>JABXJD010000023.1:2565000-2922500 GCA_013375575.1 Percina caprodes
GGCAATGGCACTGCTGCTCTCTCTCTCTCTCTCTCTCTCTCTCTCTCTCTCTGTCTCTCTGTGGCTGAGCCGAGGAAGACTACATATTATGCCTTAAAACCAAAAATGTTTTCCCACATAAAATGCACACAAGATACTAAAGAATAAGTTAAATCTGCATTTGATTAAAGCTTTTCAGCTTGTATGGCCAGCGTTCATAATAAACAACAATCTTTCCATTATTGTCAAACAAACTGCTACAGCTGCTAGTTATTATGAGTTATTATGGTCTATGTTAAACCAGCTCTGTTGTGCAGTAGGAGAAAATATTTACAAATTCTCAAATTTACAGTTGAATATCTTGTTGCAACGTCTTCTATGTTTTGTTTTTTTATCTTCTATGTCTCGATGTATGCTTTTTAGTAGCAAATTCTTTGGCCACTAGAGGGAAGTACAGATCCATGTTTTAACTGTTTGGCCCCAACATTCTGATGTTGTTATTCATCCTTTAGAACACATTATTCAGAGTTGTTGCTCACCTTTTGTAAACCTCAACTGTCTGCCTCCCTGAGAGCCTTTTGTTAATGGACACAGCCATACACAGCAGAGGAAACTCATTCTATTAAAAAGCCAAGCTGTTCATCCTCAGTCTGATGCTCTGTAAGAAATAATGCACATCAGATGTTTTTGTTAAGTGCAGGAAAAGCCGCTGGTTTCTCTTTTGTTGATGTTTCATTTATTGAGAGTTTTGAATGAGGGCTGCAGACATTTGCACTGATCTCTCACATCCTCCATAATGCCATGTGTGCCTAGTTGACCAGATATTGCATTCACTCCCTTTATTTGTTTCATATGCATGCCTGCATACAGGCTACCCCACCACCCCCCTCAGCTGGTTGTGGGAGAGTAAAACCCTAGAGGTTCACGGAGGGTTCCTTCCCACTGGGCACATTATGATACTGTTGTGCTACTCTGCCTGAGAAAATGCACACAGCCTCTGCCATGCTTAACCAACTAACCACAAACAAGTATGCTAGACGGGATCAGTCGAAACAATAGCATTCAAGGCCCTACCCTGGGCTCCTCTTTTGCAAAACAAACACCACTACCACTATGTTGTTGTTTTTTTAAGAAATGAATTACCTCTTTACCTTAGATTATTAAAGAACAAAAATCTGCTCAGAGATTAGGGTTTTTAACAAAGGCATGTTGCAAAGTCTGTTAGCCAGCTTGCACAGAGGGCAAGGATCATTGGAGCAATTATGAGTTATGTTGTTGGATTCACCATGCCAGGTTTAGTAGGCTGTCCAGCAGTGTGTTTTATGATTCTAACTAAACTAAAGGGTTTTCAAAGCAGCTCTCTCCCTGGTCTGTGGAACTGCAGGATGTGCTGGTATGCTCCTTCTTAAATAGGCTTAGACTATATAGTGACCTGCCACTTCTCAGACCTCCCCAAATGGGCCGCAGGCGAATATACTGATCCATTGAAGCGCTTGCTGTCTGCCAGGACATTACCGATGCAGAGCCCTGCAATCTGCCTTCTATTAGCAACTGCTGACTTTCTTACCATCTAATGTAGTAGTTTGAGAGTGTTTTTTAAGAATAAAAAGATTGAGGTATCACAGAGCAGTTTAATGCCAGAGGTTTATGTGCTGTTTGGTGGTGTTGTCACTCTGCAGATGAGCTCATATTGGACCACACATCGTGCTTCTGTACAAAATCATTGCAGTCTGATTAGAAACATTTCACTTTTCCAATTTTCACAAGAGAAGGTGACAAGAATAAAAAAAAAAAAAGAAAGGGGAAAAAAAAAAAAGCCCTCTTTCATCTCAGAGCTGCCCTACATTGCGGTACAGAATTCACATTTCCTAACCAGGTCAACCCCTTCTCAACCTGTTATTTCTCTCTCTCTATCAATTTCTCAAGGATGTGTCTGCCTGAGTTTTGTTTGCGAAGTGTTACTTGGAGTTATTCCTGTCTGTTCTTGCTACTGGAATTCCACTCATGGGTTGTGTCTCTTTTTATCATTGAATAAAGAGAAGTCAGGTGTGCCAACATTCACCTGAAGGAAGGGAGCTTTGCACACAAAACACTTCCGCTCACTATCTGTAAATAACAGTCGCCTCAGTGATGATCAAGTCTCAAGCTTCACTGCTCAGTATAAGTTTGAAAAATTGGAATAGAGAATTGTCTCTCTTGCTATTTAAAATAAATAAATAAATAAAAAAAAATAAGGGGGAAACCCAGGTGACTCACAGCACAGAGAGAGCTGGGAATGAGGCAAATAAAGCCTGAGAGCAAGGTTGTCACGCCCACAGATCTAAAGAGCTCCCCTGGGATCTTTGCAGACTTGCAAAAAGAGAGAGAGAGTCAGGAAAAGAGAGAGACAAAAGGGAGAGATGTAAGTTATATTGAGTGAGACCGCATCTGCTGCCCCTTCTCCCAATGTAAACATCTGCGGCTGGTTAGTGTTAGCCTCTGAGCTAAGTGCAGTCCGAGAACGTCTGGTTCTTATACGGCGCGATAGCAATGGCAAAGGGCAGCAAGGTGGGGAGGCGGGTGAAGCTGCTCGAAGAGTCTGGGCCCCGTGCCCAACTTGGAGCAGCACAGGCGGGAGGATGGAGAGCCAGGTCTGGGAGAGAGATAAGGGAAGGTAGAGAGTGTTTTGGGAACTGAGAGTGATATAGACCAGAGCCCTGAAGACCAAAAAAGAAAAGGAGCTGTCGGTGGCTTTGAATCAGGATTTGTCTATTTACAGAAATGTGAAGGAATTTTCTCGTGTTGTGCTGTGAACTGTGGGCAGCTTGGGTCTTAAATGTTTCTAATGTTTTTGTCTTTTGTTAACCCTTTTGTCCCAGCATGTCATGGCTATCAGATTGGCAGTGGGGAGAATTAGGACAGAGAAGTTGAGCTTAGCCTGCAGGAAGACTCCTATTCATTCACTGTGTGACAGCACACAAAAGATGGCACAATAAAGGATTTGGTATTAAGTAGCTCTCCTTGCCGCCTCTCATTCAGCCTTCAGCCTCTGTTCGTAACTCTAAAAAAGCCTGTGCAAGACGGAGAACAAAGCAGTGCTGGCCCACTTTAGTATGTATGAAAAGAGTAACTTCCTCTAGAATTTGGTCCTTTATCAAACCTTTCTGTCCAACAACAGCGACAGTTGCGTTACATGTGTCAAAGCAAAGTACACAAAATAGGAGAGCTCATGAATTTGATAAATGAATATGTGAGCTTAATGAAATCCTTCAGGGTCCTGCTGATGGTGCTGTAGAGATGGTGATTTCTACTCTTTCAATGAGCTTTCTGCATTCTTTCAGGCACTTTCAAAGGAAGACAAGGTTTTTGTGGTCTGTATTACTGCGTCTACAAAGTATTAGGCTGCCACCAGAGATCTCCTTAAAGAAGGGTCGTAGCTGGGGTCATAGTTCATGGCAGAGTTCAGCTTGGAGATCCAGTGGTCACTCTTTGTTCTGGAAGTTGACAAAGTAGTAGACCACATGATGTGATTGTAGTCAGAGCCTTTGTGTAAAATTAGATTCTACTGCTTTTGTGTCTTATCTGCCACACTCAGCACAAATGTCCTTTGTAAAAGCTCTGATGGCTGCACCTAAACAGCGCCACCTTGACTCAAAGACTGACACTTTTGCAGGTAATTTGGGCCTCCACCAAATCCCCAGTTTTGTTGAGCAAACACATTTTTGTTCTTATTAGTGTGATTGCATTAGTTTGCTTTTCTGACAAAATCCCCCATTTCTGAGAAGCCCAGGAAATCACATGCCGTGTGCGTGTGTGTGTGTGTGTGTGTGTGGCTGGCAATCACTACACTGCTCCCTTCATTCCAGGATATTGATCAAATTAATCTTGTGTCGCTCTTTTGAGCTAGCATTAGCTTGTGTCATTTTGAGCCAGATGACAGAATAATAGAAACGCATGTCATTATAAAGCATTCCAAAACAGGATTTCTTTGACACATTGCCAATATTGTTAGTTTTGCAGGGCCAATTATACCTGATAAACTGGTGTGCATAGTGGCAGAGTTGCTATACTCATCTGAAAAGCCATAGGTCTCAAAAGTCAGGGACTAAAGTCAGGATACAAAAACCCATCCAGCTTGTGTCAAGTCCAACCCCAAGAAACCACTGTGGGGTTCGGGCTCATCCATTAGTCTGTCCCTGTGTTTTGAGTGACAAGGTCCGACCCTCTGTTGTTAGGCTTTCCCACACACTGGTAATTGTTGGAGGCAGTCAGCTGAGGCCACCAGTCATCCGTGGACCGCTGTGAGACAAAGGGCAGAGGATGGAGAGACTACTGATATGTAGGGACGAGCTGATTCTGACAGGCAACATGCATACATTTTATACATGAGGAGCTTGCACATAAGGGGGGCTCTGTTCTGGTCAATGGCATTCTTATCTTTTGTCAAAGCATGTTTTTGTATAGCGACTTTTGTTTATTAAGTTTCTACAGAGGCTATTCAGTATTTAACACTTTTCCATTTGTGGTTATCACGCCTTAATGTTTGGGACCTTTGTACTCTGTTTTGTTCTCACATATTTTCAAGATATGGAGCTATAAGTCAGAGGAGATCACAAATTAATGCATTGCCTGTCATGAGAGCCTTAGAATAAAATAAATGTCCCAATAGTCTCGGTAACACTGACGCAAAGTACAAGTTGACACACATTCGGCTTTAAGACTTGACGTATGTAGAAGAACAGTGCAAGAAAATTGAAATTGAGCTCAACATTCACAGCTCAGTCATTGGGGGGCGCCCTTTCCTCTAGTTGACCTGCAAGTAGAATTAAGGAAGCAGCTTCACTTCAGTTATTTTTTGCAGACAGACCATGACAAAGAAAAATGCTCTCATGGGGGAAAAAAAGACAAATATGTGTCAGCTTGATTTGCTCAGAGCCAGTAATTAGGCTTTTGATGTCATTTGAAAAAAGGTTGTGAATAAAACTTTCTCAATCCTTTTTGGCAAATAAGCTAACCTGACTCCTTTTTAAACAAGAGCAGGAGACAACTGAAGACAGTTGGAAAGTTTAGGCCTGTGTCTAGAATTAGGACCTAAGTAGCCAGGGCCTTCCCCTGCACACCCTCTTCATTCTTTCTGTCGCGTCATCCTGAGAGCGAGACCCGTAGGAACATCCCTCAAGTCTGGGTTGTAGAGTTTAGTCATTCTGTCTGCAATGCTTCGGCCCAGGGGACGAGCCTGGCCCAAAACAAAGCTTTTAGTGTGCATAAGCATTCCCTGTTACTAAATGAATAACCTCTTCTGTTTGTACACACTCTTTTCCAGTTCTACGCGGTGAGCCTGAAATCTGTGTCTGGTTTTGTCTTTAAATGACTTTGTTTTTGCTACCCCATTCAGTTCAATGCTTTTTGCTGCATTGTCACTGTGGGTTTTAGGGCAGTACTTGTTGCTCCTCTGTGTCATGTAGTGGGTGGTCTCAGTCCATCCATTACTTCCTTGTCCAGGGAGAGACAAAGTTCACACGAGACCAACATTCATTTGCTCTCTTTGCAGCGGGCAGCTTTTGCACTCATGTGTAAACCATAATCAGGCTAGCCTGAGAAAGATGTAACGGCAACTTAACCAGCCGCGGCATTTCTGGCCTCCCTGTCCCTTGTAGCTTATTGTCATTGACACACAATGACGTAGTGTTTCAGGAATCCACTCTGCAGCCCTCTACTCAGCTTTCTACAGAACTCAAAAGGAGTGCAGAAACATGTGGAGTGCTTTAGGGTAGATGTGAGAAGTTTGACCACCACTTTGATGCAAAGTTAGGATAATCCTAATTTATGTGGTACATCTTTAGACTTCCTTGTGCAGCCTGTTGTGACCTGAGGCAGTGACTGTATTGCTAAAGCTTATAGAACAAGAAAATACTTTTTATGCTGAGTGAGGGGCAATGTAAAGATACAGACAGTGGCAGATGTTTTTGTAAAGAGATGACTAGACAGAATCAGAATGGAGGTGAGAGGCCTGGGGTACTGTTTGAGGACACAGGAGGTCCTTGTGGTTTGTCTCGCTGTCAATCACCCACAATCTGATTTCCTTTGTTGTCTGTGAGCCCAGTGCCCCTTAGAAACCTGTGGCTGTCCTTCCTCTTTGTGTTACAGTGTGGGAACTTTGCTGTGCTGGTGGATCTCCACGTTCTGCCCCTGGGGGGCCAAGAGGACGCCAGCTGGTTTACTACGGACCACATTGAGGTACAGACACAGGGAGAAAGGCGTGTGTGTGAATAAGTGTGCATGTGAATATATGGCTTCTGATCTGCTGAGGGCCCTTTCAAAAGTCAGCAGCAGCGTGGAATTGAAAATGACTTTGAGCCTTCTGTCTGTTCTTAGGGGCTTTCATTGTTGCAAAACTCATCTCTCCACCTAGCCACCTGTGGAGTTGCCTTTCTGCCATTTCACTTGAGACTTCTACTGTCCTGTTCTTTGCCTGTGCTCATTAATCTCAAATAACTTGTGTTGTCTTAGCAGTTTATAAACATGTAGCTGTACTGAAATATTTGTTTGTAGGAGGTTACATCCTTGGTTCGTGATGCTGTGGACCAGAGGATTAAGCAGTACACAGAGTCCCTCCACAATAGAAAACAGCCCAAACAGAAGAAGGAGCTGGCATCTGCTTCAGCTTTTTTTGTGAAAGGTAACACACCATCTTGTGACCCTCATTATACTGCCCTAGAGCCAAAAAGTCCAGTATTTATTATGCTATAATTAATTATTTTACGGTCCAGTTGTGTATTAAAGCCCTAGTTTAAATTGTTATTTGGTAATGAGTTCACATCATATGTATTCTCATTTGATTTCACTTTTGCTCATTACTCTGGAATGTAGTCTTTGTCTTCCCTTTCAATATCTAGGTGTGTCTATCATCAACTCTTAAATAAGTAAAATTGTTTACTTTGGCTATCCACTCAAAACCAATATTTATTCACTTGGACCTCAGTGCAGAGATATGGGCTGTGTGCATGGAGGTGGGCCACTGAGTTCTGAGGAGGATGGGAATGTTGTTACAAATCAGTTTGAAAAGTATTTCATGGCTACCTTTTGATGGAGAGTGTGGGAGGAAAGACAACAGAACTAGTTGGGACACGGCAGCTCTCTACGCCCAGGGTGTGACCTGAAGTCAGGAGCTGATAGGAGTTTTTATATTGTGTTGCCTTGTTTAACTTGGCACAAAACGTAAGTCCATTTAAATGGCTAATGTTTGCTACCCTTCTGTGTAATGTGGTGTTGGTGCAACTGTGTTCGTCTGTACTTGTAGTTAACTAGATGACACCAAAACCAGTTGTTCTGACACATGCAACTCTATTAACAATGAGAAAAATCTATAAATTATGCTTCACTGGTAATAGGCCATTTCAATTCATCTCTTATTTATCCAATGCATGTACATTTCCCCCACCCACACACACGTCTTTTGAAGCACTGTAAGCCTAGCTTCAGAGGAACCCCCAGCTGCGTGTTGTAAGTCAGACAGGTTTGTCACAGGTAGCAGTTAAGGGCAGTTAAACTGGGCTCACTCAGCAGGGCAGGCCTGACTGTGAGAGTGGGATTACAGGGCAGTTGGCCCCATAAAGTTTCTCCTGTGGCTGCAGCTCTGCCTCTCACGCTACTCACCTCCACTTTAGTCCTTTTATCCACTATGCTGTGCATTCATGTGTGCAATTGTCATCATACACAAATACATGTGTGCATGTTATTCAACTTGATTAACATATAGTCATCATAAGCAGGCATGCTGGTTGCATGCATGTACGTGCACGTGCACATGGCCGCTGATACACATCCGACCCAGTGAGAATCAAAGGAGCAACAGTGTGTTGGAGAGATATATCCTCCCTCTGGGCTAGGTGTGAACAGGCTGACAGGGTATGGTTACTAGCCAGTCACATATTCCCCATGACAGACTGAGAAGAGACAGACATCTCTAATGATGGAGATCACAGACTAAGGCTCCACGCACATACATTCACTCCACTGTGTGAACAAGGGGACTATCGGTATTTCAGCAGTGAAATATGCATGTAAAAATGATTAAGCTCATTGCAGCTTTGCCAAAAAAGAATGTAACCAGTGGAACTTGACTCCATACCATACTGTAGAATTTTCCCCTCTTTAGAACATGAAAAGGTATCGCGCCTCAAACAGGCCCACACAGTTCATGTGCTCTAGTCCTATTAAATGTCTTAAGTGAGTGTAATCACATTCTTGGTCTTTTCATTGTCCCATGTGAGGGAGGCGGCAGAGCAGTAAAGGTGGAGACTGTGACTGTGAGAAGTAAGCAGGCAGGCAGGAGCCATAAAAAGGGAAGGACAGCCCATAGGCTTAGGGTGGGAAGCCCAGAAAACCTCAGGGTGGGTATTAAGTATTAGGGTCGCCAATTGTGCAAGCAGGTCAAATGCTAACATGCTAATCTTCACAGGACTTTCAGACTGTCCATAGCAGGGAGTGGAAGCTGGTTTTCTGCGTGTATTTGTTTGTGTGTGTGTGTGTGTGTGTGTGTGTGTCTGTCCGTGCGCATGCGCGCGCATGTACGCGTGTATGTGGCATGTTATTCGAGAGCAGAATTAAGCTGGATATCCTAGAGTGAGACATGTGTATGGTACACATGCTCATGTATGTTGTTGCACAAAGACAAAGGTGTCAGGCAGGATGGTACTGATGTCTGGGCCAAGAATAGGGCGGATAGAGTGTGGTGCTATGTGTGGGATGGTATGGGAGGGGAATTGTAGGTCTTGTATGAGGCGGTGTTTGCTCTGGTGCCAGTGTGAAATCACAGGGGCTTCCGCCAACAGACAGCAGTAAGAACAGCGTAACAGCCTCAGCTGTTGGCACTTCAAATGAGCCATCAACAGCTTTTAGCATTCCATGGCACTTCAGTGCAAGGGTTTGTATCCGAGTTATCTCTATGGGTTATTGCCTTTATGTACATAAGCTGTGTTGGGTGCAAATGTTTGTATATAAGCACCCAGTGAACATGTCGAGAGGTGCTTATCCCATATCTTTTGCCAACATAAATCTGTATCTAAAGTCTTTTCTCGATATCTCAGCTGCAGAGGCCGATTTCCAACTGTCAACCCTCAGCCCCCCTCAATTTTTTCATTTTTTTTACCCAGGCTACTTGAAACTTCAAGATTAGCTCATAGTGATGTGATTTATTTATGTTTTTAGAGAGATGAACAGAGGGAACTTTTCCCACCAAGCATCTTGGCTCTGGACAAGCAGAATGGACATGCTAAGACTTAGAAGCCCAGGGAAGGGGAGCTTGGGAGAGGCCTGTTGCATTCTCCCTGGTAGACCGTGTTGAACACACCCACATTTCTCAGAGTAATTACAGATTGAAAATGAGTGGATAATAGATTCTCTGTGCTTAGAGGAATACTTTTTTGTCATTCGATATTTTGTCATGACATTCAAGTAAGGAAGCTGGTGGTTATGCTATACGACACAGAGTGTCACAGTTGTCCTCAAGAAGATGCCACTGCCTAGAAAGAAAACCTTTTCACTTCAGAAGTGGCCCTCTTGGACAACACAACATCTACAGTAGCCCAAGTGATTGTCTCACTGATCCACTTTTACTTTTTGTATTAGATTAGATTTTATTTACTTAAACTGCTGATTGTGAGTGATCTTGATTTGAATTTGCTCTTGGTCTAGTATTGTTTTACCTCAAGGGTATATTGATTTTGTAGTCCATAATGTTGTATACATTTGTGTGGTTGTGTTGAGTGTAAACTTAGAAGGCCCATTTTTTTACAGGGATTTAGTTGACATGCCATTTCAAACTGCCAAAGGACATTACCAGATGTTTTCCGTCTACTATTAGTATCGATACAGCCACATTGATCTCCCCATGTGAGGCAGAGCTCCGGTATAGTATAGGCTGGTGTTTGAGAGGCTTCCTGCCAGTCAGAGGAGTTAGAGGAGCCCTGGCAAAGTGGTACCTAGAGTCCATTTTATCCCATGGCAGAGCTGGTTCCTTCTTCCTCTCCCTGCACAGGTGCCAGGGCTTAGGGGGAGGGAACACCTGCCAGCCTGTTTCCCCATGGCCACGGCAGGCTGGAGAGAAATTTTCCCAGGCTCCCCAGATGAATGGTCACTAATAGCCGTGGGAGAGGGCTTTGCGAGTGCTGCACAGTGTACCACTGACTCCTCTTGGCAGCCCTATGAAGGGGGCTTAAGGCAGCCTGGCCACGGCCATTGCGGGAAAAGCACAAGTGCTGCTGGATAGCTTCACTGTTGGAGAATGCGTTTTAGAAATGACCATCTCCCTCCCAATGAAGAATGCAGAGGATGTGTAGTGACTAAAGGGGAGATGGTTCGTTTTGGCACTGCCCTGTCATAGATTTAGCTGCGTTTGGCTTTTCTGGCTCTTTGAATGTCTGTAGCCGAAGACCGGAACAGTTGATCAAATTTGGAAAAGCTATTCAGTCAAAAAGACTTTGTGTAAAAAAATAGAAAAACCATATAAACCGTTTCATGAGTGTTTGATTGATAGAATGGAGACATGCCAACCTTTCAGCACTTTTCTGAAGAAGCAGAAGTACTTTTGTAGTGACAACCTGTATTAATCCACCTTGTTTCTTCTCAGTGCTACTGCATTTATTACTATTTATATGAGTGTCTTTTATGTGGGGACTGGTCTGTAAATAGAGAGGCATGCCTGTGGCAGAGTTACCTGCCCTGCTCTGTGTTACTGGGCGTTAGGCAGGCTGGGATTAAGGCGAGGGGGAAACAGAGACCTGTGACAGGAACAAAGGAATTCCAAGGCCCAGGCTGAAAATGGATCCTGATCAGAGTAGCCACTCCAGCCAGCCTGCCTCCCCTTCCCTCCTCCACTGGCCCCTGCTGGGCAACCCCCTTTCTCCTGGTGCTTTGTGGTGTTGCTGCGGCTCTTCAAATCCTTCCTGTAAGCCCCTGACATTACTCAGCAGCAACACATAGGACAGTCTGACTCCAATGTTAACCCCTCCTTCCTATTATTGCACACTACACGCATACTTTTATTCTTTTTCTTTGTCCTTTGCATTTACACACATTTATTCTCGCTTGCCTGTGCCCTCCATGTCTGCGCTTCTCTGCTCTCCTCATGTTGTCTCTTTATATTTTCTCACTTTTCTTCCTTCTCCTTCTCCGCAGGGTCAGCTGCAGTCTCTTAGGACACAACCGCAATCCCCGCCATAGCTGTCACACCACACTCTTTTCCCATATAATTAGGGCCTGAGCCTGAGCCTGAGCACGGATCACATTCATGTGACTGTTCCCATCCACCACAATCTGGTCTGGGAGATGGCACACACTCTCTTGAACTCATACTAAGTGTTCAACAAGACCAGAATGCCTTGTATTAGGAATTACTCAAACATTTCAGAGGATCACTTTGAGAGAAACAGGCCTGTGTCATGTCCTCTTGTGAGCTCAGTGGTTTTTCCTGTGGACAGATGTCATTGTAGTGCTTTGTGCCAGAATTGCTTTGTGTGGTCAGAAAAGGCCATCCCAGGACCGCCTTAATAAAAGCAACACAATTTAATTGTAATGCTTTCCAGGCCTTTCAATTGCATTGGGTCAGTGTCTGACATAATTTACATGAAATAAAATTCAGAGATTCAGTCAAATTCAGAGATTCAGTCAATTCAACACAGAATGTTTTATTTTTTTTGCATGACCTTACCCGCATGCTATCATTAGTCATTGGTAGCAAAACCTAGATAGAATTGCCATGTTTGCAATTAGTTTACCTATTTGGATTCTATAAACACAGGCTAGCAGATTTGCGGAGGGCCCAGCAGGCAGAGAGAGCCTACATCCAATGAGACCTTGATCTACAATTTAAAAGGCCAGCACAGTGCATAACTCAAGTCCACAAACTGCTCTGCATAACATTACTCCAAAGGAGCTTAATGCAAAATAAGCAGTTTGCATCCTCGTCATTCTGAATGTTCTTTAATATAAACAGTGGCAGCACTCTGAAAGAGATTTGTGGCCTCTTAGGCTAATTAAGAAATAATGTTGATTAAATATGACATTTTGTATTGTGACTGCATTTATCTCATCAGATTATGTTTCGGAGAAACATATTTTTTTTTCCTTTTGATAATTGCGCTCCAAAATGCTCCCCACCACTTTAGTCACATGCTGCATTATGGGTTGGCCTGAGCTACCATGCTGCGGCGTATTTTGTAACTGCGATGGAGGGGTCACCCAAATGTTAAATTGAACACTCATGTGCAAATATTGTTTCAGGTGGACGTTGTGCAGGATGATAAGGCACAGTGCTCTGCTATGGCCGTAGTTACAGTTACACACAGAGAGTGATGTCCTTCCAGGAAAGCCCCCACTTACATATGGGTAACTTCCTCATGCTATCTCATACCTCACTCTCTCTCTCTCTCTCTCTCTCTCTCTCTCTCTCTCTCTAAGTCCCAACTCTCCACCCACACTTGAGGACAGAGTGAGGGGGTCCACATCAAAGCAGAGATGTCAAAATAGCAGGATTCTCAGGCACTGTTGTCTGACTGTCCTGCTGATTCAACTCCTGTTCATAAAGGGGTTGCGTGGGAATTGCAGTTCTCCTGACACACAGTCACTACATTTACGTGCACGCTAGAAACATGGTTAATGGGAGAAATCAGGTTACGGCAGGAAATCGGAGAATGCCTTCACGTGCACTGCAATAACCAGGTTACTGTAAAATCCTGCGTTTACGTGCAGCTGGTGGGTAATCAGATTTCTCTCCTTCTCAGTGTCATGCTTTTGAAGCAGTGCTGGCATACTTTGAGTGTATTAATGATATATAATACTGCAGCCTGAAGAGTTCCTTTTCTTGGTGGAAACATTTAGACTAACTGACTGAGAGGCAACTCATTATTTCCTTATTATGCACATGAGCCTGAATCTTTAAAAAGAATCCACAATTTATCTGTGGGAACCATCTTATTCAGACTTATTTCAATTTTGATTTTAGTTAAGGCTTTTAATTTAAATATTTTGCATACTGAGATGCATCGCTACGAGTTATCATCTTTCTTTCCGTGGGTTGGGACTGCTGCCGTGCCATGATGCTTTCCTTACGTGTAGGAAGTATCATCGTTTACATCTGCTAACATATACATGGCCAAGAAATTGGTTTCTTCCAGCAGAAGTCTAGCTGTGTTAAACAGCACTGAGAGAGGACACTCACTGTAGTATTCCTGTTAAGTGTCCTGCACCCACTGTGGTCAGGCTAAGGCATGACCAGGACCTGCTAGGAAATCCTTCATATCAGAGCAGAAATTCTTATGGATTCCTGCAGGAGTCACAACAGCATGGGCTGCCAGGAATTTGGATGGGGAGAAGAAGTCGGCTATGTTTTCTATGGCTGTTTTAATGATCTCCTCAGGATATAACTGAAGTTAATGAAGTCTGTTCCATAGGGGCTTACCTTTGACCCTGGTCTGAATGCTTCTCACTCCTGTCTGTTCCATTTTACAGTCCTAGTCACTCTGGATGCCTTTTGGTTTGTTGACTTTTCTTTCCTCTCATTGTTTTTCCAGGAAGTGGTGAAAGCTGCAGGGATGTGTGTGTGTGTGTGTGTGTGTGTGTGTGTGTGTGTGTGTGTGTGTGTGTGTGTGTGTGTGTGTGTGTGTGTGTGTGTGTGTGTGTGTGTGTGTGTGTGTGTGTGTGTGTGTGTGTGTGTGTGTGTGTGTGTGTGTGTGTGTGTGTGTGTGTGTGTGTGTGTGTGTGTGTGTGTGTGTGTGTGTGTGTGTGTGTGTGTGTGTGTTGAAAGTACAGTATTCTAGCTTTTGCACCAGCCCTGTGGAGTCTGTGTCTTTTTCTGCAGTTGTCTTGTGGTATATTACAAGATGGTATAAGTATCTCCTTACAAGTGGTTACAATATTATCTACCCCATTTCTGAAAACATGGCGTGCTGGCTTGTTTACTGTTTGATTTGACCTATCATAATATTGTTGTGCATCGGGTTTCAAAACAATTAGGCAAAACCATCTTCTTTTGCAGGAAGTACAAATGAAACCCTTTAAAGTCTCTACTCTGCAGATTTGGATATTGCACCACTTTAGGCCACAGTTGCCACAGAAAGGGGCCACTCATTCCCAGAGGAGGCACTAGCAAACTGTTTGTGAGAGAGAAACATGAATGTAAGCATAGCACGAGAGAACCCGGGCAGAGGGCCAAAAGCAACTCTGCGCTGTGCAGGACGTTAAAAAGTTGGAGCAACAGCTGAGCTGATGTTTTGGGCCATGGCGTTGCACTGGTTCCCAACTCTCTGTCCAGACATCCCTGTCAAACTTGTCCTGGGAATTGGTTAGCTCAGCCCACCAGGGAAAGCAATGAGAAAAGTTGTAGAGCTAGACATGAGGCCAAAGAGTCCAACGAACAAAATCAAAGCTTCTAAAAACAATGAATGTGGAATTAAAGATGCTTGCTTCCTGGTCCTTCCTGGGCCTAGAATGGGCAGAGAAAACAAAACCGAGATACAGATCGGCATTCCTCTCTCTGTAGACATGCTTTTCTATTTAAAGTATAATGGAATATCTAAATTTCTTTCCAATAAAGGAATGCTGCTATTGTTAACTATAGGCATGCTCAACATACCATACAGTGTGTTTAATGCAATTTCCCTTTGGGATTAATTAAGCATTCTATTTAAAGCTTGGTGGCTTATCCAGTATTCAACATACTTTATGTACTGAACATCACGTGTTAAAGAGACAGGCTTCCATGGAAATCAACTCAGTGAGGGAGGTACTCCAATAGGGTATGTATTCATGAATCTGTTACTAACATGTCTCATTCACCCTGTACAATACTGTCCATAAGAATTTGGACACTTTTTTGATCATGAGTAGCCATGTTAATGACCTGACTTCAATGTGCTTTACTTGCTGGAGATCAGACTTAAGCCCCAGAAGCCCTCCAAACAACCAAAAACCCAAAAATGGCTGCATTTGAGGCCTTAAAGAGCACCACTAGAGAAGTAACCAAGCTGATGTATGTGGCTTATGCAAATGATTTGCAATCAACATTTTACTTCATGTATGTTTATGTTCATTTGTTCAATTGCATTATGGGCAAAAAAAATTGCTACATTATGAATCATACATGGATGTTAACAACCTCAAATTAAAGCTGCAATGCAATACATTTTCACTGTGATGTTGTACGGAGCCAATACAGAAAAAATATACAGTATATCATTGACATATTTACAGACTGCTGTATTTAGAGTTTACAGTTATAGAGTTGCCTGAAACCTTGGTTAACAAAACAGGATGTAAAATGATTGGATGGAATGGAATAACATGATTCCTATTTATCATTCACCTAAAGCTGTCTCATGACCCCTCTATTGCATGGCAGGACAAGGATTCCCGATGAGAAGCTCGAGGTTTTGTATTTTCAGAGCTAGGTAAATGCTTTGAGTTGGAGCCCTGGGTATAAGTCCCTGATTTGCTGGCTAGAATGTAAAATAATGAAGCGGAGTGACAATCACTGACCGAGAAGTCTACTTGTTATTGTGCAGATTAGAGATTAGTTTTGTCTCTAAGAGACGTAAATGTATCTTCACAAATCGTGAACAAGTTGTCTAACGTTTTGCTGTAGGCAAAATTTCTACTTAATGGCTTTTGAGGATTAGCTGCGTTCCCATAGGTGCTAAACTTATACCGTATGTGTTATAGCCTGTCCCCTAGGTACAAATTTTACCCTTTTATCTTAAGAAAAATATTGATTGTAATTGCTTAGTATTGTAGTAACAAACAGGTATCCATATTTGGAAAGCCCTTTTGATTTCTCACTTTAGCTTTCTTTTAACTGGACTTAACTTTTAGCTGTGACAGACTGGGCTTGTTGGGGTTGAAATAGATTTGATTGACTATTGACATTTATTCCTCCATTTATGTACATGTACAGTATATGTTTTGCATATATACAAATTGTTTTTGCTAAAGTAGAGACCCTGGTCAATAATTAAGCCACAAGCAAAGAGAGAAAGAAGGCCGTGCTAGTGCCATTAATCACTAGCCAATGGACTTAAGTGTATACCTGGGACAGTTTTGTGTCTCTGTGATTGCACGTCATTATCCAAAGAATTATGAGTCAGCTGCTTTTTGAAGACGATAATTAAATGCTTGTAGTTGAACAGAGAGAGGGGAATGTTTTAAAAGGCCCCTCACTCTTATGTCTTGTTCTGTTAACGTGCTGTATGCTCGCTGTTGGAGCTAACGCACCATATAGGACATATTTGTCCTAGTTGAAGATCGGCTTTTACTTACTGTCTGTGTTGTTGCAAAAGTTTTTAACTTGATGACAATGCATATTTGACATTATCCAGGGAGTTCTGTAACAGCCTTGAGTGCAAGAGGTAAGGCATTTCTCAAACTATGGAAGACATGTAATACTTTAATCGATGTTAAAATACTAAAACACCCCTGAGTTACTTCGCAGTTAATGAGGTTTTCACATGGCAACGGCATGACAAAAATGCCAAATCAGAATAAGAAATGAATGAGAGATGTGGCACTGGTGGTATAGTTAACAATGTATAGTTTTACAGTCACTGTTTTAAGAAGAGGAAAAGGGTACTAAGAAGGGTGAGCAGGCTCTGTTAGCTTCCCAGATCTGTTGTCCTGTTTACAAAGAACCAACTGGATTGCATGTTAGCAAGACTGTTGCTTTAAGTCGATAAATTCCTACAACATCAGGCAACAGGCGTCTTTTTCTGCCCAGCACATCTTACATACCATAACAAACATTCCATGACAAATCGAGCAGAGGCCTGGATCATGGTTTCTCTGCTTGTTCTAAACTGGCACATCAGTTAAATTAAAACAGAGTAGTTTCTTACTCCATGGATCAGTTAGCTGGTTTTAAAGCATTCTGGCCCTTGGACTGAGCATAAGATTAAGGTTAGCAAGAAATTGATGGGAAGTGTTTGAGCACATATAGTACATATACACACATAAAGCTAACAGTTATGTTATAATGTGTAGGAATGAGCATTGTTTTTTGTAGCTGTTGTATTCAAGTTTGATCTCTAGTCCTGTATTCACTTCCAGTACAGCATAGCCTTGCCAAGTGTGCTTCTACAGTATGTGATGGAAGAAGTGCCAGTTGTGGAGTTCGTGAAATGAACGGTTTTCTATTGGATAAAACAATATTTGCATAGTGTGTCCTTTGAGTAACCACTTTATCTACTTTATTTTCAAGCCTTGGAAATAGTGTCACAAGTACAATATTTTTTCTTCTGTGTCTGTCTGCTCCTCTTTTACCTCTAACTGCTTTTCTGTTTGGTTGTTTTTATAGGGAAGAACTTCAACCTGGTTGCCAATTTTCTGAAGCGGCACTTAAACCTCAGATGTATTGCCAAGCAGCTCTATGGGGGTACGTATCCTCCATGTTTTCAAAAAAATCAATTCCCAGTTAAATGAATCAGAAATAGACGTCTCAATGGCTCGTACTCAGCCAAATTTCCCACACAAAAAGCAAGTCATCTGTGGTCTGCTTGTTGATTTTTCTCCCCCTCACTTGTTTTTATGTCCTGTCCCTACCTGCTTGGGGTGTTGTTGAGAACAAGCAGCCATTAAGTGGATCCCTTGAGAGGCTACTGAGAGTGGGAGAGAAAAAGATTGAAGGGCAGGGAGAATCTATCTCCATGGCCCATCTAGTGCCTGTGACCCTTGGCCACCTTTTTCATGGGACCAACATGGCTCTCTTCCTGTCAGTAAAGTTAATATCTGTTCCCTGGAGGGCTTGGATGTTAAGGCAGCACTGACCTGCTGCAGACTAAGATGATGGCTTCTCTCAGCAGGTCCGTTACACATCAAATTAGACCCAGTCTTCCGAGGTCAAAGGTTGTGTAATTCGGTCCAGTGAGTTAGCTGTACATAGTGGTCGGGTCATGTAAAAAATGTCATTCATGGTTCATGAATGTCTATGATTCATGGTTAAAAAGTCATTATGCTTATATTTATACATTGCAAAATGGCAAGTTAAATCCTATTAGGAAGACTATGGTGCTAAAACAAAGTGTGACTTTTAAAAACTGTTATAATAATTAGCGACTCAGCATGTAGTTGCATTTTCTGATTTAGCTTACTTTGATTTCACGATACAAACGAACAACTTATTTACACCTTTTCTGTTCTTAGGCTATTATATATATATATATATATATATATATATATATATATATATATATATATATATATATATATTTAACCTGAGGTGAGCATTACATGGACAGCCATAAGGTCCATCCGTCCATCCATCCATCCATCTTCATCCGCTTATCCGGTATCGGGTCGCGGAGGCAGCAGCTCCAGCAGGGGACCCCAAACTTCCCTTTCCCAAGCCACATTAAGCAGCTCCAACTGGGGCATCCCGAGGAATTCCCAGGCCAGGTTGGAGATATAATCTCTCCACCTAGTCCTGGGTCTTCCCCGAGGCCTCCTCCATAAGGTCATTAATAATAATGTATACTTTATTAATCCTGCAAGGGGAAATTACAATTTTACACTCTGTTGTTATTACACACAGGCCTGAACTACACACACATGTTCAATACCTATACATGCACTAATGGAGAGATGTCAGAGTGAGAGGGCTGCCCATGGAAAGGCGCCCTGAGCAGTTTGGGGATTCGGTTTGCTCAAAAGCAGGAGGTGAACTGGCATCTCTTCAGCTACCAGTCCACCACCATATTTTTGGTCCGTATGGAGGACTTGAACCAGCGACCTTCCAGTTCCCAAACCCAACTCTCTACTGATTAGAAACTGATTAGATTATGAGATATAAATTAAGTAAACTTTAAATTGTTAACTCTCTCTCTGGAAAGCACAAATTTCTTTCTGTGAGCGTTTTATGTCTGTTAGATTTTTATTTTAACAGTTTATGGGTACAAGTTTAGGCCTGATATTGGCAGGGGAATTCATCTTCAAAGGTCAAGAATTTCTACTGCATATTTCATGGTAATCTGGCAAGTAGTTGTTGAGCAATCAATCAACCTACCCACAATCCAAACTTACCCACGAGATAGTCATCTTTAGACATCCTCATTACCCTACACAAGTTGTGGGTGCACTAATTCAGGTGTATGATATACACATGTTCAGTGTCAGCTTAACCAAAGTGTGTGTGTGCGTGTGTGTGTGTGTGTGTGTGTGAACCACACAAGTGAAGCAAAACCAATGTATTCAAAAATGGCCACTGAGGAGGAATATGAGCTTTTATGGACTAAATTTGCCACAGCTGTAAACCATTTGAACAGAGGGTGGTAAGCTAACTGGTTCAAGAATGCAAGATGAAGAATACTGTAGTATGGTGTAATGCTGCTGTTATGTGTTCCTACAGGAAGTTACTTTCTCATCAGCATTTTTCTTTATCAGGTTCAATCTCTAGCTCACCTGGTAGTCTGAGTCCTTGGCAGCATCGCGGGTCAAAATATGACCAAACACTGTACTATCTAATTAAAATGCATAAAAGCCCAAAAAATAATAATAAAGAACGGGAGGCTATTTAACAGGCCATACCCAATTTTTCTTTTCAGTTGAAGTGATATGTTGAAGTAAGTTTATATGTAGTTCTTGCGGACATTTTGATTTATTATCATGATATAATACATGTAGAGTATTATTGTTGTAAATGGTCTATGTATTTAAAGATGGTGGAACAGTAATATTACCCCCAAGAGCCGTTGTTACCATAAAATGCTCTAATATTTCATGCTGTTTACGTGGCTCATATAGGTCAACCGTTTTCTGTAAACTGCCATTTTCTCCCTGTATAGTAAATAGTTGGTGCTTGTAGATGTAAATTCTACTCTGACTTTGACTCATAATTAAAGGCGAGCCCAGGTTATTAACTAGCATGGTCTGTGTTGTTCTTTTGCCTTCATTCAGATTTGCGTGTGTTTCCTGAACGCTATGTTGTGTGTGTGAGCTGTCCAGAGGATGCCTCAGCTCACCATGGAAACCCGAGTCTGGCCGCGGTAAGTGCTGTTTATACTCCTCTATTTCCTCTTCCAGTCGCCTGGCGAAAAGTCCTGCATGGGTCTGTGTGTTATTATAGGGATGTGTTGCCAAATTGTGCTCTCGCTTCATATATGCTGATCCTCGTTATGTGAGGGGTGGGGGGGGCTCTGGACCTGCCAGGGCTTTTCACAGACCTAAGTGAGGAGGAAAGAGAGGATGGCAGGGGGTTGGATGGAGTGAGGTGGGTTCAAAAGGTGCAGAGTCACCCTTTCTCCGAAGAGTTTCTGCTCCCACATTCTGCCAAGTCACCCCAGTTGTAAAATTTCTTCTTTTTTTTTGTCAAACTCAAATGTGGGATTGTTGTAAACCTCAACATTAGAGGGTAGTTGAAAATATCGCCAAAACTAATTTTGTACATTTTAGCTCTTGGGAAAATCTAGATACTTTTAGAACTTTACTTTTATTAAACCTCACTGCAATCAATGTTGACATTGTCAGAACATAATATTCATATTACATAAAAATTTGGATTCTGTCTAACCTTTTATCTTTACCTTTTATCTTAGTATACACGCTTCATTAATACATCATATTCTCCTTTTTACATCCTATTATTCTGGTTTCAAGAGAAGTTCAGCAACACTATTCATCATTCTAGTACATATACATTGTTTGGGTTTTAAGGGAGAATTCAGTTAATGTGATTGTGTGCAATTAAATGGCATGTGCCTTGATTGATGGAGCTCAGATAAAGTTGGGTTTGGTGGGTATTTTCCCTACAAGAATATTATGTGTACTGCCCATGAAAGACCTACTTCTGTAGTTGTTTTTTGTCCATTCATATTACGGACAAATATCATCTGGCCAGTGCTCATTTGATCCCGAACTCCCAAGAGTATTCTGGGAAACAGTGGTGGAGCCTCTTACCTTGGCACTCACATCAAGGACAGACATCTCTCCCATCACATCCCATGATCAGTGGCCTGCTGCTTTTCTGTGGGGCTTTTGCTATTGTTTCCCTTTGAAATGTCTCTGCACTCTCCACAGTTTGGCTTCCAATGAAAGCAGGGATTGTAATATTTTTAGTGGAGCAACACAGTCGTCAGTAAAAAGTTCATATTGTGTAACCAATTTTCCAGTTCAAGGAGGCATTGCTGTCGATTGCGTTCCTCTCCTCAGGATGTGGTTCTCTGGGCTCATACAGTACAAGCAGAGGGAATTGGAGGGTGGGAGTCTTGTGGTGGAGCTCTCACTAGTCCAACCTCGAACGTGGTTTGTAAGGGAAAGATACCAGACAGTAGGGCTAAAGTTTTTCACATGACAAAAACAATTATTTGTTTACATCCGTTACTCTGTTCTAATTTGTCAGAAACGTAGGTTTTTTGCAATTTCAAGGTTGCCAAGAAAGTTGAAAATCTAAATGAACAAAAAACAGCTTATGCAGTGAGTCACAGCTGATGTAAGGCATAATAATGTTGCTGTCTAAAAATAATGGGGCCGTTGGAGTTTCATGTCGAAGTTGGTCATATGCTCAAAAAGGGGTCTTTTATTCCACAACTGTTGACAGCTCGAGCCTGCTAGTCCCGAAAAAAATTCCGCGTTCCCCTGTTTTTTAAGGAGGTTTCGGTTTTGTTGTTAGGACTCAGTTTGTGTGACGTGTTGAACAAAAATCCTTAACCACAGTGGAAATGTAGACTCATCAAATTAGCACTTCTCATAAGGTCAGGGGGTCACGTTGTGAGGGAGCTTAGGTGACATCATTGTTGGCCTTTTGTTCTGTGAAAGCCAACATCTCAGTCCCACGCTCAAGCATGCGCTAGTCTCTTGTATCTTGTGCACTCTTATTATTAGTCATATTTTCAGCTGTGGTTCAGTTACAATAATAGAGAAGATGGTGAGATTTAGTCATTTTCTGCAGTGTAGAGGGAACTAGGATACCAGATATTGATTTTTGGTACTCAAAATTCAATACCGAAACCTATATTTTTGGGTTGAGACGACAGTTGATGTATTGTGCAGATTCACCATATCTTACCTGAAACAACATTTTAGGACCATAAAGGGAGATTAAGACTCTCAATGCTAACACAAACATAATCATAAACCTAATCAATCTTTTTATTTTATTTTTTTTATCAACAATGCATCAATAGACTGTAATGTTAAAGGGCTTGCTCATAGTACCTACCGAGAATTGTCACCCAACTCTGCAGTCAACTCTACAAAGGGTTTGTCTAGGGAGTGTCAGTGCAATGTTTTGGTTTTACAGCTGCAACTTTGCTGTTTTGGTTCAGTCCCACAGCTCTCATCAGCACCATTTCCAGCATTTTTAAATTCAGCAACTAGCAGGTAAACATACTGGAGCATTTAGCAGCAAATTAGAGAAATATCACCTTAAGAGCTCAACATAACAACAGAGCTGAAAGGTAAGGGAATTTTGGACTTGCTAACTTGCTACCACGTTCACCATAACAACTTAAAAGGTGATAATATATCAATGTCTGATGTACAAGTTGCTTTTGCTGCCCCAAGTGGTGAAATGCCGTTTTAAGGTGGAGGTCTTTTGATGTTGGAAACTAAGAGAGGGTTTCAGATGCTGTTTGACCATCAGAAAGTGCTTTGGTTTGAGTGGGCTGACGCCCCTAAGGTCATGGAGTTGAGTAAAAAGAATCCTGACATCCATCCCATCTATGGGGGCAACAGTAACGGTCTGATATTTGATCTATTTAGACACAAATATCAGCCTGATGTACTCTGTCTGTTAGAACCTTGAAGCGACTGTTGCGACTGTTGCTCTGCCATTGAAACTACTGCGTTTGTATGGGAACAAAAGGCATCTCTTACCCAGTGTTTTTCTTCTTCTTGTCATTTGAAGATTCAAGTCCCTCATAAAACGTTTCTGCTATTGTGAGTCATCACCAGCAGTGAGGAGGGCAGCATGGGAAGGAAAAGCTATTGTGTAGAATTGTGGCCGATGTTTTCTAGTCAGGCACAGAGTGGGCAGCTGAGGTGAGTGGCGTGCTGGGCCGCAGAAGTTTGGATCAAAGGCAGAGCAGATGTGTTTCCAGTCCCCCCCCCCTCTTCTGAGCTATGGACGGGCCTGTGTTTACTCATGACCTCAGCACGCCTCTGTTCTTCACAGCTCGCAACAGCTAGAAGCAGCGCTTTCCCAAGCCTTCAGGGTCTGCAGATCTCCTCTCCACCAAGGCCAAATACATAGCTATGATCTCTTTACAGAACACAATCATGTCCCTTTTTTCCATCCTGTCATAAGCTGT
Organism: Percina caprodes; assembly: GCA_013375575.1. Lineage (NCBI taxonomy): Eukaryota > Metazoa > Chordata > Actinopteri > Perciformes > Percidae > Percina > Percina caprodes. The sequence goes on from JABXJD010000023.1 coordinate 2,588,244, forward strand.
GTCCATTAATTTGCACGAAGTGAATCCCAACTGTTAACAGCTTGTCTTAACCCTTGAACAAGGGTGGATCCAAAAACATTTGTCATTGTTCAGGCATAAGAATTTCTCTATTTTAGACAAGTATGTGCCCATGCATGTTTGTTGACTTTGTTTCAGGGAAGATGTGGTGATGAGCTTAGACAAACAGGGCATGTTTCCTCTGTGGGAGCAGAGTGGGAGGAGGGAGAGGGGTTGGTGGACTAGTTTCACAAATGATCTCTGCAGGAGGTATTTCTGCCCTGACAGTTAAATAGTGTTGTTGTTTCTTTGTGCCAGTTTGAGGATTTTGTATACTTAGTTGGGCCATCATAGAGCGGTTCAAAGGCTTTCCAGTGGAAAGAATAATTGCATTTTTATAACTTAAATACTTGTAGTGATTCAAGCATTACAAGTGGTATGACTCATTACCGTCTGACAGATGAGTCAATAATGGTTTCATAGGATGGCATATCAGTGGTTTTATGTTTGTTTTGTGACATACAAAGACATTAGAGTAATCCAAGAACAAACTGTCACTGATCACAAGCAAATATGAGTTGATTGTTGATCGGAGCTTCCCACGCTAACCTGTTTTCTGACTTGTCATCTTGTTTTTGTTTTGTTTTTCTGGCAATTTTCAGGCAAAGATCTCCAACCTCTTTGGCTTTTAAAAATCCTTGCAAAACCCATTGGATAAACCAAAAAAATGCATGGTTGTCAAGCTGCAAAAAAAGCCTGTTATTCTTAGCTATTCTCTGTTCTGTTTTTATCTAGCAAAATTGTTATAATACAAATGAATGACCATGGGCATTTATATAGATTATATAGAGCAAACCCCTACTGTTTGTTAACATAGCATAAGATAATAAATAAGAAATGTCAAATGCATACCAATAGAGGTTTTGTCATCCTATGGCAGTGAAGTATTAGACTACTCTACTAGCACATTACTTTCAAGTGCAGCTGCCTTAATAGATAACCAACATAATATTCTTATCTGTGACCTTATCTTAGATGGCTGAGGAGAAACTGTTCATTCCCTGTATTTTATGGAGACTGCAGTTGGTTATCTTTTTGAAGTTGTTTCCAGGAGTCACTCAGAGTTGGGGCAAGCTCTGAGAATCTGTACTAATATCCCTTTAAATCAAATGATTCATTCACTCTGCTCTCCTTACCCTTTTGCCAGGCTTATCACCATAATCTGACATCCAGATGTGCTGTCTTGTTGCAGCTCCCATGGTGGAGCCATGTTGCTCCGGGGCCAGGGAGGGCACTGTTGGTCTGCCCTACGTGTTGCATCACGAGAAGTGTTTTGCAGCTTTATGTGGGAGCGAGTAGACTGGCTGGCGGTGGGGGGTTAAATCCTTGTTGCTGAGGGAAAGGTGGTGGTGGCTGCGGGTAGATGTTCTTTCTGTTTCGTGGGACGCTCTCCAGCTATTGGGAGTTTGCATCATTCCGTACGAGATTAAGCCACCTCGGTTCCCACACAATACTTACTGTTTTATTCACATAGCTTGTGATAATTATAATGTTCATGCGCCATCTCTCTCACTCTCACTCTCTCTCTTTCTCTCACTCTCTCTCTTTCTCTCACTCACTCACTCACTCACTCACTCACTCACTCACTCACTCACTCACTCACTCACTCACTCACTCACTCACTCACTCACTCACTCACTCACTCACTCACTCTTTCTCAATCTTTAATCCCTCTACTTTCTTCTCCCTAGTTGCTTTATACAGAATGGCCAACCCTTGGACCTCTGGTGATAATAATTCATGCACCATCTCGCTCTCTGTCTGACTTCTTATTCATCTTTTTCCTACTACTTTCTATGTATATCCAACCTCTTCCTCTCTTCCTGCTTCTTCCTTTCCATCACTCAGTTCTTTCACCCTCTCTCTCTCTCTCTCTGTTGCTCTTTTGAAGTTGTGCCGACAGGAACTTAAAGGCACAACACTTTCCCTGAGCACCTCCCATTGGCTTCTTGTTGATTTTTCTTTCAAGTTCATTTTCAAACAGCATTTATCCATATTAAACAGATGAGAATACATATCAAGGCATTACAATGCAAATGATGACACCCACATCTTTCTCACAGTTGTTGTTGTTGAGGTGGGTGTGTGAGTGCGTAGGCAAATGCAAGTTTGTTTGTGTGTCACTGTCCCAAATCCAAGGCTAGCTGTAGCTTTGGATATGAGAGAACGTAATAACTGAACTTCTGCCCACACTCGAGCATGACTCCATCTCTACACAAAGGCCAGCCTGTGGAGAACTTCCTGTGTGAGGATTCTTGTGTTTGTGGGCATGCTGGAGAGACTGTTGAGGTCAGACGATATGACTCTCGGGGGGGGCCTCCTCTTTTGTTGTACTCCCCTCTTAACGCCCTCTCTTTCTCCAATTCATTCTGTAGTATCTTGTCCCTTATTTCTTGTCGTCTCCGCCTACTTCCTTGTGGCTCAGCCTCTTTATTCACTCCCCTCCCTCCGTCTGGCCTCTTTATTCCGTCCGCCACACCACAGACCAAAGTGCAACTAGGTCTCAACACCCAGTGCTAAGCCACAATGCCCCAGCTTGCACTTGCAGCTTGGGACAATTACTCCTTCCCCCTTTTCTGTAGGGTCACATGTTGTCACTGGTATCATGACATATGGGAGAGGACATTAATATATTTTTTTCTATGTTCACAGCAGCTGATTGAGGCCAGAGCTTACCACATTGGCTTCCCTCATCTTAGTCTGCACATTGATCCTTTTACCAACCAGTTTACTGAATAGTAACGATCTGAAAAATGTCTGATATTAAATAAACATAGTGTCCACAACCTCACATTTTCCAAGATTTAATATCTGTCTGGTTGTATTTTCCCACTGCAAAACTCTCCTGAGTGTGTTTCAGTCATGCTAAACGGATTTCTCTATGGATGACGATAACTGTCGGTCGGTCCAGGCTGAAATATCTCAACAAATGCGTTTTGGCTGGATTGCCATTCATGGTGGTGAGAGGATGAATGCTAATGACTTTGGTGAACCCCTCAAGTGCTCCAGCAGGTCCATCAACTTGATGGATCGGCACAAAGGTTCATGGTTCGCAGAGGATAGATCGTACAGACCTTTTTGATTTCTTCACTTTTCCTCTGGCTCCAACATGAGGTTGACATTTCTGCTTTAGAGTGAAATGTCTCAACGCCAATGCCATGAAACGTGATACATGCATCCATGGAATTTTTTTAATTTTATGATACTTTATTAATCCCACAAGGGGAAACTACACTTTACACTCTGTTGTTATTACACACATTACACACAGGCCTGAATTACACACACATGCTCAGGTCCTATACATGCACTAATGGAGAGATGTCAGAGTGGGGGGGCTGCCCATGGAAAGGCACCCCAATCAGTTGGGGGTTCGGTGCCTTGCTCAAGAGCAAGAAAATACAACCAGACAGATATTAAGTCTTGGCGGTGCCCAGGTGGTGAACTGGCACCTCTCCAGCTACCAGTCCACCACCATACTTGGGTCCGTACAGGGACTTGAACCTTGAACATCATTTTTCATCTAGTGCCATCAGCAGGTCAAAATACAAAATATTACCAAATACATGCAAACCAAATGGGATTCCCATCAGCCTCAGCTGTACCTTGTGATTAGTGCTAACTAGCATTTGTTAGGATGCTTCCATGCCAATTGTCATTGTGGGCACGCTGATGTTATGATCTAGTTTAAAGCACTGCTGTGCCTAAATACAGCCTAATAGATTTATTCTTACAGCATGTCACTCAAATCATGAAGCTCTTCACCTGTATGCTGCTTATTCCGGTTCAACAAATATGCTCAATTTCTAAACCAGAGTTACTCTGGTATTCTCCCAATTAATTTCACAATAAATTGTCGGGCTCTCAACCTTTTAAGTTCTGCTCAATTTACCACTGGCTTCTCTTGTTCTCTTATAAATCCAGAGTCTGTTCTAGGTCAGCCAAGGAAAAGACCCACCTTCATTAGTGGCCTGTTGAGCGCACACGTTGGTGAGATCCAATCTTTGGCCCGTTTCCTGTTCTGCCTCAGTGGTCCCCTTAGTATGTGGTTAAATTGAACTTTCAACCCATTTTAGCCAACTAAGAATGCACTCAAACATAGTGGCATATAACAATAATAATAGTACAAGTTATTTGTAATGTACTTTACATTTAAGACAAACCTTAAAGTGCTACAGGTAAGTCATAAAAGCAACGTACACATCGTTATTTTCAGTTACTCACCAAACATCTGCAAACCACATAGCGACTGACGCGATACCCGTCGATTCTGCTCCATTACCCAATCCATTCTGTTCTTCCATACATTGTGCACGCAAACACCAACAACACACTGATCACGCTTACTTTCACTTCCTGGTCCCGCATCACTGTGTTTCCCCAAGGAACACAAGCCCCATGACAGTGGCTAGTTCATTCTCTGTTTGGGGCAGGGGAAAGGGTTGATTTGAGCGGAGGAAGCTATTGTCGCAATTCAAAATGATTGGTTGTATTGCAAGGTAATTATTATTGAATTATAGGCAAATAAGAATATTATTATTATTATTAGTACTGAAATGTATGATGAACTGATAGAAAGAATATCTGCTGAAGCATTATACATAACAAAACACCCTGTCATGTTGGTTATCTTACAATTAGCTTAATTGTAGGGCTTTATTTAAAGCGAGGCTATTCTGGGTCTGGAGACTGTCAACTTGCTGAGAGGTTGTATGCGGAGAATTATTGAAAGCAAGAATTTTTGCTTGTGCTAGTTAGAGTGGGTTCATTTTAGTTTTTTTGGCAGTGTGCTGGATGACGTATTCTATAGCATTGTAAATAAATCTGCATTTTTTTCACCACAATCTACGTTCGCTGTTTGCTGCGTCTGCACCCCATCACCACCCAACCTCAGTGTGACCATCCTGTGTGGATGTGGGCTCCACGGCCCATTTTTCACTCTCTGTCTTCTGAGATGTGTTTTTTCCATTCACGTCTCAGTTGTGTTTCTCCATTTTCTTAATAAGGATCCTTTAATCGCTGTTTCTAACTTTTCAACATGCTTTCACTGTTTAGTAATCATGCCTCAGGCGGCGAGAATCACTCCATGCCTCAGATAACAGAGACCATTATGAAACACACATCACACTAGTGCAAGCCAGTGGTTAGCCTCCTACAGTATGAAGTAGTGCCAGCTAGGGTGTTGCTAAGTGTCCCTAAAGGCATTATAGAAAACTTTCCTATTGTATTATAGTTCAAATAATGAAAAGGCAACACTATTTGGAATTCCAGAGAATAAATATAAATGTATATAAACTATCTTTTTATATTTGAATTTCAATTATAGTCACTATCTTATCATTTGCAGTCCAGTGAATGTTTTGTTTTGTCCGGCAGTGCCAGATGATGACAGCAGTCTGCTGTGGAGCCAAATATTTCCAGGAATAATATTTTTTGTTTACACTGATTTTGTTTGTCTTTTCTAGACTGAATTTAGCGAACAAAGTCGATCGGAATATTTTTCCAGACTGGGAGAAACCCAAGAGCCTTTAAACTGCCCCACAAAAACAAAGAAGACTGTGCTTCAAAAGATGTAAGTATGATCTAATGAAAAACTTTCCAACCCACCAGTCAGACAGGATACTTGTGTATCTGTTCATATCCTCCTATCCTTTTAACTTTTTCAGAGCCAAACAAGCTAGTGTCCAGCAAGAGCTCTATGGATATGGTTCCAGTATGGGGGAACAGGAGATGGACCAGAGAGCCTGTCCCCAAAAGCAAAGAGGAGAACTTAAAGCTGGAGAGTCAGAGTTCAGCTCTGGATGGAAGGCTGTCCCAGAGGCAGAACACACCGTGCCTTGCCCCGGTACTTTAAATGAAGCCGTGGCTCAGATTGGGACTACTCAAAAGCAGGGTCTAACCCAGGAGCAGCAGACTGATAACAGTCCTCCAGACAGCATCAACCCAAATGGGGCCTCAGTAGTTTTCTGCCAACATGAAATCAGTCACAAGACAAGAAAGAGCAAGAGGTGCAAGTCGAGCGATGCAGGGGAAGACCCTCGCCCACAGAGGGCCAAGAGGACGTGCCTTGGAAGACCTCCAGCCACAATGCAAACTCAATCCACCGAGTGCTCCACACAAACATCCAGGCATGACCTTCTTCCTCTGCCGCCCCTTCCTCTAGTCAAAGCCAAGGCAGAGTCCAAGGCTTTCCCTGTCTCCGAGCGCAAGAAAACCACACTGGAAGTAGAGCTGCTTACTCCAGGGAAACGGGCCCAGAGGCTCCCCCTCACAAGCAATAACACGGCACAGACAAACCAAAACAGCCTGGCCACAAGTCTGAGGGGCCTATCTGTCAAGCCTGCATCCTCAGGCTCCTCTATTAGTTCCAGATCCACACTCGGAGAGGAGGGGAGTGAAAATGTGCCCAGAACCTCTAGATTACGACGACTGAAGAGGTCCTGAGGGGGAGAGACAAGCTACAGTAAAGATGCCTGACGCCACAGAGATAGAGATGATATTGTGTCAGGCTCACATGACATGCATTTGTACACGTGTCACATTTTACTACAATATCTATTCTTTTCACATGTGCTACACACACACACACATTCTCAGATCAAATGCTGAACACATTATGGCAATTGATACATGAGCGTTTGAGTTAGGCTTTGTCAAATACTTGAAACAGACTTTGCCTCCACCCATAAGTAGTGGTGGTCAAGAGAGGCTCGCAAATGAAAGTCAAAAACCTTTAATTGGAGTTTAGATTTGGTTTTGTGTTAAAGATTGGGGATTTCAGACAGGCAGGAGCCATGCAGTACGTCATGGCTTTCAGTCTGAAATACTGGCTCCTACGTGTCTGAAAACTGTCCAGTTTCCCCGCTGAAGCTCTGGTGTGATTGATTGCCATTTCCAGATTTATTTCATCACCCCATTCTCAAAAATGTACTTATGTAGTTAGATTTCATTCATATACAATTTGCTCAGTAAGTGGCTAAGCACCTGAAATGTATCTTTAAATATGAGGGTATAATGCAGATTTTATTTTGAACTTGAACCAAATATGTGTGGGTTTATGAGCTGTATTGAATTATTAGTGGTTTTATTTGGGAGTAGCAGGACGTCTACAGTATCACAGGTTAAAATGTAGCTGCTGTCGTCGCCCCAACACTCGACAGGGCTGTCTGGGCCTGGGCCAGGGCCAGTGGAGTGATCCAGAGAGCATAGGGCAACTAGCGGCCAACAGTCACTCATACCCCCATGTAAAGCCCAAGATGTTCCACTTGATGACATAATGTTGCCTGAATACATTACTCCTGATTTCTTTTTATTGGACTGGAAAGACATTTTATGATATAAATAAATGGTTTTTTGTTCTCAATCTTTGTGGAAATATGCAAATAAATTAATCTTCTGGAAGCAGCCAGCATGAAACGGCATGTAGATCAAATTGTTTTGACAGTGACGATCTGTCAAACAGTGATGTTACTAATAAACCTGCTTTTCTCCATCTGCATTAGCGGGTGTAACCTGAGATGAGTCACTCGCAGAAGCCAATTCTGTTAAGACAGAGACAACACAGTGGATTAGTGGAATTGACCCTACTGTTTTAAGTCCCTGTATGGTTTAAGGTCATTCTCAAGAGGTGTTCATAATCTCTCGCTTGTGATTTAATCCTTTTAAAACAGATTCTGCAGGGGAGTAAATCTTAAAATCAGTTTCTCTACAACATAGGCTGCTGAGGCCTGCTAGTCTGAAAAGGTTTTAGTTAAGCCTGCTACTTAAACAAGACCAACAAGGGCAACATTGTCTGAGAATCATGAGGAGCAAAAGTATTTTGGTCCCCAGTATTGACTTAATTCGAGGACGGCTTGCTACAACGTAATTAGCTGTAAACACATTTGGACAGAGATCTTGCTCAAGACTATGATGCCTCTCCAGCAGCGGTTCCCAAGCCAGCTGCATGAGAAACCTTTCATACGCTCCGACATGTTTGGCATGATGCATCACAGACAGACTCTACTCGCTCTCCAGAACAAAGACAACTTTAATTCTCTTTTCATACAAAATATTTAATAAATATGACTTTCAAAAATATATTGCCAGATCAACACATAATTCAAGTTCATAACACAAAGTCAAAAATAGAACAAAATGTTGCCATGATCTCAAAGGGTTAACAAATGAGATAAAACATGTTTGTCTTTAAGAGCCTCATTAAAAAAAAAAAAAAAAAAACCTAATTTGCACAAAAACAAAAGCAGGCACTTGCAGAGCAAGGCAGTGGATTTTACCGGATTCTTCAGTGTTCCCATTGCCCCCCTACTGTTCAAGTATTCATGGTATAGCCTAAGATATTACGCTGACTAAAGCAGATGGGATTTCTTGCGTGTCATATTGATGCAAGTTGTTGGATTTTGACCGCCTTTGAACTATGTCAATGGGTGAACTGAAGCTGCTGAAGGAGTTTTGTTCCCTTAAAGTATTTATCCATTAGTGGCAAGCAATATGTCTGCCACCATGTCCATCCCTCGCAGCAGCCTTGATCCTTTTTGTTGTCTTAACCTCACTTGCCTTCAATCAAGGTCCTGGCAACAAGTAATGAAATGTCTAATGTGTGGTAAAATGAAGAAAAAGAAAAGTATCTCAGGCCAAAAGTGCCCATCCTTTGTCTTCTTTGAAATTTGGCTTTTATAGAATGCGTTGAAAAATTAAGTCATTGAAAGAAATGGTAGGCTTCCACGGCTATCAAAACCTTTAAACTAGACAGAACATATAAATAAAAAGGAATGATATCTTAAGGCTCTTGATTATTAAGTTAATAAATCAAATATACACAATGATTAATAAAAAAAAAATTTACATATCTACATGTTCTAAATTGACATAAATTCTTCATATTGGCAGCAACTGCTGACATTGAACCCTTCCCTCCCTATCCCCACCCACCCGAAAAAATAAAAATAAATAATAAAGTTGATCTTTTTTCTCATTTGACAGTTGCTGAAGTCTAAAGCTGAAAAGGCACTTTCTCTAAACGGAACTAGAAAGAATTCAAACAAATACTATAAAAAAAAAAAAATTAGCTCTAGCATTGAACACGTCGAGTAGTTTTAGTCATTGTACAACAATTACACCAGGAGCCCCTTCGATGCGCACACTAAATTAAAACAAAAAAGGGAAATGAAATGCAGAGGAGGACACTTTTGCATCTAGTTCTACAGTGAAATGTATATCAGTGCCTTGTGTTTTCCAGCCAAACAGAGCAACTGTCACTGCCAGTGTAAGCCAGCTTGTCAAAACTTAAATTAACACGGGGAATATCTGAAAATACTGTGGGGTCACCACTGACACGACAGTTTGCTAACTACCCATGCCAAAGCCCCCCCCGTCTCACCCACCACCGGGGTGTGAAGGCATAAGTCTTGGTTGCACAGCAACACAGCTGTCTGCTATACAATGTAGTCCATCCTGTTTATGCTGTTTGCTGTCTCCAAGTCTCTGTTGTCCTGTTTATTAGTCCAATTAGGGTGTTTGGATGTGGAGTTGGGATTGGAGATGGGCGTCTTCTCGTCCCTCTCCACCAGTGTGTATGCTGGCTGTTTGGCAAAGCGACCCTTCTGTAAGTGCCTCTCCTTGTCATCCTCATCCCCCTCGGGATGATTTGTCCTTATTTTGGCAATGATGGAGTTCTTGTTTTCGTAGTCTTTGATGGCCACCGTGAGGCCCACGTGCTTCTCTATAGGGTTCTTGATCTGGTTAAGATGCTCCCGCACGTTGTTGGTCGTGTTGTCCTCTGAGCCGGTGGCCGTCGTCCCATTGTGGTTGCTCTGTTTCCGCCGCGGCGCATGCACCACAGAAAAATGGAGACCAGTACAAGGACCCAGATGACGATGAAGATGGAGCTAAGGAGGGGCACTAGGTAGTCTGGCGGAAACAAGTCAAAGAGATGCCACAAATTTAGAAGTTAAAAGAAGTAAGTCCCAGTTAAACAATGCACAAAAAGGTGCTATTATATTACTATGTCAAGCTTCCTAAATTATTTGCATACTCTGAGCCCTGGACAAGGGAGGAGGCTGCTTCTATTTGGCCGTGGTGGCAGTCTGCTGTCACCGTGTTGATGAATGTCGGACATATGCGGGAGTCTGACTACGAGTCCAGCCAGTTGCAGTACAAGCCAATCTAAAGCCACATAGCCAAGCAGCCCTGCTCTTTTCACCCTGGCTAGAGTCTTTCTATGCTCCATTAAATGAGATGGCAGACCTGGGTGGCGCGAGATATGCGGTAGGGTTAGGAATAATTTTTCACACATGCACGTTTTTCTTTAGTGCTTGGTGTTGCTGTCATATTCTGGGCTTGGCTCAATCTAATCTTCTAAAAAAATAAAAATAAAAGCCAAATCCTCCCACCCTCTGTGTGTGCACGTCTGGGAAAAAGCACAGGCAACAACAAGAGTTTGGAGGCGGTTCATACCAGTTTTGCTGGGGCTTGGCACGCGTACTTCTGCGATGGCGGTGATGATGGTGTTGTTTCCGTTGCGTTTGCTAACCAGGTCGATTATCCTGTCTGTGATCTCTTTAATGGGGCTTCGGTCCAAACGATGGTCCTCCGTGGACTAGAAGTAAAGAAGAAAAAAAATTGAGGTTTGAAATCTGTTGGTTTAAGTTCCATCTCGTCTGCCATTAATTGTGTTTACATGTTGTCTACTGATGACACAAAACAACCAAGCCTAGATCCACCACATACCCCATTAGAACATGTCTTAATGCTGCTAAGAATGTACGCTGCAGGCTATAAATCAGAGGATTTTCTTGCGTATGCATTCATAGAGGGAGACAAACATATGACAAACTGGGAGTGGGAGGAGGTACTTACGATGCAGACGTGGATTTCGTTGCTGGCTGAAAATGAGGGGTCACAGGTTATGGACACAGAATGCTCCAAGGAGAAATTCTTCACTACATACAAGCGCCTCAGCTGCTTACACACATCCTCCACAGTCAAGCTCTGGAAACAAAAAAGAAGAAAAGAAGCAAATGTTAATGCACATGGAAAAAAATAGATGCCAATCAAGAAGAAAAAGGAGCACTAGGCCTCTAGGCCTGCATCTTGGCAGCAGGTTCAACATGCTATCTGGTTGGGATCCACCTCACTTAGATTAAAGACCGCAGGCTCATATGCTTGTCACTATCTGCTGTCATGCTTGTTAGGCAACTGGCGAGTGATGATCCTATGTGGTGACAGAGTCGCCAGTGGTTCTGTTTAGCTCAAATCCATATGATCCTGAAATTAATCTCGCAGTGTGGTCGGGTTAAGAGGGGACTGGCATGGAGCTGTGAATGCCTGATTCTCAGGAACACCAAAACTTGGATAGAGTCAACAGAAAAGGGAGAGAGCTGAGAAAATATCCCCACATTCTTTCTTCCTGGAACACATTTGAATACATGACTGAATTGTTCAAGAGTCTTAGACTAAAAGAGATAGTTGAGCATTTCTGTAAACCTGATCTTTCACACTTTGCTGCTTCCATTCATTTAAGAGTGGTGGTGGTGGGGGAGAGGCATGACAATTGACCCCAAAACCCTTTAATTCAATCTCTCCCTCCCGGGTGTCTAGGTAACTCACTGGAGGCATGGTCTCCTTGTTGAAGGTGAAGGTGATGTTGGCGCAGCTGTTGTCCTGGTAACTGGAGCTGGGGTGGCATTTGGTGGGACGCGGGGGAGGGTTGGAGCGCCAACACTCTCCAATGCCGAGGCAGGGCTTCACAAAGCAGTGGCCCTCCCTGATGGGGATGCAGCTCTGGCCTGAGGGACACCCGCCTCGGCCTTTAGCACCCATGTGGCATGATGTAGGGCCACACCACATCTAGAGAGAAAAACATAACAGGAGAAACATGTTAGATAATGTCAGACTTTTTTTATTTTTAAACAAACAAGTATAAAGAGGACTAGGGCTCAGGAAGGTTTGTCGGCTCGTCACTTTGGTCCTGATTGTAATATCTCAAAAACTACTGAACAACAGAGATACAACAGCCAGCCCTACACCGAACTGTAAAGGGAATAGAAAAAACATGGCACCAGTTTTTCCCCATTCAAGGATAATAGTGGCCCTGTGATCCGCACGAAACACATGAGTTACTGTCTGAAAAAGTACGGTAAAACCGTAAAATGAATGGACACAGCCACGCCGTAGACTTCCACGGAGACCAGTGAAGTTGGTTAGAAGCCCTTTATCGGTGATGGCTGAGCGTTAGCTCCAACTGAGCTTGATGACGTAGATGTGACGTGAGCAACCTGTCTGAGATTTCTCTTGGCACAGCTACCAGAAGGCTTACAACTTTCAGTCATTCCCAATCTTGCAGAGACGGAAATGGAGGTATATGTACGGAGATAACATTGGCACAGGCTCATTATTGCTAACTAAAACAGCTAACGTAAGTCAAAACTGCCTGCAAGCTTATTCTGTACTGTCCGGTAATTCTAAAAGTTCTTTTGCCCAGGACTCTACTGTGGGACGGTAAGTCGCGTGGTTATGACACAATCGTTAACCTATTTTTACAAAAACGTCTGCTACGGTGCCATAATGTGAGATACAAGGTAATGGAGACTTTTATACATCATCATGTTTATTTACAAATAAACAATGGACAAACAGAGTCTTTAAACGCTTCAGATGTAAAGTTATTTGCTGTCAAAGTGATGCCAAAATGAATGGCAGTCAATGGGATGCTGGCGGGTGATGACTTGTTAGCATCAAAATGGCTCCATAGGGAGGTGCGCTTTGTGGAGGCCCACTTTCCCCCTTGCGTAGAAATTGTGTTCCCATATCAGACTATGTCCAACATGGCGGGGGTGCATGATTCACAAAATGTCACGATATAATATTGATTTTTAGGCTCAAGATTTGATTCAAAATCAAGTCGATTCAAAAACGGTTCTCAATTTTAATAAAACAATCCACAGTATGTAAATGTAGTTACTTTTCCCATGTGATAGCATACACGCCATTACAAAATAAATCAATTTTTTAAATTCTATGAATCGATTTTGAATCTGTAGATCTTGAATCGCGATACGAGAGTAAATACATTTTTTGCACACCCCTAGCAGCCTGTATTTTACCGCCCTAGATCATTTTTACCCGGTGATGCACTTCCCGAAGGGAACAGTATCAATGAGGCACCATTGTTCATCTGGTGGTTAGACAAGCTTGATAATGATAGCACTACTTCAGGCCACTACTGTATATCACCCAATCTTCACCCTGTGTGACTTTGGCTGGCATCTGACACCTATTTCTAACAGTGCCATTATGTTTTTTTTTCTCTCAAAACAAACTGCATCATCTCTGTATAGAATTTGACACTCCCAAGCCAACTCCACCCTGTGACACAGTGTTGTTGTGGCCCGACACGGCCCTACCTGAGATCTCAGAATACCGTGGAGTGAGATGCAACAACCCACGCAGCCCTTTTTCCCCATCAATAAACTATGACATTGTGCTGTCTAGGGCCATTATAAATACTTTTCTTACTTCCACATTTTGTGTACAGGCAGGATATGTTTGGACATACCTTTGTGCACACAACTTTCCCATTAGAACAGTGGCAAGTGTTGCAGTCTTCATCCCATTTGAGTCCATCAGGGGTGACGTGTCCATTGACAGAGCAAGGTCTTCTTGTCACTGTGTTATACAATTACAGCATTAGGTCAGAGAAGGGTGCTTTGTTATGTGGATTTGTCCTTTTTAATCTCGTGAAGACGTTTACCTTCTTGACAGTGGGGTCCAGTCCTGTCTGGTGGACACACGCAACGATACCCGTTGATCTCATCCACACAGATGGAGCCAAAGGCACATGGAGAGGACTGGCACTCATTAATATCTGTCACAGAGGAGAAGAGTGAAAGGTAAGAAATGGCTCCTTTTTGAGAATAAAGAGCACAGTCAGACAGCACACAAACATTGGGTTAAGTAGTCGGCACACAAATCTAATTCCTAAGCTAAATTTGAAGGAAGTCATGTGCCATTTGAACAGTACATACGCATGCACACCAGTTAATAAAAAAACAAGCAAACATGCTTTAAATCATTCCTGGATGGTTTCCTTTTTTTGCCCCATGCAGCTTTATTAAAGGCAGCATCATTAGCAGGTATGCAGGAGCTAAAGGCTGGACTTAGCAGAACAAAGGGTTTGCAATGGGAAAGAATGTGGCCATCTGAAAGCCTTTAAGAGGGAAAACAATCTGTGTAATCAGTGTCAGAGCATGGCTGATTAGCTGTTGGCCTGCTAAGCCGGTTTTCCCCCGGGGACGGCAGCAGGGCCCGGTGGAGTGACACTGAAATGGCTCGGACTGGCCTGCAGCCCAATGCACAGATAATTGGCCGGCTAGACCCTTCATTTGCAGCGACTGCGATGGTCCCGCGACCCGGGACCTGCTCTAACTTATGGCTCAAACAGGGATCAGTGAGAAGTGGGAGGCAGGGCTAATACTCACTGATCCGACAGTCTGGACCAGCGAAGCCTGGGGCGCACTCGCAGCGGTACCAGTTATCCCCGTCAACACAGGTTCCACTGTTATAGCTGCAAGGGAAAAAAAGGGTGAGACTTCAGCTTGTATATCATGCTTGTTTTACACACTGACATCTATTTAAGCTTTAGTACTCAGCTACAATCATTTCTCAAAAGGTAATTATGGCAATCAGACTTGTTCTTTTTTTGACAAGAGTAAATGCATATGGGAGTGAGCTCCAGCGGTATGTGGCTAAATAAGACTTGTGCCTGGGAATTCACAAAAGATTGAGCTGATTGCATCCCAGGAATGACAGTGAAGGGTGTATGCCTGGTTCTCAGCATTCAGACAGTGAGAGAGAATGCCTGCAGGTGAGAAACTACGATACAGGAGGAGCACCCTGTTTACATCTGACTAAATCTACAGGAAATGTTTGGCTTCCACCTACCATGGGTGGGGACTGCAGTCGTTGGTATCTAAGAGACAAAAAAATAGAAGGAGGGAGGGAGAGAGAGACAGACAGACAGTAGTGAGTGTTTTTTTTCTCTCTAATGTATGAGTGTTTAGTGCACATGACAGCAAAGAGCACGTCTGAGCTTGCGTGTGCAAAGGTGTGTTGGGCCGGTCGGGCCTGGACTCCGCAGTCTGATTTTCTGCCTACTCTGCAAACAATCGATTCTCCCCCCTCCCCCCACCCACTACGCCAAATCGTCCACACCCAGATTCCCACCCCGACTGTTTCTCCCTCGCTTACAAAAGATGAGGATATGTATGTTTTGGGGTACATGCATACATAGGCAGGGATCCCAGGGAAATGGAGCAAGGCTCTAGAACGAGCCGACATGTCACTGTTTGGACAGGAATAGAACGATGAGAGGGGAAAGACGGGAGTGTGTTGGAGGGGGCGAAACATCTGTCTCCACTTTCCTGAGCCCCTTTCTCCCTCTTCTTTCTCCTCTCATGGCTGGCAGTAGCCAAGGTTAAGAGGAAAGAGATTTTATATATATATATATATATATATATATATATATATATATATATATATATATATATATATATATATATATATATATATATATATATATATATATATATATATATATATCAAGAGGGAAGGGGAGAGTCAGTTTTAATTTGATGCATGGACTTTACCGCTGCACTAGGTTGCAGGAGGTTTATCATCATTTAATAGCAATAACTGTCCACCCTTATCCCATCTACAATTTAACGAGCACTTACTCTGGGTGCACGTGGGACCCTCCCAGCCTTCCTTGCAGACGCAGGTAAACGACTCCCCAGTCACCACGCAGGTACCTCCATTCTCACACGGGTTTGGAAGACAACTTGAGTTTTTGGCTGAAAGAGAGGGAAAAAAAAAAAAAAAAAAAAAAGAATTGTTGTGTCAGTCAGTTTCCCCCACCCAACTTTAAAGAGGATTATCAGTACAATCATGCATTCCATGACTTTGAAGTGTATTGTCAGTGCAATCAGTGATTTTAAGCGGATATCTGTCAGCACTCAGGGGAGAGGGAGAAGCAGGGAGATGGGAAGAGAGGGAGCGCTGACAGAAGGGATAAAAACTGTTGGACCTCACTGAACTGAAAGATCTGATTAATATCTGAAACAAGACAGAGCTCTCCCACAAAGAAATGTTTTGTGTGTATAAATATATAACATTGAACCAAATAGTGACTGTGTGACTCACCTATGTTACACGTTGTACCCTCCCACCCTGGGGAACACTTGCATTGGAACGTGTCACCCTCATCGTGGCAGGTGCCTCCGTTGTTACATGTGGCTTCATCACATTGACTTTCCCCTGGAGAAAGCATTTCAAGTCTTAGTTTCTTAACACACACAGGTTGTTATATAAAAGACATAAGCACATACCACGAGCCTGCACAGACAGACTACATGGGTGTGGGGAGACAGGAAAAAAAAATAAAGGACTCTTACGGGAGTGGCACGTTTTTCCCTTCCAGCCATTCTTGCATTCACAGAAGAAATCAGTCACCAGGTCTCGACATGTCCCTCCATTATGACAGGGGTTGGTGCTGCAGTCATCGATGTCTGGTGGAGACATCGGATAGAGTGTGATTTATCAAACATATCATCACACTTTGTGTGTTGACACATGTATTGAACAGTCCCGTCAGGGAGGTGTGGGTTTAAACAGTCCTACTCACTGATCTCGCAGTGGTCGCCCTCCCAGCCGTCGCCGCAGATGCACTGGTACACGCTGACTTTATCGATGCAGGTGCCTCCATTGCGGCATGGGTTACTCTCACAGTCGTTGATATCTGATTGTTTTTTGTTTTGTTTTTAAGTGGAAGAAAAGAAAACTGAGTTTGAGAGTGGTCTTGCAGAGGCCTATCTGATATCTCATGATCAGTTGTGCCTTGTATTCTGTATTGCGTGTGTGGCGTCTGGTCTTACTCTCGTGGCAGTAGGTGCCTCTGAAGCCCTCCTGGCACTCGCAGCTGAACTGGCCCCCAGCCTGGCTCCGGCAGCGGCCGTGAGGTCCACACACATTTGACGAAATGTAGCGCTCTCCTCCCGGTGTGCTGTTTGACGCCACGGAAACTGTGCAGCTGTCAATCACTGTGGAGAGGAGAGACTGTTAAGACTGTGAAATAACTGACAAACCTTGGTTTAAACAAACATTCGCTCCAAAAAATAAAATGTGGTTTGTGTCTTCTAAGTGATAATGAAACATGGGAATTTAGTTTATTGCTGCTTTTCAAATGAGAAAAACAGCTTGCTACTCTATACTAAAATAAAAATAAAAAAAATTAGTGGGAGAGCCAAAAAGTGACAAAGAGAAAGGGTAAGCAGGAGAAAGGAAGAGATTAAGATCTATACAATGTACAGGCCTCTATTGATGATAAAAAAAAAGAAATAAAAAAAAAAGAAATCACCATCCCCTAAGAAAAACCATATCAGTGTAAGAATGTGAAAAGAATAAATGATGGAAGAAACAGCGATAAGCTGTTATGCTTTCATAAGCAATTCAGAGTGATCTTTTTCACTCTGCACTAAAATCCCTTCCTTTCCCCCTGTCTGATCAGGTTAGGAGAACAGGGTAAATTTTTTCCCCTGTAATCACTTAATTCTTGCCAAGAGCAAAGAGAATCTCACCGTACACACACACACGTACACACACACACGTATACAGGGGGGGAAGAAGAGGTAGCCCACCAAGTCATTACAAAGAACACACACAGCGCTATCAGCCTTTTGCCAGATTTTCAGGGAACTCAGAGGAGAGAATTATTGGAAAAGCTTTGCTGAGGAGATGGAGGGGGGCATTCATCAAGGGAGCTGCACTCAAAAAAACTCCTGTTCACCTTGGCCAAGAAACTTCAGCACACAAAAACTAAAATATAGGGATTGCCCTCATGGGGAAAATGTGGGCAACGTGTGGAGGCAAATGGCGAAGACCTGGTCTTATTCAGCATTTTACTACAGCATGCTATGCAGATCACCTCACAGCAATGTCCTGAAAAAAAGACAAAGAGTGAAAAGCTTGTGGCTGTTGCAGGCAGGAAGAGACGTACCTTTACACGTGGTGGTGCGACAGTGGTCTTTGAGATGAGAGCAGTTTTTGCCCTCGTAGTCCTCTGAGCAAGCGCAGTAGTAGTCTGTGGCCAGGTTGAAGCAGGGCGCTCCATTCTGACACGGGTTGGGGGAGCAGTAATCGATATCCAGCTAGGGCAGAAAGGTATTGAATAGAGAGTGGTGAACCTGATAGCCGACATGGTTTCTGCTACACTGAACGGAGCAAAACCCACAGCATCCTCCCTACAGGCTGTGCCAGGAAACAACACACACACACAGCACTTGGAGGAAAGGGGAAAAACAAGGCAGAGACATAGGAGCCGTCCTCCGAGTCTGGGCTTCAGCACAGAGGAATGTATCCCGCTGTAGCCAGGAGCAGCTTCAACAAAGCACTCCCTTTTAAAAAGGAGGACTGTGGAACAACAGCCATTTAAGGAGGGTGGGGCAGGAAAACTTTACAACAAACCCAAAGATACAGCAATGCTGGAAGAGGGGGCTGGGGGTGGGCAAGGGCTTAAGATGCTTAATCATAGCAGAGGGGATGCACGCACGTTTTCATTTTGTTCATGATAGTGGTGGGAGTTGTGTCTCACCTGGCAGAGATTTCCTGAAAACCCAGCCAGACACAGGCACTGGAAGCCATTAACTTCGTCCTGACAGCGGCCGCCGTTCAGGCACGGTGAGCTCGCACACTCGTCGATGTCTCTCTCACAATGCTCGCCGGCAAAGCCAGGGGGACACACGCAACGATAGCCATTTACCAAGTCCTGAGAGAAAGAGAGAGACCGATCAAAACCAGGGTTAACCTCATGCAGCCAAAACTTTGATTATCTGCTTTGAAAGGGTGGGGTCCAAACAATAACTGTCAAACCAGGGAACAGAGCGAAAAGCAAGGCTGAGAGAAGGGGGGGGTGCCAACTTTGGAGGGACATTATCACAGCTCCACAATTATTACAACATTTTCCTGGCACGGGCTCAACACAATAATGTTTATGGTAATTCAATCTAGTGTGGTCAAGGAACTTGTGTGTCCCTCCCTTCGAAACCCCTCTGAACCCACTCCCCTCAGATTTGATTTCAGAGAGGAATTCCACAACAATTCCACTGTCGGTTTGGAGAGAACAATTTACAGCAGCTATTTATACAACCAATGTAAATGTCTCGGCCTTTGACAAAAAGACACAATAAAAACAAACAAGCTGGCAAAGCCAGATTAAGCAAGACGTTTTTGACCCACGTACCTTACAAGTTCCCCCATTCTGGCACTGGTCCTTGCAGTCGTTTATATCTGGACGGGACAACAAATGTGCATTAAATCTCAACAGCTTGACTGAATAGTCTGTCTTTGAAAACAAGCCCGTGCTTTATGTTCCCCATGCTAGGGGCCTTTAAAAATCATAGAACTAGAGAGAGCTGGATTACGTGGCTGCAGAATCAGTACAACACGAGTATTGAGCAATCCTGTCTACTGCCAAGTGAAACTAGTCCTGGGATTGTCACCACAGCCTTGGCCCCACACAGGGCTGGTAATAATATGGCAGATTATTTTACACTGCAAGAAAAGGGCAGCACTTGTCCAACTGTTTGCTTTCATATTACAGCTTTTATTCAGCCTGTACTGAATGAAGAGAAATAAATACATAAATACATAAAAAGAGGAGGAGCTGGACAGGTGACCCACTCCACAGCTGCAGCTGACAGCCTTCAACTCACTAATGTCGCAGTTCTGCCCCATCCAACCAGGGACGCACTCGCAGAAGTATCCACCAATCAGGTTACGGCATGAGTTGGCATTGACACAAGGCTTGCTCTCGCATTCGTTGGCATCTAGAGAGGGAGAGAAGGGATTAGAGGCATTTGCATGTGCAGTTGACAGGCATGACGTGGTGGAAAGAGGAAGAGAGGCCGTGTGGCTCACCTATCAGACATGTCTTCCCCGTCCACTGTGAAGGACAGTGACATTTGAAACCGTTGACCATATCCTGGCAGGTTCCACCGTGATTGCAGGGGTTTGGAGCGCAGTCGTCAACATCTAAGCAGAAGAAGTCAAGTCTGGTTATTCAACATGATCTTTTCTATGAGGAGTACTGACATTTAATGGGTAAAGGTAGCATGCAATCTCACTGATAGTGCAGGAAGGGCCGCTCCAGCCTGGTGCGCACTGACATTCGTAGCCTTGACTGGTTTCTGAACAGCTTCCTCCATTAGAGCAGGGATTGGACAGACAGGCATGTTCGGCTAGAAAGAGAAAGAATGTTTTAGCAAACATGTCACACAGTTTGAATCAATTTTATATTTAAAAAAAAAAAAACACTCCTGGATTGTCCTTTTTTCAATTTCCGATACTTATTTAGTTATTTTACCCTTTTTGTCAGATCTCAGTCTATTGTTTTTCTGCTATTGTAGCTGACAGAATATTTTACTGTGGCATGTCACCTACATTTGACCTATTATTCACAAGAAACACAAATCAGATGCAAAAAAAGCATTTCAGCTTCCGACTCTTGTTCCTTTAAAAAAAAAAGAAAAAAAAAAAAAAAAAGAACACACACTCCTCTGCCTGAGACCTGTCAGCAGAACATACCCAGGGGTCGACTTCCCTCACCCATAACCCCTCCCATGTCCCAAAAGCCCGCTCAAAATCCCTCCATCTCACTCTCATTACCCACTCAGCAGACCACACCACCAGGAAATCATCTTTCATGCTAAGTTGACCTGACCAACGCACCGTGACTTCCCTCTGACTCCCCGCCATTCTTCCTCTGTGAGGCGGCACAAGATGAGAGACTGGCGGGAGGGCGAGCGGCAGAGGGGGGAGCTCTACCCTGGAGTTTCTCCTTTATGGACGAGTTAAGGATGAGCGGGTCCCAAATGAATCAAAAATGAATGATTCACTCTGGGAATAACTAGGTGGTTGGAGGTGATCAGTGGACGGCAGCTATGGTATGCCGTGGGGAGGAAGGAGGAGGAGGATGAAGCGCTGCACCCTGGGGCCTCCGTGTTACAATAGCCTGACGTATCCCTTGGTCGACGGACCTCCTGTTACGAAGGGCACGGTTTCCTGACATCTCTGCAGTTAAGCTGTCAGCACCCCGCAAGGCTCAGATTTAATGAGGAAGAAACCATCATCTCCATGGTAAGTGTTCACAGGAGCTGAACCTTAGCACCACACCCATCTGTTTCGAGTGCCTGAGGAGCAGAGGGATGACCAGCCCCTGAAGATCAAACTGGTGGATTACCTGACTTGGGGGCCACTCATGCTGAAGTGGAAACAAGATTATTGCCGAGTTACCACCTCCTCTGATTACAAACTCAAGACACCTTTGACCTTTTGTCTATAAGCTCAGAAAGACAAGAACCTACCCACTTACTATAACTGCAAGCATAATTTTAAGACCCCATTAGATTACATTTTATATTTTAATTTAAGGTTCCAAATGTAGATTGTTTGCCAAAAAAAATGTTGAAAATAAGATTTAGCCAGAGCAATATAACTTCCTTCATTCACTAAAGATGTAAGTAGCTTTAAAAACGGGGCATTCACAAAGTTGCAAAAGATTAAAGACAAGACATTCAGACTTGTATTACGACTTACAAGTCAACAGCTACAGAGATGGGTTGCTACATTTTCCATAATGCAACATGATAGCATTTATTATTAGATCCTCCACACCTGGTTTCCCACACCACAACCCCAGTTCATAATGGTAAAAACGTAAAGTTATGAGCTCAATCCAAGGTTATTTTATCAGACTTTAGAAAGCTCTCAACAGGGCTGACTGATACTCATGACGAGTACACTGTATCAGTGGAGTGCACATTAAAAGCTTGCTAGCTATAACATAGAAAGCTAAAGATTATCTTGCAGAAGGTTATGGACACTCACCTCTCTCACAGTTGCCACCAGAGTAGCCCTCAGCACAGGTACACTGGTACTTGTCAGGCCCTGTGTTGATACATGTCCCTCCATTCAGGCATGGCTGGTGAGTACCACAGTAGTTCAGATCTGGAAAAGAATTGTTTTATACAGCTTTAGCTACTTTTTAACACAAGGCACTCCTAGAGCAACTGAAATCAGAGATGGAATTAACCTTTATCGCAAAGGTGTCCGCCCCAGTTGGTGTCACACAGGCACTGCCAGGGCTCTCCACAGGTGCCATGTACACAGCCAGGGTGGGGGATACACTTGTCACAGTACTGGCCCTGCCAGCCATACAGACACCTGCAAGACACAGAGAGCCATGCCATCAGCCTCAGATGTGGGACATAAAATAAAAATCAGCCCAAATATACACACCCACATGCCACAGTGACACATGCAGAACATTCAAGGATATTTACTACAATCACAGCGAGATAAAATAATCCCTGTGGTATCTGAAAATGATCATTTCTTAATTCTTCCGTTTATTCCAAATTCCTTCACAAGCAATAATCTGAATTGAATTACTACACCTTAGAGTGTACAGTGTGGAGCTGCACAAATAAAACAAAGAGCCAGTATTCTAGCCCTCAAAAAACCACAAATGAATCTTAAGTAGCAGGGTGTTTATGCAACAGCTTTTAAACAATACTTGCAGACGGGGAAACAGAGGACTATTTAGCATTTTACCAAACAGAAAAAAACAACACTAAATTACAGTTCCAATGGGACCTGTAGCACAGCTAACATTAGCATGCGGCCAGACGCTCCCTTTAACAACACTCTGCCTGTGGCTTGGCAGCAGAGGCATCCTTGCAGAGAGGAGTGTTCGGCTGTTTCAGCTCATCCTGGTTCCCATGAGTCAGGCTTGTGCCCCAAGGCCAAGGAGGGGGAACACAACTTGCTGACCACTGAAATGTCCAGGTCGATAATTACACCAATAATGCTGCCCCTTTTCTTCCAGGGCTCTATAATTAAGACTGAAATCCAGCCTGACTGATAAGTCTGCTCCTCAAAAAGGTGGCGATACAGTTGCTGCTGTGGAGCCTAGTGACAGGAAATAGTGTCCCTCTGGGGGAGCGGCGCGCTGATTAGCCCCAAGGAATGGACGGACTGTAAAAATAAACGCGGTGGTTAAGTAAACCTCTGTCTGTGATTAAAGAGGCTATTCTTAAAAGTGTGCTAATCCTCTCCATGAGAATCAGAGCAGGGTTCCTCAGCAGGATCTCAAATCATTTACAGTTATTACACAGCCAAATTACTTGGGAATGTGACATTAAATTGCGCAGCACAGCTGATGCAGACGCCCAAGACGATTTCAACCCTCAACATTAAAAAAAGACCTTTTTAAAATCTGTATGTTGTGGCTCTGCAATTAATGCTTTTCAAAACATTTTTCTACAGTGGCAATATTGGTCTACAGTTGCACTGGTATTACTCTATATCGTTGACGTTCCACTTCTGGGATTGCTCCGTTGCCAACGGAAATTCCGCCTGATTTCACACATTTCGGCCGGACATCTGTTGCCTTGGGCTTCCTTTGTGTTGGCATTTTAAACTCCAGTTGATTTATGAGGACTATGGTTAACCTTTTTTTAGATCTCTGCAGGGTAAATCCAGACAGCTAGCTGTCCAATCTGAGTTTTCTATTGCACGACTAAAACAACTTTTAAACGTACATGTTCCACCAAAACAAATTCCTTCCGATGCTATTTTGGAGCAGCACCGCAGCTTTTCCGCCGCCCGTGACTATCGTGATTGATTTAAAGAAATGCCAATAAACCAGAGCACGTTTTCTCCCATCCCGGAAAGATGTGGGGACTCGCCAGACCCTTGTCCACAGCACCGCGATGGTAGTCTGGCTATCACCAGACCAAGCTCAATAGATTTGAGATGGACCATTTGTGTGGGGAGTCTGCTCTGTATTTTCTCTGCAAGAGGCGTGACCAACAGGCATAGTTCAAATGACTCTGTATACAATTGGATAGTCTTTCAACCAATCAGACCAACAAGCTGGGTGACGTAGAAGCGACATCAACGGGTTGCTGTGCTTCGGTGGGCGCTATATTGAATGTAAACAAGAAGGTGCTTGGTCGCTTCTCCATCGTCATCTTGTTAAACCCGCCAATAGCACGCCACGTAGATAAACCAGTTTGTGATTAGTCCCCGCAAAATTGTGAACTGAAGCAAGAGAATTAAACCTACAGGTTTCCAGACCGAGCTACAGAGTGACATCAAATCGCAGGCCGAGTGGGCGGGGCTTACCCAGTCTACCGCAGTGGAGGAAGGTCTGGCAAAGTGAGACTACTAAAAGAAAATCCTATGGAGTGACAATCTACTACTGACAGAGGTAGTGGCGAGGAGGCTACCCTAACCTGCAGCCGATGTTGCTAGGTACTGCTATTGTTTAACACTGCAACAGAAACAAGGAGAAAACTACTCCCTGACTGTACAGTAGTAGAGCTGGCCTGGAGAGGTTTGTTGGCAGAGTGCATATAAACAGAGTTAAACCCAGAGCTTTAAATATGGCCACACCTGTGCAAAGACTAAAGCAATTCAACCTCTTGTTCTGCCGGTGGCCACACAAGCACTTACAAGAAACCTGATGATGTCGAAAGCTTGGGAAACACAACAAAGCTGCGGCAGAAAATGAACAAACCTGATGGTCACTGTGCTTGATCTATAGCCAAATCAGACAACTAAGAAAGCAACCAATGCCTGAGCTGGGGGAAGAGTCAGCCAGTGCAGGGCCTCCTCCAGGATGAGGATGAGATACAACTCTTACTGCACACAATGCCCCAGCTCTGATATCCATCTGCGCCTGGCTTTTCCTCTGGCTGTGTGCATAAACAGCATTAGGAAGCCATTAGCTACACAAACAATACACTTTAGGGCTCATCCGAACGTTACACACGATTTGACTGATAACACTTGCCTCATTCGAGGGAAACGCATAGCCTACATTTCCAACATGGAAGTCTTGGCAGTTGAGCCTCTCCCTTTTTTCAGACTGGCAGCTCCGGTCCAAAGCTGCACAAGAGATTTATAAGCAGCTCAGTCTGCATCTCTGTTAAAGCTCTGGTACTGATAGTCTCTTGGCCAGAAAACAGCACATACAGGGAAAGATCCATGCCATGACAGAAGTGGTGCTTTGACACAATCCCTGCATATTGGAATAATCCACAACACAGGCTTCTGGCCCCAGTCTACATAATAAGTAAAGACACTTGAACAAACCAGGTTTGACATCTTACATAGTAAAAAAAAAGTAGTGAAATCACTCACAATAGACTAATAAATCATACAGAGCTGCCTCTGTCACTTACTTGCATCCACCTGGCTCCTTACATGATCCATGTTCAGTGCTGCAGCCTTGTCGACATATTGCTAGAGGAGGAAGAAGAACAATCACTGCCTGGTAACTAGATTCAAACCTAGCTCCATTTTTTTTTAGCATGTTTTAATTATAGCAGTAAATTATTATAATTACTACCCGCTATGACATTTCAGCCTGCGAGAACAAAGGCTGCTGTTGACAAACAACCAAGTTCGCCCTGCCATATAACACAGTAAAATATTTAATAAAAAAGTGACTACTGCCCAGGCTGATTTTCTGGCCATATAGGCAATAAGAAGCAAGAAAAGAAAAAAGGATGCAAGAGTTAAGAAACAAAGCCTTCCCATTCAATGCAAACAACTCAGCAGACGGTGTATCAGCATGAATCACAGATTACAGCCTGGCTGCTAGTTTGAGAAGACTCATTCATAGTCATAAATACTAATCCGACTGTCTCGAGCTGCTGTCTTGATCAGCGTTTCCATCACTACTTGCTGCCATTTCAGCAAGGCTTACCTGTGTTGCAGTCAGGTCCAGACCAGCCTTCCAGACAGGTCTTGTTTCCATTGTAGTCGCATGTGTAATGCCCGAAGAACTCATCCCTGGGCCGACAAAACTTGTTGCAGCCAAAGCCGTAGTAGTGCTCGTCACAGCTGACCCGGATCTGGTACTCAAACTGAGCTACAGGGCCGTTGTGAGTCAGCTTCTGCCAATGCGGGCTGGGGTTGATCATGCCCGAATGAGAGGCTTTCTCTATCAACTTCCAATCTGCATGTAACAAAAACCATTTTGACACAATCAACATAATAAAATGAATATAATAAAATTTCTTTCCTCAACTATGCTAGTGTTCATCAAATGTTTGAGCCAGGGAGAAAATTGTGGAAGGCAGCATCCTACAATACATTACACATTTGGGAGTTGCAATGTTTTCCGTGATCATACAGTGGTTACCCAAAAATGTGAACACAAATTGCAGAAGATCTCTTAGATAGCAGATTATATGTAATTAAAGCAACTAAGGAGGAAGAAAAGTACATAAGGAAATACAGAAAAAAAAAAAAGGATAAGGCTGCCTGTAATGAGCACTCTTAACTGTTTTTTTTCTCACGCTCCCTCTCCAACTCTCCCTGGTTGGTTTTCTGATTCTCAGGTTTACAGCTGACTGATCTCAGATGCTGCCTTGTGCATCTGCTCAGGCGAGGACAGAACCGCAGCCAACATAAATTACAACGTGAGGACACAATGTCACAGTCACTGCTGGGAAGTCTGCCAATGTGCCATAGCAATTATTGAACTAACAGCATTTATTAAAAAAAAATTTAAAAATAAATGTTTTAAGTATCTATCTGTACTTCAGATGGGAAGCAAAGGTCGAGTCTATGTTGTGATTGTGCAACACCAAAGGAGACATAAAAATACACAGACCTAGACCCAGAAACAGATTTATTTTAATGTCAAACATGAAGAGGTCATGGCACTGTCAAACGGGCAAGGACTGACCTGGGTGCCAAAGGCTGCAATGAGCTTCACACACAGAGCAAACACACTCAAACTGAGCAAACAGGCTCAGCCCAGTCTCCAGACACTACACTGTACACATACATACAAGCCCTTAGTATTAGCACCACTCATTCACCTGCACATATAGCACTCGCTACTTGATATCTAAATCTTCCACCTGGGAGAGAATGAAAAATATGTCAAAGCCATTATTTACTGTGCACTCACACGAGCATAGGTGGATGACCGCTGGGTGAAACGCTCCACTGTGTAGTATGATGCAATGCAGTGCACTGGGGGATGGCCTGCTGTCATTTATTTACTGTGTGTGTGTGTGTGTGTGTGTGTGTGTGTGTGTATGTGTGTGTTTTGGGGGAATCACAGTGGCCAGTAACATTTCCCAGTAGTCTGGAATCCAGAGCTCAGTTGTGTGGCATTTCTCTACCAACTGCTGACCTGCAGTGTCAGGAGTAGCACATCCTTACTACCTGCTGCCTGGCTCAGAGCTAAACATAAATCAGACAAGCTTTATAAGGCTTAGAGAGGTCAAGTTTGAGCATCAAATTCATTTCATAATGAGAAACTCTACATTTTAAGCTGTTAAACTGAAAAAATACTGTTCTTAAAACACAAGATATACAATAATGGAAGTGCTCTGGAGTAGGAATTAAAAATTGCTTAAAGTGCATGAAATGTACATAAGTTTAATATTAAAAACTTTTAATTCTGATTAGGAATCAGCTGGCATTTAAGTATCAGTTAGGATAGTCAAAACATATGAAGCTATTAGAGCTGTGAGCTAGCCTAATGGAGCTCAACGGGGCTTAACCAGCATTGACTGTGTACATTCAGGGGGCTTTTCACACCAATGCCCTAATAGCTCTCTGGGGAGCGGCAAATACAGCAGAAAAGACCGAAACCTTGTTGACCTCGAACAGACCTGCACAAACAAGCATGGGATAGGGTCCCCTGGAATCACCACGCTGTCGCCAATCTGACCGTCAACCAGAAGTAATCCCAGCAGAAACCAAGCCCTGATGACCAAAATTTAGATCCAGCATGTTATCACTGCGTACTTCCCACGTTCATGGGAAGAACACCCACTGTCTTTTCGAGCAGTACACTTCCACTCTGAACTGAAGCCGGAGGTAACTTTAACCTACGAGACAGGATAGCTCAGGGGCCTTGGCCCCCCGCGTTGTGACTGCGGGCTAGTTGCAGCGCTGGGCTGGGCGAATAGTGAAGTCTGTGTTTCACGTCTCAGTGACAGTGAGACAGTGTGACCCCGACCCTGGCTGGCAGCACCTGCCATCAGTCATCGGCCAAATAAAAACATTTTCATAGGAGGGGGAGGGGGGCCCTTCTGTACTCTCTCCCCCCTTGTCTACCTCGCCACACTCCCTTCTCTCTGTCTGAACCCCCCCATCTGCCCTGTCCCCACTTCTCCCCCCACCCCTTGCTTCCCTATCCTGCTCTCCCGCCTTACAGGCACATGTCCACACACACACACACACACACACACACACACACACACCCTTTTCTGACCTTCAACATTACTCCTCCCAGACGTTGCCGTGAGGGAAGGGGGGGGGGGGGACAAGATGGAGATGCCAGACAAGGACAAATACTCACCACTGGTTTCATTGCTCCCGTCTAAGGCTTCCACTATCAAAGTGTAGGACCTCTGAGGAAGACAAGATAGAGATAGCCAAGTGTTAGCCAACAGCAGGATTGTCAAGCAATCACTGTATCATAAAAAGAAACTATCAACATTGCCATTCAATGAGAAAATAAAACAAAAAAACTGTGCAGAGAACCACAGACAGCTTTTTATTTTTCTAGTAACCAAGCAAACTAAATTGTACCAGATTCCCCCAAGTTTGCACTTTAACAAATATCAAATTTTTGATACTTTGATAGAACATCGCTTTCAGCCCTAATAATCAGGTAGTCAGTATACAGTTAGGTGTGACTTTAAATAAACAAAAGGGATGAACATATTTTACATTATCAGTTTTTTGTTTAATTCTTTAAGGCTCAAAAGAAAATATCCACAACTTTCCGGTTTCCCATGACCTCATCAGCCTTGCCAGTTTCATCTGCCTATCATTGAGTTAGCTTACAATGGGGCCTGCGACAGAAGCTGCTAACAGTTAACTTATAACAATGGTCCTGTTGATCTGATTAAGAGAGGATAAGCTTGCGGTGGTGCAGAGCTCTCTGCATCTCAAAGATTAGGATGACAGACACATGGGCAGTGGTCTGGTCTAGCTGGACACCCACCCAGCAGGAGGGTGTCTGATGCACCAAAAGCCAGCCAGATACAGCAGCGCTGCCGTGGACTAATGACTAGAATGAGTCAAAATAAAACAAATAGCACGTAGAAAAGGATACTTCGCCCTGCAATGCCAAAATATGTCTTCAGCTTTGCTAAGTTTGCTCTTTAGAAACAGATTTCCACAGATTTAAAAAAATGCAGTGAAAGAAGTCAGTGGATGACTTCCAATGTTCAAAGAAAGCACACAGTCAGTCCTGTTTTACAATGTAGCGTGATATGTGATTTTCAATGTTTTATTCATTTATAAAACTCTAGTGGCGATTGCTATGAATGATGTAAACAATCAAGACAAAATGCTTAAGGACACTGCTTTATAGACAAATGTCAAGGAAGGTAGAAAATGGAGACAATAAAAGTGTATGTGAGGGTGAAAAAGAAAGGTAGAAAAACAGACAGAGACTTAAAGAGTGGTACACTCTGGAGGGCCTGTCTTGATTTCAGCACTCCCGAAAAACGCTTTGTCCGATTCAGGGTCGGTAGCGCTCACACCAATATCAGCTTACACATTTGCGCTGCCCTGTGCCACAGTCATGAGGGAGCGAACAATGTGTCTGCGAGCGCGCATGACAGAGTCAGAGAGAAAGTATGTGATTGTGAGAAAGTGCAATCCACTTACAGTGCCCAAGCATCCAGTAGAAAACACCTACTTGTTATATTCACACACATGCTTGGCCCTAGCAGCACTGCGTGGAGGCATTTCCAAAATGCTGCATTGCCGCTATGGCCCTCGTTGCTGCAATGACTTCATGGTAAACAAACCTTGCTCAAAAGGAAACCCCCTTTTCACTTTCCACAGAAAGAACAAGGAGGCTATGACTCACTCCTGGACCGTTTCTCATGGCTTTACCTTGTTTTGTCAGCCATTCAACTTACCATCTTTCCAGGAGACATTTGTCTCATCCTGTGCCAGCGTTTCACTGCAATCAGGGCAGCTATTATTTCAAATGGAGTCTTTACAGTATATCCAGGCTCACAATTGACTGCAATCAGTTGACCAAGAACTCGAGTGAGTCTGTGGTAATGTGACTACTCACCCTCACCACTAATATGACCCAACCTACAGCTAGTTACATTAACACCGAGAACAAGAGTCCCCTGATCGTGGTGGTCATCTTATGTGTCCAACGCTTTACCATTAATTTCCCATTAGGGGAGTATTTTTTCCAATCTGTACAACTGAAATTGAATCATCTTTCCAGTAGCTGCACTCCCACCTGCATGTCCACATTGACTTTTGAAATTTTTTTGGTTTGGGGCAAATGTGTTTGAGAGAGTCACCGAAAACAAATCCCACGTAAAGTATATGACAGTGCAGTGAGCATGGTGAACTCATCCTAAAAACAGGAACTCAAAATGCAGCATCCCTGAACACACACATTCACTAGTATGTATGAGACACACACACACACACACACACACACACACTTAGTATTAGTCATAATTTCAACATTAAATTCCTGCAAAAGTGACCAAAATGAGAAATAGAGAAAGCGAAACATAACTAGAATCTACTACAGTAAAATCTTCCTTTCAGTGTTCTCTTAGTGAACCCTCAATCTGAGCATTTCTTAAACAGCACGTTATCAGTTTACAGGCAGTTACATTGGGAGCAGCAATGGATCCCTGCCAAGTGAAAACTTCAACAAGCCTGTTTCACCTGCTACACAACACAACTTCACACTGTGTCAAAGAAAATATTAAATCACTTTGTGGGGGACTGTTCTCAAAAAAGGCGTGAAGTTTAATGGATTATTGACTGATTTCTTTAAAGGCAGGTCTACAACAACATGACAACACACCCATATTTTGAGCGATTTGGACTTGCCTCAACATGGAAGCTATTGCAGCATCATCATCATCATCATCACCACCACCGACTGATCGCGTATTACATAAACATGATTAAGGGCGACCCACCCCATAAACGCTTAAAACAAAAATTTCAAACACATTGGCCTTGGATACCAATGTTTACCATTCAGCTACTGTCTGAAAGTTGATGTTTGCATAAACTACAGCTGATGATCCTCAGGCTTTATATTCTCCAACAATAAGATCATACTGGCTTGATCTAACAAGTACAAGCCTTGCCATTATTGGGATATTTAGTCCCAGACCAAATAACTGTTTCCAGAAAGTGAGATACTGCCTAACTCCTCATTCACTAACACTCCATAACTCTCCAGCGGTTATCAGCTTGGAACCATCTGCCACTGCCAGGTTCACTTTTCCCAGGCTCCCAGCTGACTCACAAATTCTCTTTGAACTACAGAGCACACAAACAGACACACACACGTCCAAGTGCAATAAGTGTGGCCATATGTCTTCTTATCTTTCCTGGCCAAGCAGACACTGTCCAACAGACAAGTAACATTAGCGATAAAGATCATTCCAGTTTGAATCACAATGACTTGCCAAAAGACCTACTGAATCCACTCAGTAGGGGAACCACACCCACACACCTCAAAATGGAGCCATCTGATGTACCATTCCACCGTAATTTAACAAAATAAAAAGGAGGTATGTCTCGTGGAATAACAGGGAAAAGCCAAAAGTCTAAATAAAGGCAAGGCACAACAGATTAGACTGGTCTAGGCCTACAATCAGCACACAGGAAATGTAAACAGTCCAGTCAAAGGGATATTGACCTTCTGTATCAGTTTCCCTGAGTCAATCTCTTCAATTGTATCAAACTGAGATCCAACCAATGATTGGGACTGCTAGGTAACACCCCTGTTTGCCAAAAAGCCAAGCAGCTCAGTCATGAAAAGACAACTATTAATAATCACATTCATAGGCACCGACTGCACTGGGAGGGAAAGAAGGAAGGAATGCATTCTTTCACAAGAGATTTTCAACACAAGAGTTGGAGAAAGACGGTACAATCAACAGCTTATTAAATAACCTGCAGAGGTACATCAACCCATGGACAGAACAAGGTACATCAGCCCAGGGACAAGACAAAACCTTACCCCCCCGACGGAAGAATCTCACCATTTTCCAACTAAAAACAGCCATGGCAAACAGAATTTGGACCTATCGCAAGGCAAACAAGATCCAAACATGAACCCAGGATGGGCACAGGTGATCCCGAATGAAATGCATTTTCAATGCATGTCACGTTTCCTTACAGCTTGGAACAACTGTGAAGCCATTAGGTAACGTCACACTGACAGAACACTGCAAGTACAGTGAAAAAGGCCTTTACTAAAGTCAAATGACAGGGTAAGGTAGGGAGGGAAAAACAGAACGAACATGTTCTTTTCCCTCTTTCACTTGAGTAATTTGCACTTAACTGCCACATCAGAGCAGACTATATAAAACAAACATGTCATTACCCCCACAGCTGCTGGCAGAGCTTACCCTCAAGGCTGAGCTGACTATTGTTCTGCGACTTACCTGATCTCAATTCTCAGACTGCCCCGACCTGTCAAAAAAATCTATCACAGCGATGCCTGCATGTGTCAGGTCTGAGAGAACACACTAACATTGTGTTAAGTCACAGAGGGAGCAAAATTATGCTATTAAATGTGGGCATAATTAAATTGGATTTGAGCATCATTAGGGGTGCCGGGTCAAATCAGGCTTGAGATTACTCAAGAAAGAAACCAGTTGGGAAGTGAGAAGATACATGCTCATAAAAGCTCAATTTAACATCTGAAAGGAATCCAATTAAGAAGGGTCTTCGCTTTCCTTTTATAGGTGCAACATGGACAAATGTGCTGAGGTGGCCACAGAGGTTAGATCAGTTTGCCTGAGAGCCAACTTCATCACTGCTGAGTCTACTACAACTGCTTCCTGTTGCTTGCCCTGCACTGGCATTACAGCTGCACTGCCTCTATTATGCTCTGTAATCCTCACTGTAGTCACTGAGGGCACACCATTGTCCATGCTTGATACACTGTGAGGGCCCTCACTTATCTGTGGAATAAAAGCACGAGTGACATTGGCGAAACGATACAGGGCTCTAAAACTACGATGTGCTAATATTAAAGATGTTCCAGCCACCGGCATTCAGATGGATTCATGGCAGTCGCTTTACCTGTCTGCCTATCTAAGCACATGTGTGTAGCCTCATTAAGTGCAGCAGTTACTGTGGGTGGCAAGGTTAAAGCGATGAAATGCCTGGGGTCCAACCGAGCGTGACTTAAACAAAGCCCTTGGCCTGGACAAGAGGCCAACTTCATGCAGCTCACAAGAGAGGATGAAGGGGGAGGGCTTCATGAACTCAGAGTACCCAACAACCCAATTGCACCACACTGCCATCTGTCCACAACAGCCAATCAACTGATGAAAAGGACAAAAGAGTAATATCATACCTAACCTGACAATTGTTAATGTGCACCGAAGTAAAGCACTTGAAGTTAAAGATGAGAGAATCCAACGAGCGATCCTGTTATTTCCAAAATCTCAGAATAGCTGCTCCAAACTCATGTTTTCTACAATAGAGTTGTATCAAATGTATGTATCCAAAAATGCCATTTCTTAATTGATACATTGACTACACAAAACAACATTTTCTACAACTTTCGCTGGCAACATAACCTAATTATCCTGCTCTTAATGGCAGTACATCCTTCATTAGGTTATGGACATGTCAGCCATTAGTTTACATTTTTTCAATATGTCAGAAAAGAAATGAGTAAACCAAGCAGAGCCCTAAAACTGGAATGGCACTAGGTTTCATTTCAATGTCAACAAGTGCTGTTTTAAAGTAGGAAGAATTTTCAACCGGTAAGATGAAACTAATCTGGCTCTGAGCGGTCATGCCAAGTTAGTGCTGCCATGGCGTGAACATAAACAGAAACCTTTGTCTTTTAAAAAAAAGGTGTGAGGCGCCAGTGTCTAAGTGGAGAGCAAATAAAAAGTACAGAACATATCAAATTGCATGCTACCCTGCTGAGAACATTGTTTTACTGGCCATCAGATCATAGGGAAAACACAAATCTAAATGACCTGTTCTGCCCCACAGGTAACACACATAAAAATGTCCAACTTAAAAAGAAAATCACACACAATCTTCCAGTTCTTTCACTTATTTGGGCCGTTTGAACCCATCACTGTTTGAAATTACAACAAGAACTTCCATCAAGATTGAGGTAAAAATAGCCTTGATGTAATTGGACACACACATACCAGCGGACTGTGCCTTTCACCCATCAGGCACAGTGGAGAAGTTTGCGGGCCAAGCTGTGGGGCCAGTCAGTCTGTGTGCACAGTCCTACTTTTTTCACTCCATCGAAATGTGTTCCAGCATAGCAAATCATATCTCTCACAGAGCTACAACTCTCCCACAGGCCTGTCAGGCACATTTATTTACTCTATGAAGAAGAGCTGACACTTGAGGAAACCAGAAAGTGGGATTTTACTCTAGACTTAGTGAACTGTGCAACATGAGCAGCTGCCAGGGAAGCAGAGGAAATCCGGGAGAACACAGCTCACCCAACTTTTAATTTGTTGAATCGAGTCAGACAAGGGGGGGAAACATTTATGAGGAACATGCCAATAATGCATTGTTATAAGTAGTATCAAACAGACTTATGTTGGAGAGAATAAATTAAAACGTCAATCTGATGAAGGATTTCTAGTAGTTTAACTATAGGTCATAATGTACTCACCTTTTTAGATTTCCACATGCATTCTGAACAGCGAAGTGTTATGATGAACTAACATGCAAAGCATTTTCATTAACATTAACATTACTATTTAGAGAGAATAGACCGGTCGAGGCCTAAAGAAGAAAAATACCTGCACCTGGTTAATAGCTGCAGATAATGAGGAGACCACGGGGTCTTTCCTCTAAAAAAAAAGCTAACTATCAAAAGATCCACTTGTCAGGGAGTGAGAATGACTGACGGGCAGTAATTGCACATAACTGCCCTGCAAACAAACAGTCTCGAGGCAGGAGAAGACAGAAAGAAGGGCGCCGGGAACACAGAACATATTTTATTTTTTTAAGTCTCCAACTCACCGGCCAGGCAAAACTGAAGGGCAATACTATCCTGGATTTGTCATTCCTGACAGAGCTCTTGAAAGAAAAGGTATTCCCTCCGAGGACAGTCGTAGCTCCCAATCCGAAGCTGCAGGGCCCTGCAGCAGAAACTCTCGACTGGTATTCCTTCAGGCAAACTCTGAAAAACGTATCGCACTCGTCCCGTGTGCATTTTCTATCCGCCGTGTTCCGTGTGCCATCACAACACATGCCGTTCAGCAGCTCTCCGTTAACATTGTGCATCGATAAGATTTGCAACTCGAATTGCCCCGTTCCCTCCGACACCTGTTGAGGACAGAACAGTGAATGCAATGGGAAAACTTTGACCTCTTTATATAAAAATAAAATTACAAAGTGTAACACCAACGTGCTTTTCTGCCGTTGACATTATTTACACTTGTAGCACGCTAACTAGACACTATTTTGCATGAGGCATGGTTACATGTAAAGTTAGCATAGCCGTGCACATATAGGCGACACACACATATCCAATCAAAGTACATCCCAACAGCTGAATGAGTGACCCTCCCCGCTGTTTTCCCCTGAAATAATCCACATACCTTTGCCAGAAAGCAGAGTAAAAAGGCAACAACGACTGAGCCCCGTCTCAAAATCATGCCTCCGGACTGCTGTTGCCACTCGTTTGTTAGTCGTCGTCTGGCCGACACACGGCACCAGAGCTCTCCTCTGGTTTAAACATGCACGAGTGGGAAACAACACTTTGATCAGCGGAGCACAGGTTCCCGTTTCATAGAAGACCTCTTCCTAATATGTTCCTCAAACTCTCCGAACGTCTGCTCTTCTTCGTTATCCGACAGTTTCCCCTTGTTTTTGAAGAAAGTTTACACAGTGGCCATGCGGCAGCCGAGCCCACTGCTGACTGACTAACTGACTGACTGCTGGCCTGAGCTGGAGCTGGCTACACAAGTTCAAGAGGGAGGGAATGTCTGCGGAGCCTCCATATTCATGAGCAGGGAACAGTGAGCCCGCCCATCTCACATTATGAGGATAATATCATCATACACTCAAGATTGCCTGCTGTAAGGACTCTTTGGCAGTGATGTGGTGGGAAAAAAACAATGAAAATAAACTAGGACCTGCAGTCATATTAATAATCACAAGTCATAACAACCACAAACCTAAACATAAATGAATTGGATTTTCAGAAAAGCATCAATTTACCTTTTAACAGGCCATATCTTCCTAAATTCTGCATTAGCTGAATACTACACTCACCACAATTTGTACTATTATTTTATCTTAGATTTATGTCAGCTTAAAAGGTGGGAAGACCGATTTTAGTTGGTTTTACTCTCCTCTACATTTGTGCCATTAAGTAACATGCTTAATCATGTGGACTTCAAAATGAGTGCATCAAGGCCGGTGGCTGAGTCAAGGGCATTTTGTTAAATGCATGGTATGTTAGACATCTTTCTTTGTGTAATGCAAGCCTTGGAGAAAGAATATTAAATTCCATAGTAGAAATAAAATGCTCAATATTTGCACATTTTCAGAATATTTAGCTGTTTCAAAAATACTTTTACTTTAATTTTTGAATTTTAAATAAACTTTGAATGTAAAAGCTGGCAACTTGATGTTATCAGGAGTGCACACAACAGTGCCCCAGAGTGGCAAACCTGTAGGTTTTATGTATGCCTAAGGAATGTCACACATTTTAAATGTCTTGCAATCTAAAAGCTGTTTCAAAAAAACCAACCAGTAGTTTATAGCCACACATAATGCCTGGATGTATATTAGTTTGAGTGAAACCCCTGTTGACCAGATCTACAGCTTGAACACAGAGAAATTGGCTGACAGACTGCTGAAAGATATTATTTCCCGGGTATCCTTTTTGGTTTCGAAGGACAATTGCAGCCAGGTGTACCTCTGCACGAAGGTAATCTATGAACTGGATCAGTGACTACACAAACACACACACATTCATATGAGAGGATGGGAACCCCCTCTGCCCCTGTGGTTAGTGATTTGTGTGGACTAATTACACAGGTCATGCAATGGGTCACAATCAAGGAAACACAGTTGGGAACTGTGGCATTGCCTAGACAGGACCGTATTAATCAGTAACTATATTGTTTCACCATCACACTTTATAGCTGTTTATGAGAGTGTCAGACATCTCACATATATGCGTTTGGACCTGATAAGCAGAAACCTCTGGCATTTTCATAACTATTTCTCGTTGGAAAACGTAAAAATAACCAAGGACTAGTTCATTGTTTTCACCGAAGCCGCAAAGCAAAAATATTTTCTAATCTTTACTTTAGATGCCTCAGTGGCACAAAGATTTGTACGGTAGCTTCAGGGATGGTCCCGAATGTCCTTATGTATTTGTCTTGAAATACCTTGTTTATTAGTAGTAGGTGTAGTATTGGGAAACACGTGTTTATATTCAAGGAGGTAACCTTTTAAAGGGCAACTATTATATAGCATTTTCAGGATTATATTTGCATTTTGTGTTTATACTAGAACTAGTTTACATGCTTTAATGTTAAAAACACTTTATTTTTCTTATACTGTCCATGGCTGCTGCACCTGTATTCACCCTCTGTATGAGATGCTCTGCAGAAGCGCCTGTCTCTTTAAGCCCCCTTCCTGAAAAAGCCCAGTCTGCTCTACTGGACAACTGGACATGTCCCAGCAGTAAAGTGACTGGAATTTGGGGAGAAATGGCCAGCATTGGACAAGATCATATTATTGCTATTTTTCATAAGCATGTAGCTAGCTACTTAATAGTTATCAATATGCTAACGTTAGATTGTCATGGAACAAAACAGCACTTTCTACCAAATTTAACAACTTTGGGAGCCAAGATGACAACATTTACTGCCATTAGCCATGTAGCTACTGTAGTTAGCAGTGGACACTTAGCTAATAGAATATAGCAGCAAATAAAGGCTTTTAAACCAAATACTACATAAACAGAATTGGGGAGAATTTAAAGGGCAACTATTATATAGCATTTTCAGGATTACATTTGCATTTTGTGTTTGTACTAGAATGCATGCTTAAATGTAAAAAAAAAAAAAAAAACCACTTTATTTTTCCCATGCTTAGTGTTGTTAGCATGGAGCTAGTTACATGGGACAATGTTAACACTGCAATGGCTTAAAAAAAACTCCAGTCCTCCCTACTTGGAGCAGATGACCAATCATAGAAGGCCAGCTTAGAGTTGATATGACTCTAAGCCAGTGTTTAAAATAGTTGGAAATCGGAACGTTTTTTAGCTCACAGGGATTTGTCTTAAATATGTTTACCTCATTATTTAAGTTTTGGCCACGTTTAACATGAAAATCCAACATTATAACATTGTATATATGACAGAAAACACGGAAAAGCATAATATGTCCACTTTAAGTGTCATTTCCAGCATCTTAAATCATTGCTGTCAATATTCAGATGTCACGTTTCCTTTGGTTGAAGTTCAAGAAGAAAGGTACGACTTCCTCCCCGCCCACCTCAATCGCTGACCTGACATCTCAGTTTACAGGCCTCAAGGAAATGCTCTCTCCGGGTAATTAGGGTTAATTGGAGAAGTTTTTACCCTAGGGAACTTTCTTTTTTTCCTTGATGGCAAAGACAAAATTGAGTCTAGATATTGTAGACGGTTTGAGGGGGGAATCCCGTCTACCGTGCCCCCATGACCTGCCTAAAGGTGATGCTTGTGTTGGGATGATGACGGGATGACTAAGAGTTTTAGCACTATAAAATAAAACAAAAAAATATTTCCCTGTGTTTCCACATTTAGACAAGATATACAAAATCTATAGATATATATTATTATATCACATATGGAATTTAAAAAACTGACATTTTTAAAACAGCTGTCTTATGTCTCAATTCTTGGAAAACTACATTTTGCACAAAGGACGAGCTAAGGAAGGATGCCTCCTTGTGTTATCCAGCTTTTCCACTTGACTGCCAGTTTGCCTGTCTATCATACAGCTACTAGGTCTGCAGTCGTCATGGCGCACAGAGAGGGTTTCTCCTCTGAGGCCATGGTGCTAATCTCCTGCAGCCTTAATGTGATTATGGTAATGATCACACAAATGACCCCTAGGCTTTGGGGGATCCGTGGTTCACACATCCTCACACAGCGGCTGCACAGGCGTTGTGACTCCACTGGCCCGCATACGAGACCACCAGACTGAGCCAGTCCTAGTGGCCTGACCCTGTTCCTCTGTCCTCGCCAGGCTTGGAAGAGTAGAGTGAATGACCAAATAAATTCCAGCCAGCAACAAAAGAGCTGAACGGCCAGGAGAGAGATGGATATCTTTTGTTGTCTGACACTCAGTGCCGTATTCCAATCCAATTACCTCAGCCTTTTGCAACCCCTCCTATCGCAGTGCATGGCATTGAAGCCTGCCTGAATTCAGACTCGGACCCCTAACAAGAATGTGGTAGATTAGGTGCTTAGTGAGCATTCCCTTCCCCCCTACCTTTCCTAAAATCTACGGTCCACTCTCTTTTAAAAATACTTTTTACGACTTCCATCCTTCAATTTAAACTTTATCCCATTTTTTTTTTTTTTTTTTAGAATCGTCTGGCTCCTATGACGTAGATCAGAATCATTTCCTCCCGTATTTTTATATGCAAACGTGATTTGGCTATGTTGCACCAACAAAGACTTCTATTGTGGACAGTCAACAGTGAGAAACAAAAAAAGCACCATATGACGGGCAGCAAATTTACTTTTCTGCATCAGGGAGTGGCGGAAGTGACATGTATGTCAAACGTTTTTGTGCTTCCAGTAGAGACTGTTGACAGTGAAGATAATGTGGACCACTCAAACATGTGTTTAGCTTTGTGTTGCTTCACCTGGGTGTTTGAAGTTCACTGTGCAGAATGATGTACTGTATGTGTAGAGTTTGACACTAAAAGGTTGTCTTTACATTCATCTACAGAAGAGAGAATGTTTATGTTATTTGCATATTCAAAGATTTTAGATTCTTCAGTGAGGGGGAAAGAGCAAATGTCATTTTGATGATTATGACAGAATGCCATAATATTTTGGTCATGGGTTTCATACACTTTCTGTAATGAAACATCTAATAGCAAAATTTATATCAGATGGGGACCCCTAGGATGAAATATTATCAAATGGGGATCCTTGGGCCTAATTTGTGTCAGTTTAGGGGTCCTTGATGTGAAAAGGTTTGGCTCCACCATGACAGCTGTACCAGTCACAGGGGTAGATTTTCTGCAAAACAAGTATTTTTACTTTTAATTAAGATATAATATTTCTGTACTTTTTAGGATTTTAAATGCACATATTTTAGTTAGTACTGGTAGTTAATAGTAAGTACTATCCAAGTATCCAAGTATTTTTTCCACCACTGCAGTAATGCTGAGCATGTATACAGTATATTTTGTCTAGAAAAGTAATTTCCAGTGAAAACTCCATCCTCGCCGCATTTGCCACTCTTTGTCACAAAGTGAATATAGAAATATACTGTAAACACAATCACTTTAGGTTTACAGTAAATGCGCTGTTAATGTTTGACTCCTCTTTGACTCCTCTATCTGGTGTTGTGTTGGTGTAATGACGACCAACTGCTAAAATGGGTGGAAAAGTCAGAGCCATGCAGGCATAAAGAAATAAAGTACTGTGTTACCATAGTAAAGTCAGTCTATCTGCGTGTGAGTGAAAAATATGCGAGGTGAAAAGCACATCTGAGGACATGAGTGTTCAGACCACTACAGAAAGGGAGGATCTCGCCGTAGTTCAGTGTTCGTCCCATTTAAAGCATCAGTGTTTACATGGTGTGTTTATGGGAGCTGCTTTTACAGAACGTGTTACAGATGGTATCAGCAATTGGTGCTCAGATAAATATTTTCCACTGTTAAGGTGGCCGCTTTGTTATTTTCAACATTTATTCAAAAGCCCGTTCTGTGAGGTGACAGTATTTTGATGTCTAAGTGTGTCTGCGGTAAGTAACTCAATGTGGTTAGTGCGCGGGGAGTCCAGCTGCTATGTGGAGGTTAAGTAAAAATTGGATTATAGAGGGTAAGGTTAAGAGCAATGGTTTTGATTTCCATTGGTTCAAACTGTGCCTAATTGCTGTGGTGGTGGTGTGGGTGACTCAGTTATGTCATGTTTATTCTAGTTGTCTTTCTTTCTTGTTTTTTTTTTTCTTCCAAAAGTAGTACAGTGTATGTCAGTGGCACAGGGGAACTACAGGGATTTACTTTTGAGTGTGCACACTGACAGCGGCATAAGAGACGACTGGATCAGCACCCTGCATTAAGAACCTGTGAATGGATCATCAGCCTGTGTGTGTCCTCACACATCCTTAATGGCCTGGGAGGTGTTTGATCCTCTGAGGGGGGGAGGGGAGGGGAGGCCAGAGAGCTGCAGTCAGTGAGACAAATCAGATTATCCCTGCTTAGGCTAGTAGCCTACTACTCACCAGCGCAGCATTTCCACCTGGCTAACAATACCAGTTGTTATAGTGTGTGTGTGTGTGTGTGTGTGTGTGTGTGATTTAGCGGTTTGTGTGAGAGTGCGCAATATGTCATAGCACAGTACTTCCACTGTGGAGAGAAGTGTGTTTGATTTGTAAGGTTTGAGAACAAGCTGGTATGCCAAGGGATGTTCACTTAAATCATCGATCAATGTGGCAACATTTTAGGTGGGAGGATGCAAACTATTCAGGCAGGAAGATTAGACTCTTTGCCCATCACACCATCCAAGGTGGTCTCCCAGAGTTTGGAGGGCCTGTGTGTGTTGCCCTCAGGATCAGTGAGTCAGAACAGTGCTCTCTTAAAACAGGATATTGGCCCTCGCTTGAGGTGAGTGCAGCTAATTACCTGAACTTCCTATCTGGAGGAGGTGATACTGATAAAACTCTTCCTCTCTTTTGTTCCTGTTTGTCGATCACATTACACTTTGGATCATTTGTTGAGAGGAAAGAAAGAGAGACAATTATTCCTCTTATTGCAACAGTTTAGACTTGCAGACTTGTCGAGAGGAACATGATGTACATACTGTAAGCCCCTAAACGACAGACATTGCCAGCCTTGAAGGAAAATATTGATGCTGGCAAAGACCTGACGTGCCTTGCAGCATGACGTAGCGGTTTTTCCATGACACATTTGATGATTGCTTACAAATGGGCCTGTCAGTTTTAATATAGGCGACCCTGGCATTTTATTTTCCTCTAAAGTAAACAAAATCCACGGGCTCTCCCACACACACACACACACAACACACACACACACACACACACACACACACACACACACACACACACACACACACACACACACACACACACACACACACGTGTGACCATACACCAGGAATGAGTCTTGAGACGGAACAGGCATTCACCAGCTGATATATGTTTTCATGTTCAATCTTTTTACTCATAAGTGAGGCGGTTTGAATTGATGTTGTTTTTGTACGTTTGCAGATTGAAAGCCACAATGTTATTTCAGGAAACTGGATGTATGACATTAAAAAGCAATATGTGGTGTT
Organism: Percina caprodes; assembly: GCA_013375575.1. Taxonomy (NCBI): domain Eukaryota; kingdom Metazoa; phylum Chordata; class Actinopteri; order Perciformes; family Percidae; genus Percina; species Percina caprodes. The sequence goes on from JABXJD010000023.1 coordinate 2,630,941, forward strand.
ACTGTAGGAAGTACAAATATGACCAATATTAGCTTTAAATGCAATAGAAGAAGCCTGTCAGAGGGTTTACTTTACACTTTTCCTCACAGTAATTAATTACATTATAGTTCAAGGTAAGTCCCTGTTAATAAACTAATTTCTTGTCATATTTAGTGCTGGGCTTAGACCCAACGCCAACAATTAGTGAGTCAACATACTGACAATTAGTTTATACAGTTTCAACTAACAAGGGAAGGCCAATATTAAATTCGTTTATAGATGTGTCTCTCACTGCGCTGCAGGAAAAGTGGAGCAGTCAAAAAGAACATGGAAAGATGTGGGAACAGCTCACTTACAAGACACATGGCAAAGCTGAATATTGGATGGGTCCACTTCACTGGAGCATGTCAACTACCTGTTAAAGCTATAATATGTAGTTTCTGTTCCCCCCATGAGGAATTCTAGGTAATGACACCAAAACTGTTGGCACGTCCACACAATACAAGCCTTACGTGACCGTGCACTGCCCCCACGCCCCCTTCACACAGTTGCTTGTAACCAAGGAGGAAACGGAGGATTAAAAAACACAATGGAATCTTCAGTAGAGGACATTTTTTTCACTTGAGTTACTGTGCGGGAAAGTTACCGGACCCCACAATCTTCTGAACATAGCCCTACTGAGAAATACAAAGAGAGTTTTGTGGCAGTGATAGTCTTAATTAGCTTTGTAGCAACTAATTTGGCAATGGCTTGAATGTAATGGACGTTCATCAATATCAAAAAGTTCCGCACTAAAGCTCTAATGTTAAACTAATGAGCCTACTTTCATTCCCAGTGTGGATGTGCTGCTAGTTTAAAAGGTCTGACACAGATTGATGGTAGAACAGAGCTGACTTTTGCTGTATGTGTTGGATTTTCAGTTTCCTTTGTCCCAACTTTCACTTTCTTGGCAAGAGTTAGATGAGAAGATTGATACCACTCTTGATCTAATCTCCAACTCAGTGTGTGTGTTTGTGTTCCTCCACTGAAGTGCTAGCACAGTTACTTTTAGGATACAGTGGGCATAGTTTTCCAATTATTGATATTCTGTTCATTCAATTATAGTCTGGTTTTACTATGGACGGACGACCTAACATGATAAACAGGCCAATGAGGGAACATGTTCATTTTATTTTAAACTGTTTGCAGATAGGAAAATACATTAAAAAAACCTGCAACTGAATAATGGGCAGCCTCGGCCAAGTTATGGAAGCTGCGATACTTACCATATTTCTACTATATGAGTGTTGCGTTTTTTTTTTACGTGAGCTGACAAACTTAGACCATACATGTCATTACTAGATCTAGTACTGTAGATTAGATAGTTTGTGAATGCAACGAAAATGCCATGCTTCTGTTGAGTCTGTTTAATAGGAGCTGTAACCTCAGTATGGTTGAATTGCACTATAGCTTAAAAAGCAACAGGAGTGTTTTATTGCCATTTCTTTTTTTTCTTGGCCATGACTCTTAAAATTCTGTGTGAAGTACTCATAAAGCTGTCAGAGGGAGCAATATTTTCCACACAGCATGATGACAAATAACATAGACAATGTGTGCGTGGGCGTCATACAGACAACACACTGTATTATAATGTGTACAACTTTTTCAAAAGATCAGTTTGGCTCATTGGGTTGTAGTCTGCAGGCTGCTGTTTTGTTGGTGTAGGAGAAAATAACAAATAACTATCTGGTTAGATTATCTGGAGTATTACATTACATACAGTCTTCTTGCTGTTGCTGTCTTGTTCTCGTTAATCTTATTGGCTGAGCTAAACCTAAACGAATCCAAGGTTATAGTTACTTAATCATACACAAGTTCAATTCACAAGTCATGTGGTCAAAGAGCTAATCATAAGTTAATATACCTTGGCAAACCTAGTTCTTTATTTTATTTTATTTATTTTTTATATTTTAAGCTAATCATTAGAGGACAAATGCACATCCATCATTTTTTTGCAGGTGCTGGGTAAAAAATAATCTGCACAAAAGAATAAAAAGTACACTCTACCATCTTCACATCACATGGCTGCCTGTCACATGACCAATTAATCTTTACATGATGACTATCCAAAATTCTGATACCAATATATATATATATATATATATATATATATATATATATATATATATATATATATATATATATATATATATATATTGTATGCTGGTATACAATTGGTTTAAAATGAAAACAGGTGAAAGTAATAATGAATGTGTTATATTTTGCAGAATTAAATTATGTTGTTCTATCCTATCCAATATTTCCTGATTTTCTATGCTGCATTCTGATAAAATGTCTCTTCCCCCCCGACTGATTATTGGTCCTATCCCTGCCTCCCACTTAAAAAATCCTGGAATCGCCCCTGCTGGAAATGACTTCAACTGTTGAAGATGAAAAATGGCCAATTCCTTTATATCCTTAAGCAAATCCTCCATATTTCTGCAGTTGAACATGTTGGCTACATATTTTTTCCTACATCACATGAAGGCAGGGAAATTCTGTGCACAACAGCGCTGCATCAAAGACACTGTGAAAAGTGGGAATGTTTAAGCTCACAATTTCCTTCTTGCTATACCTCAGAGCATTCCAGTGGTTAAAGTAGGAATAAAATAGACACCCAGTTGCATTTATTTGGCTGCTTTCTAAGTGCACAGGTACAAAAAAAAAAAGATAAAGACTGCACATTTATTCCAGTATTCTGCTCTATTAATTCATCTTGAATTAAGCCAAGTACAGACATGAAGGAAGTAGACATTCAAGCATGTCTATATGTATAAAGCATGTTGCTATTTACTTCTTTGTAGTACTGTCAAGCTAAACAAGTTTTAAGTGTGAGAGATATGCCTTTTGAACTCAAGTCAGAAAGAGGATACCTCTGCATGCTTGGCAGACTCGCGGCTCTTTGAAGAGGTGTCAGTTTGCAACGAACTGGCATCTCTGCCTGGTTCTGTCCTCTCGTGGTTGCTCCACACTAAATGGCCCAAAACACCAAAGCAAAGTGTTCCAATTAGCAGCAATAGGACAGAGAAAAAAATCATTATTTCAACAAAGGCAAAATGTGACAAGGCTGCACATGTTAGACTGACTCAAAGTTTTAAAAATTAACAGATTAAACCTTTAAATGAAAGTAGTTTTGAAAAGAGGAGCTCAAACATAAAGGTTGTAGAACAGAGGAGCAGTGAGTAGCCTGACAAACCATTAACCAGTATAAATATATGACTAATGGCTGCTTTGTTGCCTTACAATGATGATACTTATTGCTCTTTTAATATATTGCATATGTTGTCATGCACAAGAACATACTGTATACATAAATATGTCAGTGATGTTGAGATGACAGTGTAACTGTGCTGCATGCTATCAGGGGCTGCCTATAGGCTGGCAGCAGCAGACCGTGTTTTGACATGAGGGTGCCTGTCTGTCACTGGCTGAGTCGACTTGTGCTGAAAGAAAGCAAACCGTTGGCAAGTCTCACAGGATCTGTGAATCGAGGTCAGCACAGCAGAAGGGTCCCAGTGTTTTCTTAATTCACTGACAGACACAGCTAACTATGTTTATGATGACGGCTAAACAAAAACAGTCTGGAAACCATAGACTCCAAACCTTGTTTTAATTATTTGTATTTGATAATGTTTTTCATTTTTCCCTAATCAGAATCCCCAAATGCATTTTAAATGTGGTGCGCAAATGCTTGAAAGTCTCATCTCCTTCAGTGCTTTATGCTTTATGTAAATCAAGGAGGGAAAGGGAGATCTTTTGTGTCAGCACATCTGACATTCCTTTGTGCTAAGTTTAAGGCTTGCCTTGTGAAAGCATGCTTCACTGCTATTGTGGACATGTGGTTTGTGCACGTTCATTATGAGGAGCTTGCGAGTGACTGATAATGATTATGTTGAGTATGTGATTATGTTAGCTCTTTGGGTTGAAAGTGAGAGGTTGTGCTCATTAACAGGCTCAAAATGAGTACCAGTCTGGGACCAATCTGTGCGGTCTTAACTATCATGCAAAAAAATAAATTAATGAAGGACACCATTAACATTTAGTCATGGTTACAGGATAGCATTAACACGTTTCCTTGCCGACTCATAAAAAACACTAAAACTTCAAATTAATTCTGGCTCAATTGATACGGAGGGCTTTCACGTTAACCAGCAATCATTACGCTCCGGTGATCTAAAGGCCATTGTCACACAGGCACTTGAAGAAGTCTTTTGTGTAACAGAAGAATGGCAGAGTGACCCCCGGCAGTGCAGAGCAAGGCCAGAGAGACCCCTCCGCCCGCTCCTCTCAGCAGCCCCGGAGTAAAATTTCAGGGTCCAAGTGGCCATGAGTGTTGCTGAGTGATAGGCACAGAGAGGAGACCCAAAACCCAATAGCTTTGATGATTGAAACAAAACACAGAGTCCTCCCATGCCATAGCCTGCAGGACTGTGACTAAGCACGCCGTCATGCTTGTATAAGCGCTGCACCTCCCAAAGTTTTTGAGAATCTGTGCCTCTTTTCTTACTGTATGTGTTTAGTCTAGATGTATGTACATTAACAACTCACTCCAAAAGCTACAAACAACAGTCTAATACAGAGTCCACTGTCATCAATCAACACATGTTGCAGCAGCTTCACTGATGGCACGCAGAAGACCAGACAGTCTTAACAATGACAACGATTCTGTGAGGTCAAAGGCGGATCTGCTGGGTCGAAATTCTTTGACCTTCTATGAGATTAAAAAGCCATTTTTGTGTATCAGCTCCATCTCCCCCATCTCCCCCATTCACAAGCACATTTAGAAGCAGCCCCAACTCCTTACAAAGTAATTGTATATACTACAATTTGCTCTGCCACACTTGGATTTTTCTTTTTTAAGTCCAGGAAGTATGATGTTCTTATACTGCACGGAATTTGCAAGGGGGTGGTAAATGTATAGCACTGGTAACTTGGTAACTCCTGCTATGTCCCACAGTGTGTAAGGCTACTTAAACACTAAAGGTTACAATTACTCATGCTTCAAATCAGCACTGGATTTGATTTATTTAACTAAGAGCATGATCTTTGCCTTACCACAACCAACTGCTTAAATATTATTATTATTAATGAGTGTATTATGCTTTGGTAGCCAGGAACAGATATTGTAGGGAAAACAACTAGCATTCCTTCTGCAGGCACTGGGAACGCGTGTGGTGTGAACATTTCAGTCCTACAGATTAAACAACAAAACAGGTCCACTATTGGCAAGATTTGTCAATGTCACGCGATTCATGAAAGTAACATACAGACAAGTGGAAAGGAGCAACAGATTGCCATCATGTACCAGGGTTAGAGAAAAGCTAGTAATGCTAATCTGCAACTCCCTCTGAATATAATGTAGTTGATGGATTTTTTAGCCACTGGATGTGGACATTTTTAATATTCTGAGAGAGAAAGCATGTCCTGTTGGCGTTTCCTATAGGTGTGGTGACCAGCAGTTAGTTGGGCTATGGCTATTGAGGCTAGTGGTCACAGAGTTGGGAAAATCATGAGACAATAATAAATGCAGAATGCAGTACAAAGAAAAAAAGGAGAAGCAAAGATTAGCATGCCCATACCTCTGCCTCATTCTGGATGTTGATTCATTGAGTTTATTGAGATACGTGGTGTGTTGGGGTGGGAAGGGGGAGGGGAGACGTAATGAGAGTACCGATAAGGATCTTGCTGACTCACAGTGAAAAGTTGGATATTCTTTATGATAAGCAGTTTTGCAAAATAATTTTTTTCCACAGAAAAAAGGTCATGTTGCTACTAATCCTTTTTGTACACATTTAGGTCATTTAAGGTAGCAAAAAGACACAAAAAGGCACCCAGTTAGTAAAATTCTGTTTTGTGTTGTGTTGTGCTGAAATTGGAGAGATTGCACATATGATCAATATAAATAGTTCCTTGTTATGGTGGTAAAAAAATATCTGGGCGGCATTACGGTGCAAACTAATTTAGTCAACACGATTTTTAAGGTGTCCCTCGAAGGCATCAGTGATTTGAATTGTAGGTCTTTAGATTGTAGCCCTTTGCATGGTTGTCTATATTCACTGTTATAAAATGACACATGTTCAACATCAAAGGCTTAAATAATCGGAATCTTTTTGAGGGTGAATTCTGCCTTAAAAAGAAAATAATTGAGCCTTTCAACTCTGCTGCATGCTCCACATCTTCAGGATATATGAGAGTTAGAAAACATTGACTGGTAAAATGTTCCAGGTTCATTGGATGTGTTTAACTCTGGTGTTGCTCAATCTCAGAGCAGATAGCGGCTCCTTCTCATTTTATTACCCTTTAGGAACATACTCAGAGTATTATGTTATCAAACTGGGAAAAGGGAGGGAGTGCACAGACAGCTGAACAAAGGCAATGCAAACAGCTGTGCCAGTGCAAACAGCAGTGAGATTATTTGTGAGGGAAAAGTTAGGAAGGTCTCGCAATTGCTGCCATCAAATCATAACAGCCATAAAGTGCTCTTCAGCTGAGTCTCTTTATACTTTTTATTTTAAAATTTTGTCTGAAAATTTTTCAAGAGTTGACAGTTGTCTTAAGTTGAGATTGGTCATTAAACCAGTTGTTGATCATTGATATCAAACCCTGATCAGTTCAATATTCCACTCAGCAGAATGACAATGGCATTTCCTCATGTCTGCTTAAATGCAGTCAGAGGACGGTTCTCAGACTCGATGGTTTCTCACTTGAGGTGGCTGGCTGCAGTAGGAGGACCAGTGTTGATACAGCTGATCTCTGTTATTCCAAGTGAAATATATGGCCTTGTTTGTTTTCAGAGATAGACCCAACGCTTCGCTTCAAGTTCATATTTATCTATCAAGGGAAATATGTCAGTGCAGATCCAGATTGCACTTTTTACACAGTCTCTTCCCTTTATTATGCTACTGAAGAGGAATTGACCTGTCTGTTTCTTTGTTACACACACTAACATCTGATTTAAGAGTCTGGCTGTATGAAGTGTCCCATTTCTTAATGAAAAGGATTACACATCAGATTATGTTCGAAGTGTGACTCCTCACCTTTTTTTACATAATTTAAGATAAAATAGAGTTAAAGAACCACACTTACATACAATTATGCCCCTGTGAACTGCATATGATGAGAGGAGGGGGACTTTATGAGCCATGTTCCAACAAATATTAACATTATTACCCACAGTGTTCTGGCCCATTTATAAATGACACTCCTCAACACCCTGAAGGTGTTGAAAGAGTGCCAGGAACATTGGATAGCAGTAATTTAATTTGCAGTTTGGAGTTGCGTGCAAGAGAGTATACCTTGTGGATCTGCTGCATACCCATGTGATGGATTTCCCCTCACGAAGATTTGATTGGTATCTATCAGGGAAAAAAATGAAAATAACTAAAAGCATTGTTCAATACTCTTGGCAGTAGTCAAGGTAATGCTTTCTGTTGGAAAACTTTCAGCAGACTAATGTTACAACCAGAGAAAACTTTGCTTCACAGAGAATGCTTCAACATTTCTGAGAACAAATTGGTCTTTGCATTTACTTTCACACAATGTGGTTTGGACACTTTAGGCGATTTTCAGGTTAGACTTTGCTGAAGTAATGATATTACCTCAGTGGTGCATGAGGCAATACAGTATTCCTCTACGTCTTTGGAGGAAAGGGGAAGTCCCCACGTCTGTGTGCTGTTTGAGTGGACTGGTTGAGTAATGCAGCCTGGGATTAGGTGGAGCAGCCTCACAGCAGCAAACCCTCCCTCACACTGATCTGTCTGGACCCACACAAGTGAACGGCTGGATCAGAACCACAGCTGGCCTCCGTCCTTCCACTGTGTCAAACCATTCATATAGTGGTCTTAAAACTGGAACAAGCAAGTGTGAAGTAGTTATAAATGAAAATATGAACATAATTTATAATACATTATCAACCATTGCCAAATATGTATGAGAAGACATGTATTTGCCATTTGATTTGTGTTCATTGGCTATGTTTTGTTCCGATGCAGGAAGTGTAACATTCTTTCGTCTTGACAATAACACATGTAATCGCAGCATGATTCCCACAAAATGGCAATGCAAATTAGTTGATTATGAACGTAATATTTAGGAGACAGAGTTGACGTTAACGTGCTGTGCCTCTGTGACCCTTGTGTGTATATTTCAACTCCCCTGTTGGTCATAAAATGGAGTAAGTTTCCACCTGTTTTATGAGCATTTCAAATGTTGTGTAAGAAAACTTGTTTGGACATGCTAGTCTGGTTGTAAGTTCAAAGAGTTTGTCTATCACAGAAACATAAACACACATAAAAACGATTTGCGAAGATAAATGTGGTGAGATTTTTCACTGTTTGTATGTTTCATACGAGATAAGATGAGGAGATAATGTTTACACATGAGCAAAAAGTAATCTTGCAAAATCAAAGATTTGCAAAGCTGCCAGGCCTTCACTCTCATTTTGTTTTTTAACAGAGTTGCAGCAAAGGCACTGTCAATTCTGTTGCAAAAGCCTCTGAATGTTTAACATAAGTTAATGGATTTTTTTGGCCAGTGAAATATTTGTTTACCCAACAGATGGATGTGGATAATGTTTTCAATATTTTGAGGCATAAAGCATGTCCTGTGGGTGTTTCCTATAGGTGTGGTGACCAGCAGTTAGCTGGGCTGTGGCTATTGAGGCTAGCGGCCGCAGAGTTGGGAAATCATAGCACTAACACATGCAGAAAGCAGTACGAAGCGAAAAAAAACCCCAAAAAACAGCAAAGATTTCTTTATGTCGGACTCATGTTAAATGCTAATTCAAAGTTGACAATTTATCAAGATAAGTGGTGGGTTGTGGTGGGAAAGGGGAGGGGGAGAGCTAATGATAACAATGATAAGGATCTTGAACATTCTCACGTTGTACAAAGCAGTCTGGCTTGCTTAAAGACTACTTTGGCTTTCATTGATTTCTTTTTTGTAACCTTACCCGTTTTGGTCATTTAAAACACAAAAAAATAAACTAAAGGGCCATACACAGATTTCTGGACTGACTCTCCAGACATGCTATTCACAGAATGTGCCCGAGCCTCACCATATCAAATCTAATCTGACGTGGAGCACTAATTTGGTTAAAATGAATTACAACGCTTCATTGCATCAATGCATCAGAATATATCAGTGGCAGAAAAACAACTCACTGTGTAATATGTCAACATTAAATCATTAGACAGATGTTGAGGGTGGCAGTTTAAAGGCACATTTAAAAAATGATTAATACTGGGACGTCAGAATGAGAATCAATGAACAATCCACTCATATAAGTGGTTAAACAAACTGCCAAACACAGAAAACACCCCTCATTTAGTGTTGAAAGACAGCAGCAAATATGTGACAGCTCCCTCCCTCCTTAGCTATCTAAATTGCTTTCTTGCAACATCCCAAAGTGTAATTTACAAATGTATAATTGTGTATACAAAGAACTGTGTTAGCCTAATTATAAAGGAAACAATGATTAGTCTGTGAGACAAAAGAGAAAGTGGGTGAAAACTATGCAGCGCATCTTGATGAAAAGCTTCATTACTTGATTGTTTATACTGTACCACTGGGACTTAGTGTGATACTAAAGAAAGACATGGACGGCTGCACCAATCAGCTGTATATAACAGGGTGGAAATTGGCTGTATATTATCAAAAGATTACAATATAAGCAGTGCGGTGTGTGGATGTGATTCATGCTATATCCTGCAAGGGCCTGGGGTTAAACATGCAGACTGAAGCTACAAGAACAAGACTTCAATCAGTGTGAGGCCCCAGCATACTAAGCATAAAACAGGAAAGCATAAAAAGGAAAACTCTCTGTTGGCAGTCTCAGGTGAATGACAGAGATTATTGAAAAAATGTGTGAGTTCCAGTTTGTGGGGTTTTGATTGAGAAATCACATTTTTATTTGAGATTTTAGTGAGAGCAGGGATGTGAAGGCTGAGGTGATGGATTGGGTGTGTGTGTGTGGCACACAGCTGGTTTGTGTGTTGCAGTGGCAGACTCTCTGGTGTGTCTACAGTTTAGTGTCCTTGGAAATGCACAGTTGGACTTCCACATTCTGGTCCAGGCTTTAGTCCCAGCATGCAGTGGTGTGGAGTGACAGATTGAAATGTTGAGGGAAGTGTTTAACCCCTGCCACCCCTCCAATTAGCCAACTTGTGTCCCATTTCCTAAAAGATCTCGAGAACATATTTATTGGAGAGGGGCTTTATTTGGACAGGAAAAAGTGAGATATCCCTGTCCCCGTTAAGGTTCAGTTAATGTGATGAGATGAATAGTTTGGTTTAGCATAGAAAGACATATATTTTAGTTCTTGGGTTTTAGTTAGTAAAGATGAGTCTGACTTAAATTTGTTTAACCTGCTGGGGGTTTTAACGGGATTTAAAAGTTGGAAACAGCGTCTAAGCTTCAAGCTTGTGGGTGGCCATTTCCCTAGTAATAATTAACTAACATCTGGGGGCCGCTGTCAACGTCTATATACTGTATATATATATTTCTTAGCTAAAATGTCCGTTCTCGCCTAGGTGTTGATGAACTAAACCAATAAACTGAAACTACATCTTTCACCTGATCTCAGTGCTGCCACTGACAACAATAAGGAGGAAATGCAGCGGTGTTCAGGGATAATGACCCTTTTCTCTATTTTCTCTACAGGTTTTCCAAACTATTAAAGGCTCCCAAGCTGCCAATCAGCACCTGATTAACACCAAAAGCTTCCCCTTTCCACTCCCTGCTTTCATCTCCACAGTGATCTACCCTCTGAGTGAAATAGAGACTGTGGACTTGTCAAAACCGAGTCTGTGGACAGTCTGCGTCTCGTTATTAGCACCTCAACAGGTTTTACCAAAGCCAAGAAGGAATACAACTTGGAAGCTCAGTTAGCTTTTTTTTCTTCTTTTCTCCTCAAAGCTTAGAGCGGCAAGGAAATTATCATTATGCTTCATCATAACCCCATTGTGGTTCTTTTGAAAGATTTCCAAACCAGCTCTTAAATTCTGTTATTTTCTTGGACCTTTCTACCTACTCGACATGATTGCTTTGAAGTTGAATGTCAGAAAAGGAGAAATTCAATCTGACCCACTCAAATGCTTTTCACTGACAACTGAAGAAAATCCTCCCAGGTTAACGATAGGTCAGCACTGAATGGGGGACTAAGGCCTATACATTTACAGAGTCTCCGGAGATGGTCCATCTGTTAGAAGGTATAATAGGACTGGGTCACAGGTGAGCCACATATGGTAGATGTTTGTGTATCAGTGTGTCTAGATCTTAATGGCCCCAGCAAGTCATAAACTACTGTTGGTATGCTGCAGGATTATATAATGATGAAAAAGGCAGCTATAGTATTTGCCTGCTTTTTCTATTTTGATTATACATTATACAAAATTGCACCAGAGTTACAGCTAATTTGTATAGTCATTGTGCTGGAGCAAGTATACAATAAAGTACAGTCAAAGCTTGATGTCTAATCTCTGATATCTGAAGTATTCATTTTGATTCTACAAAACATTAAATGAGCTGCTTTGAAATTGTCCTTAAAGCGAAATTATACAGTACACATCCAAAAGTGACAATTTTGGGATAATGCTAAATGCTAAAACCTGTAACAGCAGCACAGGTGGACGTTGGTTGCCAACATTAGCTAACATTGGCTACTTTAAACTAGTGGTCAAACCAGACCAAGTAAGAATGTAGCAGCACCAGAATGAACTGAATAGAACAAGGGTGTGTTTTATTACTTATGATTCCAACATTTCATCTGAAAGAATAAGTCAGTTCTTCTCTTAAAAGTTTCATCTTGCTCAAAGCAATACGAAACAAGAGATCAGAGGTAGAACTTCAATTGCTCCATAATATCTGCAGGTTTGTTTTTGCAGCCCCATGCTCCGACGATAACTTAAAATGTTTTGTGTTCTTCATGTTGTCTACATTGTAGTATTTCCATATGCTTCATAAAAACCTCTTCAAAGCATGTGCAAGGATGTATTAACACAGAAACACACACACGCACACAGAGTGATATTTCTGATGACAAGGCACTTTCTGTAGGGTTTGCCACACTCGGGTCTATTAGGAACATGTTTATTTGAGTCCGGCTCAACAACACATGCATATAGTATTTTATTACCAAAGCATCGCCATAGGACTTTCTGGGGATATTTGGGTTTGCTTTCAGGAAAACACAACCACTTATTAAAGTCTAGACGCAACATAACACCATCAGAAGTCCTGGAATAAGCATTCACAGGCTCTCATGGACAGAACTGTCAGTGTGTGCTGAAGCACGTTGGTTTTCTGCTGCTGCCTGTGCGGAGTTAGGAGAGATTTAGTGCAGACATCAGAACATTGATTGTAATGGATGGAGACAGAACAAAAAGGAAGCCAGTTCACTACATGCATCCTACAGTAGTTGAACAACAAGAGGACAAACAACACTGAGGTCATTCGGTTTATGAGTTGTGGTGATAAAAATGCAACTGGACTACAAGAAAAATATTTAACACACAAAACCAAGTGTGGTCATGTAAGTTTTCAAAATGCAAACACAGAAGTATTGGTCAGTTATTAATTACCCATGCCATGTTCCCTTGTAATACTTACAACTCTAACAGACAGTTTATTTTATTGTTGGTTTCCTTCACAGCAGAGCCAAGACATTCCACAATACCCAGAGGTCTCCCACCTGCAGCACAGTGAAGATATCCAAGCCAGATATACAAGCTCTGAAACTGCATTCTGCTGGCTGAACCTGCATGCAGGAGAAAATAAACCTGTTGGCAGGGCACCGGGGAATAATTTAATCTTTTTTTGTCTCATCATCACTGATAGGAAAGTACACAGAGAGCTATATTTTACACACAACGGATTCTCTCATAAAGATGAACCCACGTGTTTAAACAGATCATCCTAATATCATTAGAATTAGTCAGGAAAGCAGGAACTTGTTTTGGAGTCTTAGCAGAGAGGTGCAGTCATTAATTTGTGAGTTGCTTATGTAACCAAATCACTTAGGTGTCCTTGTTGGTGATGCTAGAACATGTCAACCTAAAGTTCACCTTACAACAAAGCAAAGAGGTTATAAGACTAGTAAGATGCATCTGATAAATCTGTAAATATGAGTGTTGTCCTTTTGAACAATGACTCACCATGGCGATAAACATGACTCGGTGACCTTTAAAAAAAGAAAGAAGAAAATTTGAGGGTTGTTTGGCTCAGCCTCGGTCAGTATCTTGACATTCAAAGAGAAATCGTGAGCACTTTTGGAATGAAAGCATTTCTCTAATCTTTTAGCGAGACATTGAGATAGAGAACATAGCAAGGTGAAAGGAATGGGGATGCCTGTGTCGGTGCACAGGAACAGGTCTCAGGAGTCCAGAGGTCTGGCCCACTCTTCAAATGGCACAGTGTTTGTTGGGGAATGTGCAATTATGGAGGCCAGGCCTTTGATCCGGGTTTTCCATCAGAGCTAAATTGTCCTCACATTGAGCGCTGCAGTGTATCCTTGGGCACTCCTTTATATTCTGCTGCTCTTTCATGTGCACCCCTCTGGAACTCAAAGCATCCCCTCTTGAAAAGTGAGCTTTGGCCTGTCCCTGCTCTAGTGCAGGACGAAAGGAGGCCAGTGTGTGTGTGTGTGTGCACAAATGACCATACAGTATGTAACAAGTCATCTTACAGAAATAGTCAAGAGTTTGTTTGGGTTAGAGGCGAGTTGTTAGGTAAAACAGGATATAAAAGTGCTAGTGTATATGGATGTTTGGTTGGGTTGAATTTCATCTTGCATGCGTATAAGTGTGTGGAAGAAGTGTTTGCTACAGGAAGTTTGTGTGGCTGCACTTGCGTGTGTTTGAGTCTGTGATTGTGATTCTTTCCACATGCTCCCATGTGTTATCTATCCTCCTCATAATAACCACCTCTGTCAGATTTACCAGAGGGACTTTCTCTCTTTTTTTCTTCAAGATAGTGACCTCAGTTACTCCTTGAATTCAAACATCAAGGTTGAATCCTTCGTCGGCTTTCCCCTGAAAAATTAATTCATAAACTGACTATAAGTTAATGTGAGCAATCACAGATGATAGCATTACCCAGTGGTGTACCCAGATCATTTGATTAATGCCCTAACGAGACAGAGATTATGTACTGTACGTCCTGTGTGTCCTCGTGTGACTTAATTGTCGGACATGACACTACATGTAAGCCTTTCTAATTAACCGCAAAGTGAGACCAGATGTTTTAAAAAGAAATAAAACAACAGTGTTCATAGAGGTGTTTTACTCAAATGTTCCAGGGCTGTAGTCAAGACCACCTTTGTCGAGTCCAAGACCAGGACTAGTCGAGTCCAAGACAAGACCCAGTCCTAAAAGGTTTGAGTCTGAGTCAAGACCGAGTCCAGGACAGAAAAAAAGGTCTTATGCATGACAGTATCAAGACGATTGTCTTGATACTGTTTGGGTTACTTGTTGTTATTTGTTGATATAAAAGCAAAACGGTGTCACAACCCCCAGGATTTGTAAGTATAGCCATTCCCCTTGATATCATATAATCTAATCTAAAGAAAACAGAATGACATATGGTGATACCTTATAATAGCAGTATTAGAACTGATATTGCTACAGAAGTACTAGTACTGAGCATTTGAGCAACTAAATGACAATATAGTTTCACTCCAGATGTAGTGTAGAAAAGAAGTGACCAGTATTACAGAGTGTACCCCTATGTTTGGTTTATGCCTTCCCTAAAAAATATTGTATTATATTGTTATTAGGACGTGGGTTAATAGGAAAGACATGTATTTTTCAGAAAACATTAAAGTTTGGTTAAACAACCATGAACAGAGTGTAATTTAACAAAACAAATCCATCAGGAAGTTGTTTAGGCAAGAAGCTGGTTGTGACACACACACACACACACACACACACACACACTGCACTCAAGGAGCTGGAACAAAATCAATTTTTTTTACAGATTATGATTAGCAGAGAAATTCATGAGAACCATTTTTCACAATATAATTAACAGTACAAGTACTGTATTTGTATACCGTTTTTTCCTTCAAAAGGCACAATATGTGTGTTTCCATTTCAAACATCACTGCAGGTTGACTGCTTTTAGCAGCAGAGGTTGACTGTTGGCGACAATACTGGTTAGCGTGTTGGTCGTGGTTAGCTCGCCGAAACTCTACTGCCAAAGTCAAGGGTGTATGGCTGCAGCCTGGAGCGTCCCATGTCATCCGTCCAGTCTCATGCGGTCTCGTCTCATACGGAGGTGTGTCCAACGGTAAATTCAGAGGGTCAAAATACGAAATTGCGAATAATTTTCCAGATGGAGTCACGGGGAAATTCGTGACCACGTTTGTTGCAATCAATTGAAAACGTTAAAAACTGGACATTTATGTCCAGTAACAATTTTGCCATAAATATGGTTTGATCATTTCTGAATGTTATGGCTGTGTTGACAAGATAAATGCAGACTATCGTCTGGAATAAAATAAGTCTGCGTCAACTATCAAGCTGATGAATAAAATACTTTTAATATTTGGTGTTTTTTTAACTAACGACTATCATACTGATGACTAAAACACTCAAATATATGTCCGTCTATAAAATGAATGCAGATTATAGGCAAACAAAAAGAAATGCTTCTGCCATCCCCGAGCTTCTACTTTTCAAAATAAAAGCTCGGATCGGGAATAAAATGTTTGGATTTTTTTTTTATATTTAAAAATATATGTCCGTCTCTAAATAATAAATGCAGATTATAGGCAAACTAAGAAATTCCTTCTATAGCTGCAACTTTTATCCAAGTTGCAGCCATAGAAGGAATTTCTCTCCTGGCAGAGGTCAAGCATTTGGTTTTGTTTTTCATTTTTTCCCCTTTCATACAATACAACACAAAATACAACAGAACCGCTGGCGGGGAAGTGGAAGAAAAATACAATTGCATTGTGGCCCAAGGCCGTGGCAGCAGAGATACGCAGTCGGATGCAGGACGGGTCCCAGAGACCCGAAGGCCGAGGCCGCGGTAGTAGAAAAATACAACCGATTCTTCCCCGGGTCCCAGAGACCCGACAGCATTCAGCCCCAGGTCCGACCCGGGTCTCAGAGACCCGACAGCCGAGGCAGCGCCAGTAGAGCTACAGTCGAATGCTCTCGCCATGCTGATAAGCAGTTGTATTTGCAGCAATGTCGCAGTGACGTGTGAAAACAATATAGAATATAAAATTAAAAAAAGTCTTGGAAAGAGTGTAACATGTTTATTTTTGTATTCTGGTTCTTGTTGTGTGCAGATCCTTGTTCCTGCCGTTGGTTGGCAGAAATGGCTGCGTCGCTGATGCAGGTTTCATCAAATGTAGCTACGTTAATATGGAACAACACAACCATAACATTCAGAAGTGATCAAACTATATTTATGGCAAAATTGTTACTGGACATAAATGTCCAGTTTTTAACGTTTTTCAATTGATTGCAACAAACGTGGTCACGAATTTCCCCGTGACTCCATCTGGAAAATTATTCGTATTTTGACCCTCTGAATTTACCGTTGGACACACCTCCGTATGAGACGAGACCGCATGAGACTGGACGGATGACATGGGACGCTCCAGGCTGCAGCCATACCCGTCTCGCCAAAGTTGCTGGCTGGCTCGGCAACGTGAGCTAACGTCCGCTAGCATACATACAGGCTAACTATAGACAGTTAGCTTTGTGTATAACGTAACAAAAAAACCCACCCATCTCGTAGAAACAAATATTAATATTTCATTCAATAAAATTATGGTACAAAAGGAGCACCAACACCACAGGTCTCATGCTGAAAACGTGGACGCAGCAATAGGAAACTCTGAAGGTAGCATTAATATTTACCTAGTAGGCTAGGCTAACGCTGTTGCGCTAACGTCAGCGTAGCATTAGCTAGATGTCTAAACTTGTGAAAAGCCGAACAACAAACAATAAACAAATAATAAAGACACCTGAGATCTGTATCGATCTACGAATCAAGATCAACATGCCCTAGATTTCTTTCAGTTACCCGGCTTCGCTAACCCTAACAACCGTGGTCCTGCATTAGCTGTGCCACTGCGGTGATTAACTAGTTCAATCAATCCAGGGTTTCCCAATCCAGTGGCGCACGCATTCACATAAAAGAGGCGGTGTTTGCACAGAATGACCAATCACAAACATCTACCAGAGCTGCATATTTTACAAAAGAAGAGCACACTATAATTCTACATAAATATGAAGAACACAGATAGATTTACATTTACAGGCAAAACGCAATACAGTCGTTGCTGGCAAAAAGCAGACGCTGTTAAATCGTAAACCGTAAATCACAACGCTTATCAATATAACTTCAGTCACAAGATCTGACTATAATTACACTTTCCATAAACTGTCGTTGTTTAGCCTATTATTTCAGTTGCAACCCTGGCAGTGGGAAGCGATATGAGAGCAAATAAAAAATATTAAAACATAATTCAAATGCGCGCATGGGGAACACATGGCTCAAGAAGGTGACCCTAATCCCCTCGGCTAAACTCACTCAGCCAACATTTGAATCTGTTTTTATATTTGTTAATTTAAGGGCAAAATCACCATCACCAAACCCACCAGACTCCATTTAAATAATCAGTACTTTTATCATCGTAAAACACATACAGCCCATACGTAATTCTATCCGCTTAAAATCTATATCTTTCATAAAGATACCCATGGGAATGTTAACGGGGGTTGTCACGAATGTTTAAATGATTATGAGTGCACCTTTCTCTCTCTGCGCACAGAGGTCCAGCTGATCTTCTAAGAACGGTGTTATCAATCGAGAACTGATTGGTCAGTAGGCGGTGCTTTTACACCGGTTGATCTCTAATCTCCAATTTAACATGCTCCCAACCAGGTTAGGTGTTCAGCATAAATTACCTCGGCGATTTAACCTGGTAACAACTGAACCACCGTGGTGATACAGAAAACCCTGGGTTGAACCTGAAGTTACCTCGATAACGCCAAATCTTGATTCGTAGTATAAGCCTCTGGACTCGGTCAAGACCAAAAGCCAAATTTGGCAAGACCAGTGGTCAAGACTGAGACAAGGTTGAGTCCAAATACCAGCAAGTCCGAGACCATATTTGAAGCCTGTTCTGTACACTTTTATTCATAATCACAATCACTAATAGTCTCGACATGCTGTAACTTTGTGTATGTTAAAAAAACTTTAAACTTCTGAAGTCTACATACATCTGCGAAAGAATAAAAACAATTACTTGGCTCATTTAGCTGTGAATAATTCAGTTTTATTCAAAGTGTCCCAAAGAGAAATGGAGCATTGGTGTGTTAAGAGTTTTCTGTACAAAAACAATTCAGAGGAAGGATTTAGTCTTTGAGGACATTTTTAGGCGAAAAGTAATATAGATGTTATACCTGAAATTTTCTTCACATCAAAAGCAACTGAGCTGAACCTAAAACATCAGAGTATTTAAAACCTTAAGTTTGACTAATGTCATGGCTCAAGGAATGGCAATGTTCCAGATGGAAACACCTCAAACACTATTGGATGGATTGCCATTAAACTTTGTACATCAACATTCGTGGTGTGGATACTGATGAGTTTGGTGATCCCTACTTTTTTCCCTCTAGCGCCACCATGAGGTTGACACTTTTGTTTTTGTTCAGAAAAATACAACCCAAAACCTTCTAAATTCAAGTATCTCTCTTTCACAGAACCAAGAGCCGCTTAACTGCCTTGTTAACTCACTGTGAAACTCACTTCACACAAGTCGTTGTTCCGAGGCAGAACATTAAAGGTGCTCTATGCGCTGTCACACGTGTTTTAGGCTAGAACATTTGTTGTCACATACAGCAAACCTCTCCTCACTATCTGCGAGATGCCTGTCCCCAGAACACACTGTAAAAAAAAGCGGTCTCTGTAGACAGCCCAGGGTCTACAAACGGCAACAAAAACATGTGCCCACCTGCACCATGAAGCATACACAAACAGTGTTCCAGCTTTCCAGCCAATATCTGACAAAAAGGATTTGTTGGGTTTGGGGGGGTTAGTGCACGGAAGCACAGCAGGGAGGAGGATGAGGAGGAAGGAGGGGCAAACTAGTCTTGATTTGTTTAAAAACACTTCTAACATCAACAATAAGTAACGTCACCCAACATCGCTTAGAGCACCTTTAAATTAAAGCCCAAAAAACAACAAACTGATGCCAATGGCCGTATATTTGTCAACGTTATGAATGAAGCTTCAAACTATACAATACAGCCCTATTAATATGCAAATGTTAACATGGTGATTATAGTAAACATTATACCTGCTGCTAGCATGGCAGTAGACTCTTACTTTTTCAATAAGAAACAATATGCTTATTAATAAGACTCTTCATAGCCTACCTGAGGTACCTGTTACTCTGTGGTTTTATAAAGCATCATCATTGTGGAACAAATGGCATAAAAAACCTTTCATCGTTTTTCAAATGTGACAAGCTTCTACTTGTCATGGATATAAAAGTTTTATGCTGGCATTCAGATTGCTTGCTTCTGCAATTTTAAAGATGAGAACATCATGTACCAGAGGGACGGCTTCTGGGTGTGTAATCATAGTTTGTACTGATCGTAAGTCTCATATGTGTCCCACTGTTGTCTGGCAACTTTTCCTCATCTGATGATTCTTGGCAAGCCTTAGTCATGAGATAGTCTCGCTTTGCCAGACCCTCCTCCAAAGCGCACTGGAGGAAAACCTAGCTACTCCACATAGCATTTTGGGATGGGAGAAAAATATGCTCTGGTCTATCGGCATTTCTTTAAACCAATCACAATAGTCTTGGGAGGCGCTAAGCACAAAAGAAAAGCCGCAGTGCTGCTGCAAAATAGGCTTGGAAGGAACTTGTTTTGTTTGTTGGTGGACAATGTGTACATTTAAAAGTTGTTTAAGTCATGCAACAGAAAACTCAGATTGGACAGATAGTCTAGCTAGCTGTCTGGAATTACCTTGCAGAAATATGAGAAAAGGTTAACCATAGTCCTCATAAATTGAGCAGAGTTTAATATGCCAACTCAAAGGAAGCCCAAGATATTGGATAAAACGGCCTAAATGAGTGAAAGCCGGCGGATTTTCCGGTGGCATTGGAGCAATCCCAGAAGTTGAATGTCAAGGATACAGACTAGTAATGAGATGACAGTGATAACTAATGGCGTCTAGAAACTTAAAGCATGATATAAGAGTTTAAGAAAAAAGACCTGTTCAGGAACACACGGCTCAAAAGGATGTTTGATGGAATTAGTAGGTATCATATTTTTATACTTCCTGTGGTTAAGGTAATAGCTTAATCCCACAGCCCCCCACACCATATCAGCCTTCTGCACCCCAACCCCAATTAGTTAGACTGCCCTCGGAGTTTGGAAGACCTCAGCTGTTGAGCTGTGTTGAGCTGCTGTGTTAAATAGCTGCAGAAATGTGTTTTAAGTGGTCTCTGCGTTTTGGATGAGTCCAGGCCTGGCTCTGCACTTAAAACCCCCTCTTCCCTCTTGGCTGGCGAGGTGCCAGGCTCTGCTGCAGGGTGGTGGGTCCCCTCTGAAGGTGATGCTGTGAGAGTGTGTGTGCTACGAGCATGTTGTGTGGAGGAGTTATTTTTTGGCTCCAACTGTGGCAAAGAAAGCTCTGACGTGATGTCTCCTGTCTCTAAAATCTGGGCTTTCGTGATAGTGTTCACTGTCACTCAACTCCAAAATAAACATGTATCTTCTACACACCCAGAAACCAGAAGTAACCTGCACCATGTCAGAATATCCACTTGTCCCTTTAATGGATTTGTACTGTGTTTTATCCACTGCCAGCCGCTCATTACACTCTCCAGTTCTGCAACAGTGGAGTCAAGACGGAGAACATAGTGTTTTATCTCTCAAGAGAATAGGCCACAATGAGTATTAAATAACAATGACATAAATTGGAGCTCACACAAACTTCAAATGACTACGAGACGGACTCATCTTGTTTGGATTTTAACTCAGACCAAAAGAGATCCTCCATGCCTTTGCTCTTGTAATGAAGGTTTCAGGAAGTGTGAGTGGAAAGCAATATTTCATCCTTTCAATCCTATGAGACACATTCCCTTCTGATAAAAGTGCATTACCACAGTCAAAGGGAGGCGCTTGGTAGAATTAGATCGGACTGGGACTGGTGCCGATGAGAGCTTGGCTGGCTGCCCTGGCAAGCCACACATGAGCGTATTTAATTGCCAGACAGACCAGAATAATTTTTCAATAATCTGAATTTATACAGTCACTTGAGTCGGGCCATAACACACTGACAGTGTGTGTTAGGTATCAAGACAGAGTGCCTGGCGCACATCAGCAAAGGCAGAGATAGAGAAAGATGGATAATGAGGGTATTGTCGAGTGGAAGGGCCCCGTCACTGTACCAGCAACTGTAATAGCCGTGAACAAGCACTCCTTCAGAGCCGACCTTCCGCGTCTCTGTCAGACAGCAACAGGGAGACATAAAAATGCCCCTCAGCCCTTGACAGAGCACATTTGTCTGGAGACGGCTTTTCAATCTGGTTATCTTATGAAATGCAGACATGCAAGGAGCTCTCTGTGCCCTGCAAAGTCAGTGGTAGGAGTGAGAGTGGCCTTGCTTCCTCTCAAGGGTCTTCTGAGTGCCAGATTCATTAGAGACCTCCTGTCATGAAAAGACGATAGACAAGTATGTGTATGGGTAATTTCTTGCGGGTTTGGGGATTTATATATGTGTGTGCATGTCTGCTCAGGTGCCAACATCTTCAGTGAATGATAGGAACCTCCAGTGAGGTCAACGGCCCTCCTATCCACCCCCTCCCCCAAGCGTCCCTGTGTTTTTTTCCTTGACCCCGTCAAGAGGTCGCCTTGCCTTGTTGCATCTGTCCCACTCTAGAGACACTCAAGGAGAGCGAGTGCTTTTTAAAAGGCAAGATGCAAGGCTAGCCTTCCCTTCCAGTTGTAGATCTTCCATGCCTGCATAGCTCCGTCCTTGAAGAGCCATGAAGGATTATTCTGTGTGGTCCAAACTTTCTCTGATGACACGTGTGTCAGTGGAACATTTTCTCTGTGCTTCCAGACAAGATTCTTGGGGCAAGATTTTAATTTTAAACTAATGGTTGGCTAAAGACACAAGCTCCTCATTTAGACTAAATTATATACAGTGATAGTCAAATTCCAACCTCCTGGCACTTCCGAAACCCTGAAAGACTTCTTAGAGGGCCTTGGAAACATTCTTATTTCCTTATTAGCTTCAGTTATTTGCAGATAGGGCTGCAGGAGAACATTTATATTTCAATAGTAGAAGACAATATTTAATCATTCCTAGTTTTAGTTTGTTATGAATTTCTTTTTCGCAAATTGAAAGCAAAAGGCCTTGAATATTGCATAGAACATAACTGTAATTTTATTTCCCCTGCAAAATTCTGCCTTGCATGTTTTTAACTTAAATCTGGGTCAAGATTTTCCTACTATCTTTAGTTGAAATTAATTTGTTTCATATAATTTTGCCCGCCATCTTAAAACAGTAATTTCATTGAACATAGGTTGCTTTACACTGCAATTGAGAGTTTTGAATCTTTGGGAAAATGTTGTCATCTGGAAAGCACATAATAGAGGTACATCTGCAGGTCCATCTGCTATTTACATCCAGCTCATGCACGACATTAGATAATATCTTCCGGATGAGGTAGATGTGTTTTGGGTTTAGATGCAATCTGATGATTTTTTGACTTACTGAATGTATTTTCTCCTTGACCAGGGGGTATGTTTTCATCCATCCCTCTTTTCCACGTGATGAATGGTTTGGCCCTGAGAGAGCAGTAAGAAGTTTTCTTTACCTACAACCTAACATAGCCGTTATTGATGCCAGCTATTCTGCAGTCTGTATGTTCAACTGATGGTGAAGGATAAACAAGCATGCATATACCTCCCCCCTCACACATTCTCAGAAATAATCTGTCCCCTGAGTATCAGTCCTAATTAGAGCTCCCTGCCTCAGCTGGCCCATCAGTAACATAATCCCATCCAGAATCACAACTAATTGAAGGTTAGTCACCAGAGGTGACTCAGAAGCTCAGCTTTTCCAATTGAAATACATTTAGCCTAGCATCAAGCAATTGCATAATAAGAAACACAACTTTTCCAGCTCAATAACAAATTCAATTGCAAGCTTTCCATCTCCACACTCTAATGATATAATTGTGAAAATATCAAATAAACTCTTACTATAATATTCTTATTATTCTATTACTGTGGTTAGCCATGAAATTGCAAATTGTAACACATCATTTTCCAGAGTTGTACAACTACATGATAAATGTGGCTGACACATACAATAGCTTGGCCCTTGGAAACTTCCATGCAACACAGAGCAGAAACTTGAGGCCTTAGTTGTGGATGGATGGGCTGGACGCTGCAGAAGAACCCCCCTGCTTGGAAACAATCAAGGCTGAAGAGATGCACTCCAAATCGTCTGTCTGTGGCACGCAACAAAGAAGAATTGGACTCAGTGTTAGCAACGACAGCTTTTCAGCGTGCTAATTCTCTCGTCTGTGCAGAAATGTTACTGACTTTCTTTCTTAAGCTAATAATAACACAGAGGGATGTTTCTTTCCTGTATTAGAGCGTTGCCATAAGGCTGTGTCTAGTCTGTATGCGTCAGCAGAACTATTAATGTTGCTAGACACTGCAAGGAGTTCCAAATACTGAATGCAAATCACTTTAACCGATTTAAAAGAGAGCCGAGACAAGCAACAACAGCACATGAAGGGTGGAATAACATATAAAGGATTGTGGAATGTTTTAATTACAGTAATTTGGATGAAGAATTACATGTGGCTACTGCACTCTGGGTAAAATGTATTGTATGCCCTCCATGCCTAGGCTGTCATTAGTGAATGTGTGGGAGGACCTTCACAGCATGGAGCTGACCTCATACTGTAATTAAATAGATCCATAGGTTAATAAATATTCACTGCCTAGGAGTAAAATAAAGATGGTGTGCAAACTTCCAAATCCCTACTTTATAATTATAGAAATGTAGGGTTTTGTCTGCTGCAACAGTTACAGCCCTGATGTGTTGTATGTTACAGTGTCAAAGTTTAAAATCGGTCACAGGATGTGGGACTGTGAGAAATCTGTGTATGAGTAAATACATGAAAGCAAAGCAGGGTACTGTGGTTCAGAAAACTACATATTGTGATAGAGACTGAGAGAATGAGGACACTAGCAAGAAAATGGAGAGTGGAGGGGAGAGTTCAACAGTGAGGGAGTTAGCTGGGAGGGCAGAGGGAGGGATAAAAGCAGGAGGCCCAGACAGGCTAGAACAAGAAAGCAAAGAAAAATATCTAATTGGAATCAAGTGTCCTGACAGAGTGCGTGGGCGACTGAATTCCGCAAAGCGTGCTGCTTTTCCACTTGCAAAAAAGAGAAGTAGAGAGTGTAAGAGAAAAAGGAGGAAAACAATTATTGAAAATCCCCTTGCAAATCCCCAAGTATTTTTTTTATTTCTGGGCGGGTTTGGTTAAGACAAATGATAGAAGGGTGTGGAGGACGGCCACAACAGCTTTACCATTTCTTTTTGCTAAAATGCGTAAGACACACCCCTCTGCCTGTGTGGTTGTCTTTCAGACGGAGGAAATGCTACCCGATGACAAACTGAAACCACTAATTAAATTTCAATTTCTAATGAATCCTAACTGTTAATGAGGTTAAGGAGTGTGTGTTTCCGCGTGTGTCCAAAAGTGTGTTCCTGTGAAGAAGGATGGAAGGAGTCAAAGGGCACTATTGCCATTTCTAAAGATTTTTTATTCAATTAAAGTGAAGACTATTTCATGACCATAACTACTTGCACACTTAATAACTTACTTAAAGGAATAATTCACTTTTTGGTGATAACGCTTAATGGCTTTTTTTTCTTAATTTAAAGAAGTTAAAGAATGAGAACGCTGAATGAGAAGTTTGCTACCACTGTAATGTCTTTATGCTAAATAGGATATAAGCTAGTGCAAGCAGCTAATATGCTTAGCGTAGCATAAAGACTGGAAACGGGGAAACAGCTGACATGGCTCTGTCCAAAGGTGACAAAATCCATTGACGAGCACATTTAAGCTTATTATTAACATTAGCAAATCTTTTTTTTTTTTTTTTTACTCGAGCTCAAGAAAAAACAATTATAAAAACAGCACAAGTGTTCCGTAGGGTTGTCTTCACTGACAGGTTGCTTAATAGGTGTGCCAGCTGTGCACAGTGTTCATACGCACATAAATGTAAAATGTTCAACCACTCGCACACTGGCAAAGCGATTAGTAGTGCTATCACCTCCAGCTCCACACATGTCGTGATTGTGTATTCTTGCAGCCTGGCATATGTAGGCAAATCCATGTGCATGTGGAGAATCTGTGAAGATAGGAGCAGCATTAAAACGGGGGGACAAAGGTAGTCCCGTAGCTGCCCATTTTAAGTGAGCTGGTCATAATGTTAGTGCATTGAGATTTGTTGGGGTGGAGTGTGTTAAGAACCCTCCAAGAGGGGGTGTTCAGGCTCAAAGGCTTCTTCAGAGAGAGACGTTTTGAATTTATTACCTTAACACAATGTCCCCAAACAGCTTAAATGAAGAATTTGATATAAAGCCTTTTTGTAATGTCCTCTCTTGTGATATTGTGTGTGGGATTGATCTAATGAAAAATAGTGTCAATGTAGGATAATGTAGTACATATATTACTATACTAATAACATATTTAGTAAGTTATGACTTTGGCCAATTTGTATTTTTTCATTTTTTCCATTGTCTGTGTGCATATTTGTGTCTATTTATTTTTATCACCAATTACTTTATGTGGTAAAGGTGGCACTTAGGCCCATCAAGGCCTTGGTAATCAGTTTTAATGAGCTCAGCTGATGTATGATCAGGTGACCATGTATGTGCCCTATGTATATGCTTGTGCCACTGCTGAATGCCATTTGCCTGTGGAAGCCCCAGCTGGGTCGAAATGCTGGTGATAACACCACTGATGTGTGTCCCTTTGCCAGGGTGTGGGTGGTTGATCGTTTTACATTTATGCGTGTATGAACACTACACACAGCTGCCGCACCTATATTATACAGCAACCAGCAGAGAATTACTGCTACTACTTCTTTCCTAAAATGTCAAACAATTTCTAGTAATGATGGATTAGTGTTTTAGTGTAGAGAAGATGTCAAACTATTCCTTTGAGCCGTGATGATGCAAGAGAATTAAGTGTAAACTCAGCCTCATTTTTGGTTGATAAAAACTGTAGATTATACATGTGCATACAGTCAATGGTTGCTGCTGAGTGTATGATCCTTCATGGCACATCAAGTCTTCATGCATTCTCTAATGTTGTTAAAAGTAGATCAAGGCTTTGAGCTGCAGTGTGGAAATGATATCTCAGCCAAAAGGATGATCTCTTCTCTGTCCGTTGACCTTTGCTTGCTCAAATTAAAGCTTGCAGTTTGCTGCCAAGTCCTGGTGTGGGACTTGGGGCCCCCGCAGACACTCTGCCTGACCACCAGGCAGAACCACAGGATATAGCTTTACACATGACATATCGCAAAGGAAGCCAAACAGATTTAAGCATAATATGTCAGTGTTTTTCTTTTTTTCTTTGGCTTTCTGTTATAACTGATGAAAATCAATCTGTGGATGTTTTCCCATCACGCTGTACTGTACTGTTGTTCCTGCTGTGTGGGCTTCCCCTTAGAGTCCTCTGGTGAAGCACCGTGGTTCTCTGGTTGAGGAGTCCAGACACAATGCGCTCTCTCTTTGTCTTTTTCTCTGAGTCTAACTCTTTTTCTCTCGTTCTCTTGAACACAAAGCTCCTTGAGAGGGAGGTTAGTGTTCTACTTTGGTGGCTCGCTGACCCCCCCTTAAATAACACGTGTAATACAGATGAGTGTGGAGAGAGAGAGAGACAGAGAGAGAGAGAGAGAGAGAGGGAGAGAGAGAGAAAGAGAGAGAGAGAGAAGGTGGGTGGGACTTTATAATTACATGTACCCCAAGACCCCCCAAAGCAAAATGGGGCCACCCGGGCAAATGTTAACCGCAAGGTGACAGAAACTGACAGGGAAAGTGTTTAACACCAAGTTTAGGTGAGATTATTGGAAAACTATTAACTTGTAAACATTGTGAAAATTAGCATCAGTTTTTGGCACAGTTCTATATTTACAATATAATGTATGAAATGCAATATAATGACTGTGTTCTTTGGTTATGCTATGTGTTAATTAGTCCCACTTCTGATGCTGTAATTAGTGGTGAGAAGCGGAGAAAAGACATTGTTCCTGCGGAGTGACGCTGGCTCAGTAGAAGTTACATCTGTGACCACAAAACACATTCCAAACAAATATGGCTCAGAGTCAGCTTTTCCCACATATTTTTTAAATGGAACACCAGGTTTTGCCCCTCCACTTACATCCCACCACCTGTGACAGGGGGAACGATCGGGGACCACTTTGAGAGTGTAATTGAAAACCTAAAGCTCTCTCTGCGGTGGACACGCTATTTGAGGCTCACAGGGCACAGAGAGAAACTTAACTCCAGTTATTGTTCGCTGTATAACCATAATCAAGGGAACACCCTTTCTCACTATAAAGTCAAAAATAGTGGTATGAAGTGAGAGTCCTCTGCTGATAAAATTCATTCTGTGCAATGTAGGCCTATTTGTGGACCTTGTGGTAAGTCTGGGGGAAAAACAGAATGGAAATCTTTAGAGCAGCTCTGTGGGGCCACTTGTACACCCACTGCAGACAGTAGAACATTTTTCATTAGAGACGGTGTTGCTGCTTCATTGTTGTAACGCGTATCTACACTTGACATGTGTAAGACAGGGTGTACCTCCCTTTCTCTTAAAGAATCTCAGTCAAACACACTCATCCTAACACACCCTTCAAAGCATAAACATTACGAGATTCCTAGCTGATAGCAAGACAGTCCTTCTCCGTGAAGGCTATCTTTCAAAGGCCATTCATCCTGTTCAGACAAAGGGCAAAGCAAAGCCTTTGGAGGCTGGTTGTAGGTCGTATAATTTTAGAAATCTGGCTGGGAGTTGGCTGGGAAAGAAGAAGACACAATCCAATTTCATTTGTCAAATATTATGCTGCACATTCAGTCTCTGAATTTGAAAAAAAGAATAAATAATAATGTATGTATGTCTCTATACATGGATTATTAGCAAAAATGACATTTTACATACTACTTACAGTATTCAAAAAACCCACTGACCACAATAGTTGATAAGTGCTACATTCGTCTCCTTTCAATTGCAGACAAAACATACATATAGTTCCCCCCCCTGAATTCAATGGGAGTGTGCTTATGACATCCAAATTTAGAGATATGAAGAAGCATAGAAAATCTTGCTTTTGTAAAATATATAAAATATATGACGCATGGGACTTGGGCCTACTCAAGGGTATTTAAAGAGAAAGGAAACAAGTTCCTTGATTCTAACCAATCATTCTTACTATGTAAAAAACTCTACTGAGCCTCTATGTGTATGTTTATCTTGAGAAAATAAACAAGGGGTTACCTGCTTCATGTAGACCTGTCTTTCCAAATAATCCAATGCGCCCCTCTCACAGACTAAAATGATCCTGCACAATGTCGTATAACTTTTGATATATCTGACTTAAGGCCCAGTTTGTAAGGATACACCACAGCTCGATACAGTTTAACAAATGTCACTGACTCTGTGATACCATGTCATTGACCAGCCCATGTCTTCGGTCTACTATTATTTAAATGTCTTACTGTTAAATGGAGAAACATGCTGGATGTCTCCTGTGAATACTGTTGTCCTTTATAGCAAGGCTTACTAGTTTTCCTGAACATAAACACACATATGGTATGTCCTCACTTGATTATCTAACAGGCAATTTAGCTTTGTGGAAGCTTAACTATATTTTTAGTAACCAACAAGGGCTTTGAAGTTTTTGAAACCATCCTCTACTTGTAATACAACTTTGTCCAAGCGTATTAAACACTCACGCATCACCTCTTGCAAACTGTTAACCCGGCTGCACTCATCATCTCAGCCATGCCATGGCACATAAACAAGTAAAATGTTTGTTTTCAGACCTCTGAAGAGAGCTCACGGTGTCTGTTACTGTAACTAATAGCAAAGAACTTGCGCTGCCTTGCCCCTAACCCTGTCCAGATGGGACGTCTGAACATTGGTTTGGAAAAGTTAAAAATAGTCCACAAAGTAACACTTCATCTATCATTTCTCGGCCCTGTGGCAACCAGCTGAAAGAGAACAAACCACGTCACTTTTTCTCAACATCGAAGGAGATGCTAGAAGAGCTCTGACATTTACAGGCATGTTGTTTTCTTTTTTGTGGAGTAAAGAAAAGAAAATTCTTAAAGCTTTTAATTCAGAACATCCCTCTTTTAAAATGTCAGATTCAAGCATGTAGAACACAGCAGTGTTTTTTCCAGCACAGAGCGGTAGACTAATTCATTAAATCCAACATGTAACTGGGTTTATTTTCTTACTAACAGCTTGTAGTGTAAAGCACTGTTGCCAAGCTGATTATATTTAAGTAACTGTTAAATTACATGATACTGTAAAAGGGAAAGTGAATCAGGAACATTTTTGTTCTCAACTTTGCTAGTAAGATGACTCAGGCAGAGGGTTGTGTACATAGGAGTTTTTTTTTTTCAGAGGCTCTGTTTTAACTCAGGTGTTATGGTGGAATGTGCCTCAGACCCAAAAGTACCCTTTTTTTAACACTGTGCATGTTGTAACATATTTATGGTATTGGGATTTGGGATTTGGGGATTTTTGTGTATGCAAAATGTCTGTTGCAGGTGTGTTCCAAGTGTGGTTGTGTTTTAACATGCTATCTTGCAAGGGAGGAAGAGAAAAAGGAAGTGAGAGAGGAAAAGCGAGAGTCACATCGAGCTCAACACGGTTCACCACAGATGGTTATTGTTTAGAATTCCAGGGTCATGATCTCATGCTGCGCTCTCCCTCTATCTCACAGACCCTGTAGGCTATGAATTAATCAAACGAAACACAAGCCTTGATATTGTAAGTACTCGCCTATCAGATTACCGATTACAGCCCCTGTCAACATAAATTGGAATACTTCAGCAATAGGCAGAGACACTTGTGATTATAGTTGTAGCCAACAGCGCTTTGGAGAAGAACGCCAGCCCTTAGTTCAGGAACTAATACATCGAAGGACATCTGCGAGCATCACACCTCGAGTCTGTGACAAAGGTACACTTCCTTCTCTCTCTCTCTACTGTGTTTACTTTACTATTAACCAGGGGGGGATATCCTGTCAATCCTCTCTTTCTCCTTTCTGTGTGTTCTCAGCCAATCACAGTCACGAGTGCAATGAGGATGTCAGCAGGAGAAGCCTCTGGTTGATAACGCTCCAAAAAAAGCCTCTTTGTTTGCACAAGATGAGCAGCAAAAAAGCCTTTGATGGCATGAAGTGTCCCGCCTGTTACCCACCGCCTCACACCTCCCATTATCTCCGTCTCCTCCTCCCTGTGTGTGTGATCTCTGTGCAAAGCGACGCAGGGCTGAAGCATTTAGCTGCTGTCAGTCATCAAGAACAGGGCTGCGGAAGAGGACATGGAGGAGCTGTCTTGGCTGACTGCTGGCAAACGAGCCACAGAGGCCCCATTACTTTCCCTGCTTGTCAGGAAGGAGTTAACCCCGGGGGCAAACATTAGGCTCAATGGTAACTGAGTGTGTAATTAATGCCGCAATGTGTCCAGTCCCCAGGACCTTCTCAACCTTGGGATCCTTTCTCAGACTCTGGAAGAGAGGGAGAGGTCAGCAGGAGGAGAGGGGGTATCCGGGCCCCCCTTATGCCACTTCATCTGTCCAGAGAGGGGATATAGTCTCCGTCATGGGCCTCAGGCGAATGACCCTTGTCAGCCATAAAGTTATGGGAGACAACAGATTGGTCTACGATGATGGATGTGTGGAAGGAACACATTTCATAGTCCCATGAGTTACACTGACTTTTTTTCCTATAGCTAGTGATGTTTGGTAGAAAATGGATATAATAGCGTGCCCACAGCATAATTGACCCAAATCAAATCCCGTTAGTAATTGTTTTTTTGTTGTTGCTTGTGAAACAATTTTAAAATTTGTTCTGGTGTATAATTTATGCCAGCCTCTAATAAGCTCTGTTTCAAAGAACTATTTATGGAACTGGCATCATTTCGAGAATGGCCATTTACAGTATGAATAATAGATCCATAGAAATAGTTTGGCGCAATTGTTGAGGGTAACAAATTACTTTGGCTCTATATTGCTAGAGTATTGATATTAAAGGAACACATAGCCCAATCACTGCTACATCAATCAAGCCGAGTGTTTTTCTTTTTGGTAGGGAGGCTGCTATAAAACTGTTGCTGTACTGTCTGTTGTGCATCAATTTACACATGTAGATATTGTTTGTTTGGTCTGACTCTGTCAGTTTTATGGAGTAGATAAGTGTGAGCATGTAAAAGTATGTTATGTTTGGGAGGGACAGGTTGTTTCCTTTCCAGTTACATCCAAATCCCAGAAGACAACAAACTACTGAAGAGTGTGCGCAGATAGCTTGTGGGCATATTGTGTCTATGGGTGTGATTGGCTGGTAAACGTCTTATTGCTGAATGTCCTTAAAGCTAAGATCTTATCGTGGCTCATATTTTGTTTGGCATCTTGCATAGATTCCTAAACTTCTTACTTGTTAATTATTTTTGGCCAAATCCTACATTTCAAGCCAAACATGCTGTGAGAGCATTTCTGAGTTGTGTAAATAAATATGGAAAGACATTCATAGAATTACACATGATATGGAAATATTGCTGTTGACCATGCCATTCCATGTGTTTTTCAGATGCTGCTAACTGGTGATTAAGTGCATTTCTGGACCTGCCCAAGATCAGTCAGCCAGTAAACAATAGTGTGATTGGTTGCTTTGTCACAGAGTAAACAAATAACACGCTTTAGTAAGAGACTTGAGCCAGAAAGGAAACTGGCATCTGCAACCACGGTCTTGAATTTAAATGGCCTCCTATGTAGTTCTTCCCACTAGGAATCTTGATGACCAAAAGCCATCTTAACTCTCTTGTCAATGGTGGTGAGAGCCGCTCCACCACATGTGAGCATTCCTGGGGCACCACGGCCTCGCCACAAGCTCATATTTATCGTGTGTGGTTGAAACGCCACAGAGGAGCCCACAGCCGACACATAGCTTAAGGAACACACATGCTGTATGCTGTCTGGCCTCGCTCTGCTATGTCTGTCCAGCCCATCTCCTCTATAATATAGACAGAATAAGCAATATTGTCAATGTCAGCAGTCCAACTCCTGTAAAACAAGTCTGGCAGCCATGAAGTCACGATATGAGCAGCCTCCCATCAAGATCAGTGTGCTGTAACTCGCTTAAAAGGTGACCTACCAGGCTGATACAGGGTAATTACTGTTCTTCTAAGTCTTTTGTATTTTAATTGACCCAAAGTTAATGGAGTTTAATCACTAACACCAAAAAAGTTCCTTGTCTTTACAACGCATAGTGTGTGTTATAGGAGATATAACGACTGTCAGATAGGTTGTCTCTGACACACACAGGCCATTAGCAGCCAGTAAGAAGTGCAGGGAGTCCTTCCTCTGGGCCCTTTGATTGTGGACTGTCTTAGTAGTTTTAGTGGTGCTCGGCTATTATCATCCTGCAAGGTAACATGCAATGGTGCTTTTATGTCCTCCCTGAACTTTGGACCCAGCTGGATGTGTTTAGAACTGTTATAATGTAACAGAGGTTCAAAAGATTTCACTACCTTCCATTTAGCTCTCCTGCTGACACTGTTGGGCCACTTTAATATGCTTCCACACAGAGTCTGGATCCCATCAAGGCCATATGAAGGAAAGAGGAAAGGTGGGTGGGTTGACAGGGGGGCTGGTTTTACAGAGAGAATCAATGTGATAAAGTACGGATCCATTAGCCACAGTGGTGGTGAAGCCTGACAGATACGACTGGCTTGTGGGCTGATTAAAACACGTTGAGAGGTCTTCATTCATTACATTACTTTATGTTGTGATAATTGCTATCAAATGGGGTACAATCCTTTGTTTTGACTGTCTTTTAGCAGTGTGTTTCTGCTTTTAAAGTGTGATATTTGATGACAGTAACATTTGGAATTGTTTGAAAGAAAAGCACTACCAAAAACCACACTTTCACAGTTTCAAAATACCTCACAGCTCACGAACTCTACTGCACCAGAGTGTCAGGCCAGGCATGAGTACAGAGTATTTTTCAAGGGTATGGCGTCAGTTTCCCCTGGCCTCTCTGGAGAGTGTGGTGGGACGCTGTAAAACTTTACTGAGGGGAGTTGTGCGACATGGGAGTGTCTCACCTCCATTAAAGTCCTTGCCAGGGTCCTGTGGCATTTAAACACTCATAAATAAATAACGGTGAGATCTACAAACCCCTAACATGGAGTTCTCCAGTCTGAGGGGGAATAGCAAGGGGGACCGCAAGGGGTACGACTCAGAGGGAAGGGTCAGCGGAGGCGTACTGGTTTGATACCGACCTAAATTACTCCCAAAAAACTTTACAGCAACCACTAATACCCACTGGCCCTCTGTAGTTGCACAAAACCTCAGCCAAGCCTCTGCTCCCTGGGAGAACGAGGCCACCAATATAGCCATCATAACCAGGGTGTTTTTCTTACTCTTGTTTTACAGGCGAGGGGTTAAGTCACCAGCATCTGGAGGCCCATGCTGCAATTGAGTGAAGGTCAGCGCAGGAGCAGGCTTTTTCAATACTGTGAAATGAATTGCTGATCCAACTAGTAATGTTGAAGTGCCTGAGAGCAGCTTGCACAATATAAATGCTAGTCAGGTGTGACATTAATAGTCTATATCCTGCTCTTGGCAGTTTGAATTTATGCCTGTTGTTGGGAGAGTGATGAGTGTGTGGTGGAGAGCCATGGATTAATCTAGTGGCAGGATTGACATACAGAGTGAGCGGGAGAATTGGAAGAGAGTGGCAGAAAGCTGTTAGCAGCAGAGCAGGCTGACATCACCAGAGCTGATACAATCAAAGTTCTGGTTGTAAACGAGCCAACCAGTCCAGAGCAGAGGGGCTGGGCTATGTCAGCCTTCTGAGGTAATGCACACTGCTGTGAGTCTTGCCTGCTCTGCATGAGGAGGATTTGAAAGGATTTTGGGTGGGCCTTTGGACATGTCCTCCCCCTGGTGTCTAGATGGACAGTGTTGGTGAGATTGATCTGCGGTTGCAGCTGAGCCCTGTGAGCAGAATGCAGAATGAAGACAAACGAAGGCCCCTGCAACAGCCAATGATCTTCATGGGTTGCACAGAAAGACAGACAGCGAACAGGACAAGAGCTAGAGCATAGTGTGTTTACCCAGGTGTGTGTTGTAGCTTGCCAGCTGCTGTGAAACAATATTGAAAGCAGACTGAAAGCTTAGCTGTATGTACAAACCTGAGAGTGTCCTTTACAAAAATGGCTTGGTTTATTATTTTCTGAAGGCAAATCAAGGCTGGGCTCTCCCTCAGAAACAACTTACACCCTTACAACCCCTGCTCTGCATTCCCATACTCCTACCTTTCCTTATCTCAGGGAAGGGAAATTCTCCGCAATGTAGGTTATAAAAGAAATTACAGTAAGTTTGCATGTAACTGAGCACAGGTTTTCAAAGTATTCACAGAAGAGACATAACTGAATGGCAATTTCAATTAATCCAAGCAGTATGGCCCCTTATTTAAACAAAAAGTTTAAAACTGTTTTCAACAGAACAAGTTAAACACTAAAAGCTGCTCAGTAAATAGGACCAGAAATGCAGAGGTGGTTTTGCAGAAAAGTGGCTGGCTTGCCTACTTAGTGTATATCTGTAACACTGTGGATTCATATTCCCAACCCCAAATTTTCTCTCTGCATGAGAGAGGTATTGCAACAGCAATTGGCAGAAGATCCTGACTACAAGCTCCTTTTTTACTTTAGTGTATAAAAGTATTAGTATGTTATGCCAGGAAAAGTAAATCCTCCAGAGCTCTGTGCATGCACATACAAGCGCGTGCATGTACATTTGCACATGCATAAGTGTGTATTCATACGTGTGTGTGCGCAGACGGAGACAAAATCAATCTCATCAATGAAGTAGGGTATTTCCAGCAAGCCTACTGCTTCTAATTACAATAGACCTTGCAGTCATTGTCTATTTTCTCTTTCTTTCATTTGTCTGCCATCAGCTTCATATGGTTGTAGTTTGCATTAATTCATATGTGGTCCACATTTGTGTTTGTAGCCTTAGTAGTTTAAACTCAGCCCAATCACAACAGAAAGGAATGTTGCGGATGCCTCTAAGAGTAATCCCACCATTGCCCTCTGGATATAGAAGACTAGCTACATTATCCTACACCTATACAATAATGGTATTGCTCAATGTGGCACAGCATATTCATCAGCACCCTGTGCCAAAATATGCCGCCCACCCGCACGCACGCACGCACGCACGCACGCACGCACGCACGCACTTCAGCAAAACAGAACATTGTAGTATGACATGTTTAAACACAAAGATGAGCAAATGAAATAAGAGTAGTTACGGATTACAAAATAGAAATGTATCCCTATTGCATAGGCATAGCTTCTTTATGTTAAAGAAAACAATGTATGCAATGTTTTGCATTGCAGTGGGATTTGAAAGCTATACACATGGAAAGAGGTCATGCCATCTGCATTCAAAAAATCCTACAAATTAAGTGCAGGAAGTTTATTCTGTAAATTATTATTACACTACACTATTATTATATACACTATGTATATAAAACTATCTAGAGGGTGGTGTCCACAGTATGTCTTCCATATCCCTGCACACATTATGTGAGGTCCCGCTGTCCTTGTTCTACTGTATGTCTGTCAGTATGTTCTGTTAAACTCGGTATATTGTCCATCTGCCTCTACTATAATAGCGCCAAGACAAATTCTTGTACATTTATTTTTCTTGGCAATTAAAGTGTCTTTGCTCCTTTATTCAGAAAGTGGATGCAATGCAGCACAGGCCAAAAATGGAATTAATCCTCTGGCCAACAATTGAATTTGACAATGAAAAGAAAATGCAATATATGTATAATTAGTGAGTTGGTTCACTGTATTGCTCTCCTAATGAGGGCCAATCAGGGCAATGATGAATATTATTGGAGCTGGTGTGGTACCACATACTGCAAATGTGACAAATTGGCTCTTGTAGTCATGTGGTTTTCCACAGAACTGATCTGAATTGACATTCGAGAGGGTATTCCTCTTTTGGAAGGTATTGCGGAAGATAATGGCTGCCATATTACATCAACAAAGTGCCATGCCAATTGCTCAACTGATGACACATTCTATGATGTAAAACTTTAATGTGCTTCCCGTAAATGGTTGTCATACAGCTCTCACTTTTAGTTATTACTCAAGCTGTTGTTACACAAGTGTAGAGAGGGAACTCCAAAACAGATTATAGTGACATTAGTATAGATTTCATGTCTATTTAAACCCTCAGCGATGGGAGACCCAAAAGATACAGAAAAAAAAGCCCGGCCAGGCACAGCATTGTCTGTCCATCCTGTGGGCCCACTATCTGTGTGAGGAACCACTGGGGGCAGGTGCGCTGCCAACCAAGTGGGGGAAGGAGCTGGAATTTGTGCGGGAGGTAGAGCGCTACCATTTAGATCTGGTGGGCTTACCTCTACGCACAGACAGGGGTTAGATTCTTTTCTACTCCGGAGTTGCCAGGGTGTGAGGCGCTGGGCGAGTGTGAGGATACTCACAAGCCCCCGGCTGAACGCCGCTATTTTGGAGTTTACCCCGGTGGACAAGAGGGTCTCCTCCCTATGCCTGTGTGTGGTGGGGGTGAAACCTCTGACTGTAGTTTGTACATATGCATCAAA
Organism: Percina caprodes; assembly: GCA_013375575.1. Taxonomy (NCBI): domain Eukaryota; kingdom Metazoa; phylum Chordata; class Actinopteri; order Perciformes; family Percidae; genus Percina; species Percina caprodes. The sequence continues at coordinate 2,667,906 of JABXJD010000023.1, forward strand.
CAAGAGTTCGGAGTAGTTGGCCTTATTGGAGACCTTGAATGGAGTCCTCTATGGGGCTCCAGTTGGGGTCTCCATAGTTCTGTGTGGGGATTTCACCGTACATGTGGGCAATGATGGAGATACATGGAGAGACGTGATTGGGAGGAAGGCCTCCTTGATCCAAACCAGAGTGGTTGTCTGTTGTTGGACTTCTTTGCTAGTCATGGATTGTCTATAACAGACACCATGTTCAAGCATTGGGCTGCACATGAGTGTACTTGGTACCAGAGCACCCTAGGCCGTTGGTCAATGATCAATTTTATAATTTTATGTTATATAATTGTTGATGCTGATCTGAGGCTGTATGTTTTGGACACTCGGTTGAAGAAAGGGAGAAGAGAGCTGTCAACTGATCACCATCTGGTGAGGAATTGGGTCAGAGGGTGTGGTAAGACTCTGGACAGACCTGGTAAGCCCAAAAGGGTAGTGCGGTTAAATTGGGAACGTTGGGAGGAGGCCCCTGTCTGACAGATTTTCAACTCACACCTCCAGCGAAGCTTTCGTGCATCCCTGTGGAGGCTGGGGGCAATGAACCTGAGTGGACAATGTTCAAAGTTTCCATTGCTAAAGCTGCGGTGGAGAGCTGTGGGTTAGTGTCTTAGGTGCCTCAAGAGTTGGTAACCCAAGAACACCCTGGTGGACACCGGTGGTCAGGGAAACAGACTAAAGAAGGAGTCTTTCCGGGATATGCTATCCCGGAGGGATCCAGAAGCAGTTGCAAGGTACCGAAGGGCTGCAGCCTCTGCCATGAAAGAGGCAAAGCAGTGGGTGTGGGAGAAGATCGGAGAAGACATGGAGAAGGACTTTCAGTTGGCACCAAGATGCTTCTGGAAAACCGTTCGCCACCTCAGGAGAGGGGATCGGGGAACCATCCAAGCTGTGTACAGTAGGATGGGATGCTGTTGACCTCAACTGAGGAGGTAATAGGGCGGTGGAAGGAGCATTTTCAGCACAATTACACAATCACAATCCAGGGTACAAGTGGCCGAAATAGGTTCCCTCAGGAGGGTGGCTCGAGTCTCCGTTAGAGATAGGGTGAGAAGCACAGTCATCTGTGGGGAGCTCGGAGTAGAGCCGCTGCTCCTTTGCAGCAAAAGGAGCCAGTTGAGGTGGTTCGGGCATCTGGTAAGGATGCATCCTGGACGCCTCCCTAGGGAGGTGTTCCAGGCACGTCCAGCTGGGAGGAGGTCTCAGGAAGACCCAGGACTAGAGGGATTATATCTCCAACCTGGCCTGGGAACGCCTTGGGATTCCCCCGTCGAAGTTGGTTAATATGGTTTGGGAAAGAGAAGTTTAGGGTCCCCTACTGGAGCTGCTGCCCCCGCAACCTGATACTAGATAAGCGGACGAAGATGGATGGATAATTCTCCTATGACACATATAAACTTACTTCATGTGTGGTCCAAAATGAAAAAGAAACCCTCAACAATGGAAGACACAAAAGATCTCACATTTATATGACTAAAAAGACATCCACCTTATTTTAGAGAATATTATATTTGAGTTTTGAGTCTTTACTTCAAACAGACAGAGATCAGTTTCTGCATCCCAAACTTTGACTTTCCCCATTTCAAAAAACAACAAAAGATACTAGTTGGAGAAGCATGCTTAGTGAGCATTATTCCCTGTAACAAAACACATTTTGAAATAACCTGCATTTAGTACAAAGTTCAATAACTGAACTGCTGTAATGCTGGTAAACATTTACAGTTTAGGAAAGTATTCAGAATTTTTCACTCTTTGTTTCATTGCAGCCATTTTCCAAAAAAAGTTAATTTTATTTCTAATTAATGTACACTCAGCACCCCATCTTTACAGGAAAAAAACTGAAATGTTTGCAAATTTATTAAAAAAGAAAAACTGAAATTTAACATGGTAATAAGTGTTCAGACCCTTTGCTGTGACACACATATTTAACTCACATGCTTTCTTCTGATCCTCCTTGAGATGGTTCTACTCCTTCATTGGAGTCCTGCTGTGTATAATTAAACTGATTGGACTTGATTAGGAAAGGCACACACCTTTCTATAGAAGACCTTACAGCTCACAGTGCATGTCAGAGCAAATGAGAATCATGAGGTCAAAGGAACTGCCCATGGAGCCCAGAGACAGAATTGTGGCAAGGCACAGATCTGGCCAACATTACAAAACAATTTCTGCAGCACTCAAGGTTCCTAAGAGCACAGTGGCCTCCATAATCCTTAAATGGAAGAAGTTTGGGACAACCAGAACTCTTCCTAGACCTGGCCGTCCAGCCAAACTGAGCAATCGTGGGAGAAGAGCCTTGGTGAGAGAGGTAAAGAAGAACGCAAAGATCACTCTGGCTGAGCACCAGAGATGCAGTAGGGAGATGGGAGAAAGTTCCACAAAGTCAACTATCACTGCGGCCCTCCACCAGTCAGGGCTTTATGGCAGAGTGGCCCAACGGGAGCCTCCCCTCAGTGCAAGACATATGAAAGCCTGCATAGAGTTTGCCAAAAAACATATGAAGGACTCCCAGACTATGAGAAATAAGATTCTCTGGTCTGATGAGACCAAGACTGAACTTTTTGGCGTTAATTGGTTAAGAAAACCAGGCATTTCTCATCACCTGCCCAATACAATCCCAACAGTGAAACATGGTGGTGGCAGCATCATGCTATGGGGGTGTTTTTCAGCTGCAGGGACAGGACGACTGGTTGCAATTGAAGGAAAGATGAATGCGGCCAAGTACAGAGATATCCTGTGAGTGCTCAGGACCTCAGACTGGGCCGAAGGTTCACCTTCCAACAAGACAATGACCCTAAGCACACAGCTAAAATAACAAAGGAGTGGCTTGGGAACAACTCTGTGACCATTCTTGACTGGCCCAGCCAGAGCCCTGACCTAAACCCCATTGAGCATCTCTGGAAAGACCTGAAATGGCTGTCCACCAACGTTTACCATCCAACCTGACAGAACTGGAGAATCTGCAAGTAAGAATGGCAGAGGTTCCCCAATTCCAGCTGTGAAAAACTTGTTGCATCATTCCCAAGAAGACTCATGGCTGTACTAGCTCAAAAGGGTTCTTCTACTCACTACTGAGCAAAGGGTCTGAATACTTTTTTAATAAATTTGCAAACATTTCTACATTTCTGTTTTTTTCTGTCAAGATGGGGTGCTGAGTGTACATTAAAGAGAAATAAAATGAACTTTTTTGATTTTTGGAAAATGGCTGCAATGAAACAAAGAGTGTAAAATTTAAAGGGGTCTGAATACTTTCCGTACCCACTGTATTCAAGCTCTTGTTTCACCCCTAGAAGAATGAAGTAAAAAAGAAAAAGAAGATTATTTACTTGACCACATTAATCATCCTGCGTCCTTGTTGGATTCTCCTGGAAACTGTCGATCAGCATTTTTGCTTTTCCTTTGTGGGCCAGACCACCATACATCGTTTACTATTGTTAGAGTAAAAATAGCTCTCAAACTCTGCAGTGAGTTATTAAATAGTTATCCTGACTTTTCAAGAGTGAGTCAAATACAAAAAACAAATCGCTGTTCACTTAATGCCTCCAGTTTTTTTATTAGATATTACCCTGGATTGTCAGGTGTGGGTGGGCTTGGCTGAACTTCAGCCTATTAGCTTCAAGCCACAGACTCCCATCTTGCCAGTTTCTAAGTCACAGCCAGCCAAGACAAGGTGGTGGTCTAGATTTCCAAAAATCAAAGCAGATTGTTGTAAATCGTGATCATCACTTCCTTTCTGCATCCAAGGAAAGCATTTTAGATGTGGTAGAAGATTATTCTAACAGACGTTGGTGTAATGTAGTATGTTTGGCGTTACCTATCCATCTGGAACACATTACACAACACAAGGTACACACTGTCATGGCAACATGGGCAACATGGTCCTAGCACCACAGCCAGATCATTGAGGTCAAAGCTCAAAGAAAACAACTGATGTCACTCAAAGTGTGGAACAGGAATGCATGCTACATTTAGGTAGGTACAATTTTATTAGTGAAAGGATCAACACTTGTGCACAGTGTTGTCTTCTACATGCTTATGCAGTGAATTCAAGAAAGTAGGCCTACTGCAAAGTTGCATAAAGTGACCGCTGAATCTGCTAGCTCAGTGGCTGTGGTGAGCAGGGTCCCTGCTGGGTCCTGTTGGGAAGGGAGCACTCTGTGGTTAATTAACGGGCATTGATTTGGCCCCAAGAGGGCCAGGTCGGCCCACCAGTGAGCTCACTTCCCCTCGTCTTCACACTCACATGCACGGCCGCTCCCCAGCTATGAGTCAGTCCGGGGAGAGGGAGAGCGAGAGACAGGAAGTCATTTTACCCGCATCAGGCCCATCTCCAGTCTCATCGCCTGCCAACTCTGAGTAGTGTGATTACAGGCGAAACTGATTAAAACAAAACAACTTAGCCTAGTACCCCCACCTCACCCCAACCTACTCCTCCACACATATACAGAACACACACACACACACACACACACATATTCAGGAGAAACAGGATGTTAGCAGGATCCTGGACGTGATCTTTTAAGACTCTAATGGCATGCTGATGGAACACAGGTGCCTCCTGAGAGTTGTAGCACTTACACTGAATACACATGAGATGACTCAGTGCCCGCTTTCCTGGTTTAATCATGTAATGATTATTATGTCTTTAGGTATTTCCTCATGCTCATGGTTCGGTACCGCTCAGGAGCTTCAGTCTGGCTTCTTACAGACTGAGTTAAAAGACTTGATAATAAAGTGATGAGAAAGCAGGTCTCTGTGGCAGCCACATAAACATGCCTCTGACTTTTAAAGGATTTTCCCTGAGACATCGGATGCAGGTGCTCTGCAGAGATCAAAGACACCAAGTAAAACCTACTTAGTTTGAGAACTCCAAGAGAGCTGATTTATTCAGCCAGTCCCACTGTAAAAATGCCCTGTAGTTTGGTTGAGAACATCTAGCTAATGATGTTGTATTCCTTCAGAGCAGTTAAACAGGATGATGCATTTTCTTTCACTGCAATGAAAAAAACAAAACGTCCCTTGTCTTGGGGAATCTGCTGGTCACCTGTATTGGATTTCTAATTTTTATTGAAATGCACCATAACTTTGGGCGTCAGATCTGATACCTCTACATTTTCTTCCAAAAATACAGTGCATCATGGCACATATGGCTTTAATTATGGGTTATGTGGTACTACGGTACATAGAGCATGCATCAATATACTACAGTATACAGTCATTGCCATGTGCTGGGGAAGGCTGGGGAATTTTGCAATTTGAAAAGTAAATGGAATGCACTCAATGAACGCAAAAATGTTGCACACTTCTTTTTTGATTATGTCTCCAATGACACTGCTGCACCAGCAACAGCATGTTGTTTTTAATAGGGCAATTTAACCCACACTGTAGAGTGGCGTATTGGGTCAGAAATGGACCGTTTCCAAAACGCAGTGAACATTTGCTGTTCGCTCATCAAATCCACAAAACTTACAAGTCCAACTCAAGGCAGTGAACCAATGAGGGTGAGGGAACCTTCGTGCAAACAAATAAGGCTTTCTCTGTAGAGCCTCAACATTGCCATGGGAACTGTGTGTTTTACTGTGCAAATCAAATATAATAAAGTATAATAAATTGGGTTAATACAAGTGTACAGTTCTGCAGTAGACCAAAGTGCATCAGAGCAAGGCAGAAAAGGGGCAAAGAGAGTCTAAAGGGATTTGGGTTTATCGGAAAGACAGTAAGTTATACAGCAAACTCACTTACTACTTTTACTTTTGCATGTCCAACTTGCTATGCCGATAAATCTATGTCAAAATTCGGTGATGTAAAAGCGACTTCGCCCTTCTTGGCTACAAGGTTAATATTGTTTTTCACTAACAACAAAAACACCAAATTATCCTGCTATTTGATTGGTGAGATGGATGGTGACCAGAAAAACAACAACTACAGTGAGTTGTTCAAAAGCTTTCTTTTTAGTAAACTCTGTGAACACAAACAATTTTCTTAATGCTGGAGCTCATGTGTAGAGCCCCTGGTGATACTTCGAGCAAAGTGTCATGTTGTGTCAAGCCTTCTTAGTGTTTTAAAAATAGCTATTTTGAGACTAGCATAAAAGTGTCCCTAGCACTCCCATTCAAAAGGCCACTTGACCAAAAAACAAGATTACTGTTGTGGGTCTGCTGCTTTTTCCCCCATCCTGTGTGTTTCATATCTTCCGTTCCCCTGTGTGTCTGTCTGTGTTGTCTGTCTTCACATGGAGGGGGAGTGCCTAGAGGAACTAGGCCAAGAGGTGTGGCCACTCATCCCTACTCCGTCACCTGTACAGCTGATTCACATTCCATGATTCACCTCTACAGCATTTATACCCACTTCAGCGCCAGATTGTTACACCTTTGTGGTATCTTGGCTCAGTAGCTTTGCTACTGTTTGTTTGTGCAGATCCCGTTATTTCCTGTGTTTCCTGTGATGCTCGCCATACCCCTCTCGGACCTACTACCTGCTACGCCCGGATACTACGGTGGAAAAAGACTGTTGCGACTGTTCTGCTCTCTCTGGAGTAATGTCCATTAAAACACTTGAACGATCTATCTGTGTCCTGTGCTGTATCTCTGTGTTCTGTGTCAAATTACAACCTTATCAATTACGGTAAATCTTAAAAGTTGCATTTCCATCCTAAATATGCTTTTAAACAAAAGTTTGATTCACAAAAAGACCCTAGGTTGCATTTTGGCAACAGTTACACTTTAAACAGCAATTACGACTCAGATTTACGTTTATAGTGACGGACGCCGTTGTGGCCGTTGTAATTTAGACAGGAGCAAAGTAGCAAGTAAGGTGACAAAGTAGAATAGCGCCAAATTTAGAGTTAGGCATGGGTCAAACAAACACAGGACTTTCACCCGGGAGACTGGGGTTCAGATCCCATATATATAAAATAAAAGTGAAAAAGTGAGTTTTTTCTTAACCTCACAGAACAAACGGAACATGCAAAGCCATGTCTTGTTCTACGTAACCAGAAAAGAAATAACATCTTATCTAAATCAAAAACCCAAGTACTTTTTGTATAACACAAACACTAACCAAACTGTGACCAATTTACAACAACATGCTAATTCATTCTCTGGTTTAGATATAAGGACGGAAAACACTCCTGTGTCTGCTCCTTCTTGCCACAGTTAGGGGTGTTAATTTATGAAATGTTTCTATGGGTTGTATTAGAAGGTAGAAAAAAACGGCGTATGTTGTCGTATGGTTTGGATGACTTGGTTCCAACTAATTTTGCAAGAGACGTTTAACACTAAAAACATGATGCAACACTTTAATAAAAAGGACATTAATCACATCACATGCTGATCATCTGTTATTTTGACCCATCCCTTGGGTGATTGCCATTCCAGTCGTGATTCTTGGTTTTGGCAAACATTGATATGCAATCATTTGTGACATGTTACTACATGCTTAAATCCCCGCTGAATCACTGGATTTAGTCTTGTTCCATCATAGGCAGTACTATGGCAGAACAAGACCTGGTGATGGTTCGAGCCATGGTGGCAGGCATCAACACTGATGCATTTATTTTTAACTGAAACCCTGAAAGTTACAGAGTTGTTTGATTGCCACTGTGCATACTGGATTTCTTTCTACAATGTGACATCCTCATGTCTGCTTTTTCCATTACTGCATGTTTTCAACACACTACTCCTTCACAAACTTTCTGTTCGAAGTGAACATTCAGAGGTCCCTAAAAAAGTCCAAACCATGTCTCTCATTCTCTGCAAAAAATACTTTCACTGTAATGATAAGCAGCTTTTTAAAATAGGATTTATCCTCTTGGCATGTTTATACCAAACACTTGGAGTTGGCTTCTGTGTGCACAGTTTCTGTATTAGCATCTGTCAAGTTGCCCATAAATAACATTTATTTAGTGCTTCAACAACTTTTCCTCCTGGAGGCTTGCAGTAGGAGATACATGCCCTAAACAAACTCACAACTCTGAAGAGGTGGCATGTACAAACATAAATATGAAAAACACGTGGCATTCACACACACTTACCTTTCCGTTCACCTGTGTGCACACTATGCTCGCACATTTCACTCAGTGTTCTCACAAATCTAGATATATTCTCCTTCACAAATCTGTATTGCAGCGACAATTAAGCTGGATAGATTCCAGACACTCCTTCAACAATGCTTGATATTGTATTCAGCACTACTATAGAGAGCAGTTGAGCGCATGAGGATCACAGACCTAACAGTGCAACACAAATGAGATCAGTCCCTATGGATGACATGCACCCAGTCATTATGGAGCTTAAGGATCAGAGCTTTGGCTTTCTTCCCTTGTCATGGTGTTTTAAGGCTGAGATCCACAAGACTGTAAACGACAAGGCCTGCTCACCTCAAACACCACCCAGTCCCATATCATGTCAACATACCATATCTAATGGTCACCCCAGCGATGAGTGGATTTTCTGCCTGGTTTGTCCCCAATGCAGCCTCCCGTAACTGTTTGTATCCCAGCTGAGTGAATGTTTCACAGACATCCTCATAGGGAGTTGACACAGGACGACACCAAGCTCGTACTACAACCCAAACTGTTTTACAACAAAGGCTGACCCAGAGGTGAATCACTGCTGAGAGGAATAGGGGTAAATAGGGGACATAAAGCAGCAGCCAGCAGTGCAAATATTCCGGTGAGAAGGAGAGGCTCGCAGGATCATTACCTGCAAGGATTTAACTTCTTGTTTTGACATGCACAATACCTACCACAGAAAGGAATACTGGAGACATGAGGGCAATGGTGAAGGCTGGAGTGATTGAGCACCGCCTTACAATGTACAGCCACCTGAGTATACACGCATGGGTACAGAGTATGCATATGCTGTGTTAAGAGGGACATTTTCAAGATCAAAGACATACATTACAACAATATGTATTGTATACTGCACGTAACGTGTACTGTGCAGAATAGTCCACAGCCGCCGTTAGTATTATTTCCTGTTGCTGTATTCGATTGTTGAGATGACTGCAGAGATGGATACATTTGCGAGATGGATATAATTTTCAGGAGTTAGTTTTGCGTTGAAGCGAGGTGCTGTCCCCGTCACTGTTCTCGTGGTCAGAGCCAGAACCAGATCCGGTACGGACAACATCTGTGTCCCAACAGGTAACGGTACGTCAGCGCGGACCGTACAGCAGTGTGTCCGAGCAGCTGACAGATATAAACATGTCGGGAATTAATGTTGAGGCTTGCTACACGTGAATACCATTGCATTTTATCAGCCGTGGAGAGTAACTATGCCTGTAGTGGAATGGCTTTGAATGACGACCATAAACGCTTGTCTTTTACTGTGATTTACTGTTCAATATGTTGCAGTTTTACAAAGAAGAAAGTGAACAACATTGACGGACATGTTTTGCATCTTGAGTCTCATGTTCATTTTAAAGCTAGCAAGAGTACATAGGGCCCTATGATTTGGGTGATGCAGAAAAGACGGACGGAATCACGGAATCTACACATGGAAATGTAATTCTTATATACATGCGGAATTTGCATATGTTTTGTTGACATATTAAATAAACAATTTTTTTTTACTTCCATCAGCGTATTCGTTCAGCTGCATTCTCTTTCCCTGCTCTCCCACCGTCTCTCTGTCGCTCACGCGTCTCTCGCACACGCACGCACACACACACGCATGCACACACACACACACACACACACACACACACACACACACACACACACACACACACACACACACACACACAGCCCCTCCACTCCATGCACAACATTAACTAAGTACACAACAGACAACTTGCATGTAGGCTACTTTAAAATAAAAGCACATCCTGTGACGGTTCGCAGTAAAACTAAATTACTGTTAAACAAATAAGGTTGTGTACCTTTTCACATATTAGCTGTAAATAGTGAGTTTTAATTACACTATTATTGACCATTTAATTTGGACTGGTTTAAAATAAAAAACATGAATTTCTTATTCAAGTGCTTTAAACAACAATTCCGTACTTCAACACAACTGTAAAAATTGATTAAATTGATTATTTTCATTATCTCCTATTTGCCTATTGTACGTGTTACTTATCTATTTTTTTATAGCTTTAGTTACTTTGCATATTTATATTAATTATACAAAATATTATGAATAATCTATGAAGTATTAAATTGGATAAAGAGGAGACTATTGATCCGGTGGTGAAATTCACAAGCTGCCTGCCAAGTCAAACGTCCGCTGTTATTTTGGTGAAAGTAACTCAAAAATGATGCAAAAGTAGTGTAGCACATTCAGAGACAGTAATATTGTAATATAACTAATTACTCTCAAATGACAGTAACTTGTAATCTATAATGTATTACATTTTGGAAGTAACTTGCCCAACACTGCTTACAGTACAGCAAATAATTACCGGGAAATTATTGCACAAAAATCTTACAACAACTGGCATTTTAGCTAACTGGGAGCTCTGGCTATTAGCTGCAGCATCTCCAGTTTGCTAGCACCGATTTTGGTCGTTTTTTTCCTATCGACAGTACTAGGTGACATCTAGCAATCAAGATTCAGGTAAAAATTTCTCCTTTAACTTCCCAACTCTGAGAATAAGAATAGAGGGCACTTTATGACCTGAATGACTAACAGCCTTAAATGGGATGTAATGAAATCGCTCAAGCCTGTTTCAGTTGTGAAACAGACCCAGAGGATGCAGAGTCCAGGCCTAGCAGCCAAAGAGACTGGGCTTGGCTATAGCCACTAACTTGTATTATAGTGGCCATTACTGAGAGACAGGAGCCAGCTGTGGAGCACCACTGCTTACCTGGAGGTAATGAGAGGTAACATGGGTGTAGTATGGTTCCATGTGCACATATTTGTCTCCACATCCAGCATGTCTTTTGACTCTCCCTCTCTCTCCTTTCTTCCTCTGTCAAATAAATCCTCTGTGGTTGTTTGGAAAAATCCCTACACGTTTTTCTACCAAACTGTCTTTCTCCCTCTCTTTCTCCTATTCCTCATTAAACTAGTGAAAAAGAATGCATGTTTAGTGCAAGCTCAGGGGCCCCCCGGCTCAGTTGTGAGAAGGGAACTGTAATGATTAATGGAGGGAGGTCTCACCCAAGGAGAGAAGTCACCCACATTTAACACACAACCACACACACACACACAGATCAGAGAGCAACAATGTTTTCGGGTGATGTCACAGGCGGCGGATGAACAGAACATATCTCGAGTAGCAGCGGGACTCCTGATGGGACTCAGGTGATGAGGGGAGAAAGAGGGAGGAATAGCCCAAGGAGACATGGCGCTTGTCTGGCCTGTTTCCCGGCCTCCTGTGTTGGAGCATGAAAAGGAGCAGGTCGTTTACACCCCAGTGAAAAAAGCCACCATAGCCACAGCAGCACCTGGATGTTATTTGTGCTAATAGACTCAGGGCTTACTCGATAGTAATCAACTTGGGGGGGCTTGTCGCTTTGTTTCATACGCCACCTTTCCCCAACGCTCCCAGTCTTTCTCCTACTCAACTTATCTCTCCACTTTTTTCCCTGCTACCTGCTCCCAGTGGCTCTCTCCCTGTCCTTATATCTCCCCACCCTCTCCTTTTTCATGTGTTTATTTTATTTTCGTGGAGAGCTGTGTTATGACAAAGACTTCACACCCCGGATGTATACAGTCAGTGCTTGTGTCATGCCCTTATGAGGTATGGGGGCCCTCACAGCTTTGCCAGCCCCACCCGGCGTGCCCTTTCCAGGCAGAGAGGGCTGGGAGGAGGGTGGAGGGGTGACTCCTGCCTACACCCTGTCCTGTCCTGCCTGCCATTGATGGAAACACACACACACACACACACACACACACACACCACAACCACCACCACCACCACCACCACACAAACAAACAGAAAGAGGATAGCTAGATTCAACCGGCAACATTCATTTTTTTTTCTCTTCTGTTCTCATGGACAGTTGACAATGCTGACATGAGACTTCCTGGCACAGTCCATTTTCCTGTCCCACTGCTATTACCTCATTCATACAAGTTTCAGAATGGTTCAGGATTGTTTACCATCCATCACAAAGTCCTGGAGGCCTAAAACCTTTAGCTGAAGTCATGTTAAGCTCGATAGCTGCATAGCATAGTTTATCATGCAGCAAACTCATTTCTCTGCTGGCTCTTTTCATTCAAATCACCAAAGGGTTATTTTTAAGTGAGAATGCATGCCTTCACTGTGGAGTGTTTTCTATTACAGCATTTAATTCTCAATATTTATCTGTTTCATCCTCCTTGACAAAAATGACAAACGCATTTCTTTGTTCATCATGAAATTCACTTCATTTGTTATGTCATGTAAGAATCTCTCAACCCAAGACACAAAGTGCAATCAATGGGGCTTTATGGTCGCTGCAAACAGCTACTTTTAAATGGATTCAAATGAAAAGTTGATTTGAAATAATGATATATTATAAATCCCCCAAATGTGTGCTGTAAAAATATTTTGTTTCTCACGTCTTTCTCACTTTACTGGGTAGACAACTGGTTGATCTTAAAACCAAAGATGCCACCCAAGACATACTGTATAACTCAACATGGACTCTGCAGAGAGCTGGTTAAAAGGAAACAAATGGGACTTTACATGAAAAATAAATGTGTTTCCAGCCTTCTCATCAAAAGCCCTAAGCAAAATGTTACATTTCATCATTTTTCCATTCTTTAATTTTCACCACAAAGCCTAACATGTTTTAAGAGGTGCAACCTAATATTGCCTGAACTCCAGGACCTACCACAAAGATCTCTGGGTAAATGGGAGGGAAGGAAGTGCACAGACAGGAGGACGGGCGTGGATGGAAAAGTGTGCAGTAACTTGGCTGCAGCACACCCTTAAGTAACAACACATGGCAGAGGAGGAATTCCACATTCGCGGACACTCTACATGAGCAAGGATGGGAAAGGTTGTCCGGCCGTACCGAGTGAGCGGCCGGTTCCGAATGGGAAGCTGATAAGGCTTTGCCATACCTAATTCCTTTCCATGTTCTCATCTTGGGTAGGCATCACAATGGGCATGATTCATAGGGGTAATTCCACTAGCTACTGACTTGGCTCCTGCCTGCATTTGGGAAGAATGTGACCTCACAATACGCCTCTTTCAGGCCCATCCCTGTCTGACTTCGACCAGCCTCTCCTTGAAGCCCTCCTCTGTTAGAGACTGCAGAGTGAGGACAAGGGAATGCAGCAGAAAGGCAAGGAAGAGAGGCTAGGTTGAGGGGAAAAAAATCTTGCAAACATACTCCTCCTTCCCCATCTTTTCTCTTCCTACATCACTCTCTCCTTTCCAGTCTAATAACTAAATCATGTGCAGTGAGGAGGGGAATTTAAAACAATGAACTTAAAAGCCAACTACCATGACGACCACAGAGACAAGCCCTGATTGCAAGGGGGAAGTTGTAGGTGTGATTCCCGTTTTATGTTTCAATTGGTCAGCCACAGGAACTACCACAAGTCCAGCTTAAGTGATGATCCGAACTAGAACACGTGATGCAAAACAGTGTTTTGTAACATGAGACCTCTGGAGCATTTTATATCTTGTGCTTAAACAAACTGCAATCATTGTGGGTAATTATTTAGCTGTATTAGGCCTTTTGAAGCTGGGCTAATTCCTGGTTACATTCCATCTGTCACAGACACAAAGGCCCATGTCTTTATCTGCAGTCAGTGCTGAAATATAAATGACTCTGCGGAGTGGCTAAAGCAAAAGAAAGCTTACAATGGATGGAACATAAACGCGTATACTCCCCATTACTGCCTACAGCAAGTTAAAGAAACACAGGTGTACAAAGGCCTTAAAAAATGGTAAGCCTATAATTGTATTCTTTAATGGCCTAGACATGTGCACTATTTATTTCTAACAAGATTAATTGAGCAGCCACAAGACATATAAAGTTTAACAAGGTATACATTTGTCTTTTCAATTTTATCAAGACTTTAAGGCTGCATGTGAGACAATAACAAGTAAACAAATTTACTGTAAACTAAAGAGGGTGAGAGAACATATCTTCAATAGGGGAAATGATATCCTCTAATGTAGAATATATATGTAATTTGCAAGCACATCAGGCATAACCCTATTCATCAACAGCTCTTTCTTGGATGTACAGTAGCTGTCAGAAATATTAGTTGTCCAATAAATCTCTCCCCTACCCCATTGCAGCATCATCAAACGCCAAACACACATGATTATAAACGCGTACAATCTGGCCCAAGTAATCATACTCACAATCTGGCACACACGCTCCCACACAAAAAGGGCATTGACATGTATACAGTGGTGCTCAAAAGTTTACATACACATGCTTAAGTTGACTAAAAAGAGGAATAAAAAAATCATGTTTTGGAAATTTATTTTAATACCTAAATTAAAAAATGAGGTAAAATCCAACCTTTAAGGACACCAATTTTCTTTGTGAATGAATAACGTATTGTAAATAAATAAATGTTCTTATTTAAAATACAGGGTCATAAGTATACATACCTATGTTAAATTCCCATAGAGGCAGGCAGATTTTATTATTAAAGGCCAGTTATTTCCTGATTCAGGATATTATGCATCCTGATAAAGTTCCCTTGGCCTTTAGAATTAAAATAGCCCCACATCATCACATACTCTTCACCATGCTTAGAGATAGGCATGGGATACTTTCTATAAAATCATCTCTCAATGCAAATCAAACCAGGTATTAGTCTAACTGAAATAAAACCATGCCTATCTCTAAGCATGGTGAAGAGTATGTGATGATGTGGGGCTATTTTAATTCTAAAGGCCAAGGGAACTTTATCAGGATGCATAATATCCTGAATCCAGGAAATAACTGGCCTTTAATAATAAAAATCTGCCTGCCTCTATGGGAATTTAACATAGGGGTATGTATACTTATGACCCCTGTATTTTAAATAAGAACATTTATTTATTTACAATACGTTATTCATTCACAAAGAAAATTGGTGTCCTTAAAGGTTGGATTTTACCTCATTTTTTAATTTAGGTATTAAAATAAATTTCCAAAACATGATTTTTTTATTCCTCTTTTTAGTCAACTTAAGCATGTGTATGTAAACTTTTGAGCACCACTGTACGTTCGTAAGCTGAGGTGGTTTTGTCATGTCAACCTCCTTAACATCCTGCTGCAGTCTGCCTCATAGGAGGAGAAAATATGGTGCGATGTCACCTCTGGCATGGCCCCGGTGTCTGAAAACTTTTCTTGCGCCGCCCAAATGAAAGAGAAGAAGACATTAGTCAGAATAAGAGTGGAGACTGTTCTTCACAGTTAAAGCTGGTATTTGTTAGCATGAACTACTGCCAGAGCTGGACCATTGTCGTTTGACTGCAGATCAACACAATGCAGATCAGATCATTTAGACTCCACAAAACATCCTCAGTATGTGGGTGTGACACTCTTCCCTGGCACTCTTACTGGCAGGGTCATGCTGCTGCTCCACCAGCACCCCTGGCACTCTTGGAGCAGCCCGGCGGCACCGTCTGAAAACCACCAAGTGGGGTTAGTCACAAAAGAGCTTCATCTGGCCATCAATCGTCATACTCTCCCCCTGTTAGCAGCATGGGCCGCGTCTTGCGTTGCAGTTAAAAGCCTTGGCACTGCTCTACCAGGCCTATGATAAATTGATTGCTCTATGAAGCCAATGGAGAATGTTTGGAGATCCCGATCCATCCTCGCTGTTTGTCACTGTGCATTAGCAGTGAATGAGGGGATTCCTGAACCCTGACTCATAAGCTCCCTGGGCAAGTACCTTTTAAATAAATTTAAGAAAGGCACAGTCCACTGGAAATGTAAATTGTAGACTGATTTAGAACATTGGATTTTCTCCAAAGTTTGAGTGAGAAAACAAAAGCCAGAGGCATTTTGGGCAAACAAAGTGTCAGCGGTTAAAAGAAATAGACTATTAAAGGACCAATACAAAAAAAAAAGGATTTTGGGCTACTCATCAATTGCACACACTTCCTGCTTTTGAAGCAAATGCTCCTTTCTCCTGTTTCTGAATCACGTTTCTTCTTACTATTGGTCTTTATTCGGCAAAAGTACATCCAAGTCAACACAAAAGGTATGGTGGCGACATTACGTCTGACTCAATTCTTCACTTACACATGCAAGGCATTCCTAAATGTGACAGGCAATTTTTGAATCGCTACTCACAATAATATAAGGTAATTATTTTGTGTTTATCTGAGCTTTTACTTTGCTTAAATATTTGAATTTAACAATGCAACATTACTCCATTACATATCCTCAGTTCAGTGTTCCGTGCAAGCCTATATGGATCAGATATCATTGTTATCTCACCCGTCCTTATTGCTGTAACAACATTACTATTCCAACTGACTGGTCTATTGAACTGTGAGGTTTAATAACAGAACAGAAGAGTGCTATTCTCACTCATGAGAAAGTACACTGATCCTTTGGGTAGGACAGATTCTCAGCTAAATCCATTCAGTGTTTCTATTTTGGTGCAATGTCTAGACATAAAAACACTTTACAAGGGACCAAAAGCCACAGCTGGGTTCTGCAAAGCTGGACCCGACTTTGCCATCCAGAAAAACACTGAACTACATGTTGGGATAGAGCAAGTGTCTGCTATTGATTTCCTGCCAAGCACCTTGCAGGGTGTATATCTTAACTCCAGAGATATAATATAGATGATGAAGTCATGTGTTTACTTCTTATAATGTCTTTGTGCTTGGGAAAAGATTGTCTGCAGTCATAAAATGTTTATATTAGTGTCTTTTATGGGATGTTCTTTGTATACATAATTGTTCGCAGCATCATAAAAAACAAGGCCGACAAAGTGCAAATTAAGGGGTTTGTGGGGGTACTGACCACCTATTTTCCACACTCCAAGTCACAACATCTATAAACAAAGTAAATGTGTTCAGCCATCAACACACACCCTTAAGTGTGACCACAGATGATGTAATTGTCGGGTAATGAGCATTTGGAGCCGAGGGACAAAAGCTGCCCATTTAATTAAAAATGGAGGATGCTTATTATTTTCGTTTTAAACTTGTGTCCCCTGGAAATGTATTGTTGGCACAATAAACTAAATATGCCAAGTCTACTGTAATTTAACATCAAATTGTAGTTTATATAAAATTTAGAGATGCATGCAATGTTTTATATTTGTGAGAGTTCATAGTTTTATAAATAGATTTTTTAAATTAAACTCATCACAAGGAGCAGCAAAAACGTTCAAGGAAAAATGTCCACAAGCTAATTTCTCAGTGATGATGAAATAGTTTGGGTGCTTTTACAGCCTGTGAATCATCAGTGTGATTATGCCGACTGCATCACTTCCCTTTTGGGGCTTCCTCTGCGTAAATCTCAAACTTCTCCTGTACACTTCCCCATGCATGCATTCATAAAGTGGCACCATTCATGCCTGATATGGGCCTTTATGGTTAGAGGAGCATGGGACATGTCAGGGCCTCAGTATGCTTCAAAGGAAGTACTTGTCGGATTGTCAAACAGCATGTTAAAACAGTTTTCCACCAAACCTTTCTGATGTTGGAATTGGGTCGAAGTATGTCCCAAAATATTGTAACTTTCCAATACTGTCAATCTGACAAACAGCCCCACGTTACAGAGGGATCAGAGTGCAGTGTGATGCAGCGATGAGACTACGGCAGGCTTTTCACCCTGCCTTTTGATGTGGCCAAATAGAAGCAACATGCGTTTGAGCTTAGAAGTGATCAGAAGACACGCCATATAAAATAGTTTTTTTAACCATACGCAATGCTTACATTTTATATGCTCATGTGTGAGATCACTTCATAATAATAAAACAAACCAGTACTAATTTTGATCGAGGGGTAAGGGGTGTATGGCCTTTGGAACCATAGAAAGTGAATGAAAAAATCAAGGGAATACGCATTCTTACTTGAAACTGAGGGGTATCCATATTATTGCACAACAGGCAACAATGGCTGCCAGATCAACCAGAGAGACCCATAAAGTAGGGTGACCAGACGTCCCCGGTTTCTGGTGACAGTCCCTGGTATTGGTGACCTGTCCCCGGCTGGACCTGTCCCCGGGTAAGTCCCCGGTGTTCACTGTGACTGACAGACCCAAAATTGGAATAAAAGAAAAAAAACACTGACCGAACGGAGCTGATAGTCGCTCAAGACAGCCAGAGCCAGTGCTGCTCAGAGCTCAGAGATGTTATAGAAAGCCGTATTTAACAATGTTAAAATTACTGATTATTTACATGGAGTCTGGTGGGTTTAGCGAACGCAATTTTGCAGACTTTTATAATTTAAAAAAGGATCTTAATCTTTAACAGAAAGGTCGACCTCCTTAGAAATCCTTTCCATAATGTTGTCAGACACTTAGATTATTAATCTGAGTCTGTCAGTAGCAAAACGAGCACTTTTATGAATGTAATACAAGCTTATTATTCTATTAACTTACATCGTAGCGTGTTTCTCTGCTGCCGACTGCAGCGATCTTGTTTAATACTGCATCAATGTCAAAGGAAAATCTTTCCTCAATAGTTTTTATTGTATCCAATACTCAATGAGCTGTTGCAGAAACAAGCCTGAAGCAATAAAGCAAAAGCTGTCAGATAAATGTAGTGCAGTAAACATTACAACATTCCCCTCTGAGGTGTAGTGGAGTACAAGTATGAAGTAGCTGCAGGAGCGATTCTAGGATCAGACCGTTAGGGGGGCTCAGCCCCTAATGAGAACAGCTCTAGGTCTAGTGTCCTTGTTTTAAGTTTTACAAAAATAAAAACATGACGTGTTTTGGAGGTTTACACGCTTCTGTCCCCGGATTTTGTCTGAGAAATCTGGTCCCCTTACCAGAGTAAGTATTTTCGGCTTAAATAATTGATTTGAAAATTACGACAGTCTTGTTTTGTGCTCTATACAGTCCTGTACATATATACTTTCAACCATGTTCTTAATTGAAACTTTTTAAAAATCGCTAGCTTGCTATGCTAACGTTAATAGTTAACCTTAACTGGACAACAGTCCCACATTTCTCTGCCTTGAATGGACTTAATGCATTTCTACAGTTTAAACCATTAGCAGAGAATTTCGTTTGATATCAGTGCACAACACTACTTGCTTTGGAGACATCGCTACGTGCTTTAAACATACCGTCCTGTATCAGACAGAGACGCAGGAGGACACAGCAGCTGATCCACTTTCAGGCTGAAAACTTTGAAAGTTTCTTAAATCATGTGTTCATGTGGTACCCATTCATTATTGCATTGGTACTGTATTATTGTAACCATTTGTAATTAATTACTGTTCATGCACTTGTACATTGTTCTTGGTTATGATGAAAGAAATGTGAGGGAAGGGTTCCTGGCCAACAGGCATCAGACTGGTCTGGAATATCAGAATAGCTGTAGTTAATTTGTTTGTTTGTGGTCTTGTGTGTCTTTTTTTAGTTTTACACATTTGAGTGCCTTTTTATGTGTGTGACATGCAAGTTATGGCGCTACTAGAAGATAATGGTTCTGTAATATAATATATTTTATGTAATGTTTTTGTGTATACACATGTATTGGAAACAGACCTAAGTACTACAGAGATAAGAACATCTGCCTCTGCACCACCAAAGTGAACATAAAACAACTATAAAATATACAAATGCATATGAAACTGTTGCTAAAACCCATGCAATCAACATAGACACACTTGCAGATGGCATCTTGGAAGTTTTTGATCAATACTGTATGGTGATGTAACCAAATGGTGTCCCATTTCATAGGGGGATGTTTTAACCCCCAACCCTTACCACTTGGTTTCAAGGGCTAGGGGTAAGGGGTAGGGGTAAGATGGAGAAATGGGATTCAGCCTTAGACTCTTGCCAGTTAGTATTAAGTGTAGCAGAGGCTGATAAGAAGTTTTGTTTTGCTCGTACTACTTATCATAAACTAGATGTTAAACAAATTAATATTTTGACCTGTATTGAGCTCCAAATTTAAGGTTTAGGGATCACTACATTTCATGGCAATCCATCCAGTAGTTTAACTCAAACGTTTCACTTAAAGGAACACGCCACCGTTTGTTGAAATAGGGCTTTCCAAGGTCTCCCCTAGCTGTAGATAGGTGGGCCAATGCATTTTTTGTCTCAGTGAATACAGTACATTGTTTTAGTATGGTGCAACACCAGCAGACCCGCCACTACTTAGCTTAGAATGGAATCCAATGTTGCCACTTAGCATGTTGTGAGTAAAAGTGAGCCACAAAAAAACAACAACAACCTAATTACTTCTTGTAACCTGCGTATTCACAACTAGTACACATAGCAATGCATATTAAGACTAGACGATTTCCTAGGCAGATATTGACTTGGGACAGTGCTTTGGCTGTGCTTCCACCCAATATAGTCCCAAATCAATATCTGTCTAGGAAATCATCTAGTCTTAATCTGCATAACTATTTGTACTAGTTGTGAATACGCAGGCCACAAGAAGTAATGAGGTTGTTAGGTCACAATATGCTAACCGGCAACATAGGATTCCATTCACTACGCTAAGCTAACTAGCGGTGGCGCTGCCGGTGTTGCACCGGACTAAAACAAAGCATGCACTGAGACAAAAAAATGCATTGGCCCACCTATCTACAGCTAGGGGAGACTGTGATAAGCCCTATTTCAACAAACGGTGGAGTGTTCCTTTAAAGCAACAAATGTGAACATCATAAATAAAAGTTCTAGGGAGCAAGTCATTAGGATATATCATCTTGGGATATTTCAGTCTGGACCAAAGTGGTGGATCTGACATTTCCATAGTAGCAGTTTTGAATGTGGCTAAACAATACTTCATATTCTAAATCCAACAAAATTGCCTAAAGGTTGTTCTTAATTTTGCTGTTTCAGTATTTAGGAGGACAGACCATTGTTGTCCAAACTCAGGACGTAAAAAATTAAACAAGCTCTTTGCAGTTCCGCTGCCACATTAAACATCAAACCCATTTTGGCTGATTTCTTTCCTCCAGCAGAACACATTCTATTTTTTCTTCTAATCTTCAGGAAACATATTGGTGTGAGCATTCTGGTTCAACACAACAATAATCACTCAAAAGCCTGTCTTGATTAAAAAAAGACTAAATTAAGCCAAAAGAGTCAGCAGGAAGAAAGGACCTCCATTAGCCTTCACTGCAGCCAATGATGATTGATATGATAGCGAGCCCATTTAAACTGCAAATTTTACACATGATTGAGGCTTGACTGGATGTAATGAAATGGCCTTCCTGAATAGTGCACTTGAGTGACTGTGTGACCACCAGCACAATAGCTGCTATTATAGTTTTGGGCCCTCAACCAATTTTTCATTGTATCAGGTCCACTGTGTTATTATTGCAGAACTCAGAGTGAACCCACGGCTTTGGTTTCTTGCTGTTACGAGTGTGCCCGTTCTCTCCACCGGGAGCAATTCACAGAGTGTTAATTGACCACAGCAATCACTCAGCAGAGTTATGGAAAGACTGAGGAGGTCACAGGAGACTTCCAGGGGAGGCCGTCCAGGGAGCACAGCTGGCCCCCAGAGCTGTACCAAAAGCTCTCCTGGTTGCACTCTCTAAACATCCTGCAGCCAGAGATGCGGCTAGGAAATTTCTTAACTATGTAACTACACTACAGGTTCATAAACTCTACCTTCCTACAATGACCTCAGAGGAAATATGGGTTATATAGAAAAACTGTATTTAAATGGGCTTAGTGGAAAATAAAATCATTTTGTGGGGGTCCTTGTTTTTGTTGTTGTTGCATTAATTAACTTATAATCACACTCTAATATTTCCACAACCACAATCATGATGCAGAAATCTGAAAAACAAATGCTGTACTCACAAAATCTCATGACCCAGATGTGTATCCTTCACTGAGGGGGGGCTGGTGACACAGGGTCCATCTGGCCGACCATAATCCGCTTTGAACAACAGACCTGCAGACGGCAAGATGATACAAAGCGCATGTATAAAAACAGAGACACAACTGTTAAGCGGATCGCTACAAGAGCTAGCGTCTAACTATCTTGATTTAAATGTTTTGATTTGTAAAGATCCAGTGTGCAAATATTGATATGAAACAGTGCAAGGATGGGTATTG
Source organism: Percina caprodes (assembly GCA_013375575.1). NCBI lineage: Eukaryota > Metazoa > Chordata > Actinopteri > Perciformes > Percidae > Percina > Percina caprodes. Next base: position 2,690,044 of record JABXJD010000023.1, read on the forward strand.
GTTCTGAGTGATGAGATAATGATAATGCTTTTGACCACTGTTTATCCTGCAGTGCAGTGTGTCAGTATGTCAAAGTATTAGTTTGAACGAATGTGCATGTGGCCCTGCATCTGGACACTCTTCATACTGTTTAATCCCTTTCTGTCAGCCAGCTGGGCTTGATCCTCCGCCAACGCACTGTCTATAGTGTGTCACCTATCTTCAAACAGAGAAAGTGAGGGTTGAATAATGTCTTCAGTTTAACTGCACAAACCTGGAATAATGATCTCAGCTCTTTTTGTATTAAGGTAAGATTGAATCTTCTTTTTCACATGAATGATGCATCTAGCCTTGAGATGCAGAATTGTTAACATTGGATATGCGTAGAGTGCTATGAAAATAGGAAGCAAAACAATGCAGCCCGTTTTCTAAAGAGGGGTTAAAGGCAGTGCACTTCTTCTTATAATAAGTTCCAAACATAATTTGGGATTTAATGGATCGTTTTTGTGGACCAAATGGTTAGGAAATTGCCACTACGATTTTACATGAAGCAGTTGAGAATAATTGCCTCGGTCATGCCAATAATTTTACAGTGATTATGTGATAAGCTGTATCATTTCTTCTGACGAAATGTGTAACTGCCTTTTTGAGCAAGTTGCCTGGATCTGATGATTTACAAGGGCTATAAGTCTGTGTTTTGCTGCATGGAGCCTGCATGGTGCATGGAGTCTGAATGCCATGCTTGCTTACACAGAAACGCTGCACTAATAGGTTTGTGTTACAATGCTAAATCAACTCGAGCTGTGAAGCAGCTCCCAGCAAACCTTTATGATCCATTAAACACCAGGCATGGTTTTGCCAGGGTGCCTGTGCCAGCTGGCAGAAACTGACAAGCATGTATCATAAGCAGCCTCTGCCAGCAATGGCTTTACTGAGGTTTTTCAGAATTGCCCCATTCTGTCAAGCTGATTACATACATGTTGTTTTCTCATTAGACAAGGCTCCTCGTGGTCCTGTCTTGAGGAAATGCTTGATGGAATGAAGGTAAACGCAGAGTGTACTATATGTTAGGCTTGATGTCTGCTGACAGCTCGGGAAGAGAGACAAGTCTGTGGAGTGGTTTACATTTGGGTGGAGACAGCAGCATTTACTGTAGAACTGCAGACAAATATGCATGAACCCCACCCTCGGCTAGTGATCAACTCCTCTGTCATCAGTGTCTTTATCACGCAGACAGAGATTGATATCCAAGGATCAGATTCCTCGTGATTCTTCTTGCAAAAGAAAGTCCCATTTTTTAAACATTTGGAAACCTGAAAGATTTCTGTTACGCTGTTTGACTGTTTTATTGTGTTATTCATGAAAGCTGGCACCACTCTGCAATATCCACACACAAATAGGCTCCCGCCTTTCCTTTCGACAGTTGTCAGTGCATTGCTTATTTAAAAAAAAATGCATAAAGAAATTTGTATGACTTGTCTTGCAACCATGCAGTTATGAGGCTGTTATTGTTAAATACTGGAAAGATATTTGCTAAGCTTTTCGCTTGGGCACACTTATATCTAAGGGCTTTGTGGATGACTTTTGTTTCATGGCTCATGTTTAAAGGGCGAGTGAAGGCGGGGAGAAAAGACAATTAAACTACAAAAGGCATGTGTGCAAAGAATGAGCAACGTTTAGGATTTTCTTTACATTATAAATGGTAATCATTTGGATTATATGTAATCCTGTGTCATGTCATCTGTTATTCCCAAATCCTGCTTCTTCTTCTGAAGTAGGGCTGGGCAATATGGAAAAAATCAAATATCATGATATACTTGACCAAATGCCTCAATGTCGATATTGCAGCAATATTGTAGGGCTGACTATTGGTGCTTTCACAAAATATCTTTACAATGAGATTTTTCAGAAATAATCATCAGAAATGTGGACATAGTGGGTAAAGGGAAATAATAGAACGGCAAGAACAGAAAATGACATCATCATAATATCGATAAATTGCCCAGCCCTACTCACATTCACTGAAGTCAATGTGATACACCTACAATATACACCCAAGGTTTCCAAACTGCATTTGTTTTACAGTATGACTTTGAAGTCAGATGGATGAAGGGGAATTCCAAGTAGGATTATTGTTTTTTTAAGATTATTTTTTGGGGGCTTTTCCTTTTTATTACATAAAGACAGTGGATAGGCATGAAAGAGCGAGAGAGTTGGGTTGATGACATGCAGCAAAGGACAGCAGGTCGAATTCGAACCCTCAGCCAACATGGGGTGAACACTCTTACTGGGTTAGCTAGAGGTTGCCCCCCCCCCAAGTAGGATTTTATCAGCTTACAAACAATAGTGAGCCAGTAGGAAGGCTGTTATATCTACATGTATTCATTGAGTAGACACTGTTATCTAGGTCACACGTAGATGGGAGAGGCAAATCAGTAATTTCCTCCTGCTCTAGAATGAGGCACTTTCACTAAGTTGGATAGTAAGCGATATATCAGGAGCAGAGGAGGAGCAGAAGGTCATGGTGGGCATACGCAACAGAGGCAAAGAGAGTTACAACAATAGTTCAAAGCCTCTCATTTTGTATTTGATCCATTGTCCCTGCTGGTCTTTAGAGACCACCACCAACAAGGCATCGTCTTACTCAGGTTGACAGGGTTTTGTATAGCTGAGATGCCCAGTGAGATTAGGTTCAGGTGAAGCCCAGGGTTAGGGGAGAGTGGGAGGAACTGTATTTGATCAGTGTTTTAGGCTGGTTCTGTGAGAACGGAAGACTGTTTTTATATACATCGTTTTACTGGATGGTATGAAAAGAAATGTGTGTAATGAGAAAGAAGCCAGATAAGCAAATGGCTTTTTAAAAAAAATCTGATATGGGTTGTAAATCCCATGAGAGGAATATCACAATGGCCCATTTTATTCCTCACCAGATTTCCCTCCTGTGTAATTACCTCTATTTCTCTCTCAGTGGCAAAATGGATGGGTGGAATATCTTGAGAAATATGTGAGTGTAAGGCAAATAGGGAAACATCTCAGAGGCACACCACAATGAATGAGAATGTGGAGGATGCTAATTAAACAATGTCATGATTTATTGTCTGTAACAAAACATTTACTGTTTCAATCCCAAAGGCTTGGTTTCCTGGAAAATGTATCATTTGGTCACAGCTCTGTTAACTTCTTCGTGTTGGGAAAGTCAAGACCTCCAATTTTACATGGCTTGCGTAAGGGGACCTTGATATATATATATATATATATATATATATATATATATATATATATATATATATATATATATATATATATATATCCTTTTGCAATCCAGTTTTTTTTTTTATTTAAACAAATAAGCAAAAGTGCGAACCATTGGCCTAGATGACAATATACAGAAAAGTACACTGCACATACCGATGAAGGCACAGTGCACCTTTTCCATAATCCTTCCTTGCAATCAAATGTTTCCACACCAAAACAAAGAGAGGAAATATGGGAAGGAGGGAGACACAATAGAAACACAACAGCAAGAACAATGCTATATTTATTTAAACAAAAACAATAAGAGAGATTAGGTACACTTTTCCCCTTTCTCTGTTATTACCTGTTTTGCCTGTCAAAAAAACAATTCAAGGTAAGACAATTAATCAGCAACCACAGTGAGTTAGATCAGAATTAAGGAGCCAATAAGTTCATTACAACCTGTCAAGAAGGTTTTCTTATCTTTCACAACTCTAAACTTGTTACTGTTGGTAAATCCTTTGTTTAGTGTTACATATTTAAATTGAATAGACTTCCTAGAAAGCCTCTCTGCATCAACATGTGCAGAACCCCAGCTTCAGACCATGGGCTTTTGGCCGGCTCATGAATGCACAGGACAGAGATGTTATCTGGCCTTAGGGAGGATGTTTGCGGAGTGGGAGTGGGAGGGCTGTGGGGCTTCAGTGTGCTAATGCAGCTAACAGCCAGGAAGGCAGAGTGTTGACTCTGCAGATTTAAGCCAGCTACTGATGGCTATGGGGCTAAATACTGACCCCATAGATGAATAAAGAAAATCACCTCAGGCACGAGCCGCAGGGGTCAGAGGTAACAGCATGGCTGGGAAAAACACAGGCCGTGGCTTTCGATCACTACGCTTCCTAATTGAAATGACAGTTAAAGACCGGTGGGGGTAACAGTGTTTATTTACGTCTTTGTTACGCGGTGAGCAAGCACAAAGATATGCCTGGCCCGGCCAGGGATGACATCGCTCCCGTATGCTGTCTGGCTCCGGGATCTCTGCACTAGTACAATAAGGACTTCCTGTCTGCCATCAGATTGCCCTGCATTCCACCCGGGCCCACGATGAGACAAGGGGGCTGCTGGGGACAGGGTTTTATGAAAGAGTATGAGTCCTAATCAGACTGACAATATGGACTTGTTCCCTTCTTTTGACCCCCAAGCTGACCCTCAGTCTGAGCTGCTGTCTATTGGGGAGCTGCAACACCCTGTTTCATAGTGCTGACATCAGCTATTTCAGTGAAGGCTATGCACCTAGTTTTGTTGCAGGGTACTATACAACTCATAATACAGCAGTTATGTATAAAGTACAGCATGAGGGCAGAGATTAATACAATTTGTGTGTTTATGTGTATAAGCAGCAGGTTAACCAATGTTTTTATTTGTAATATTTAGGTAATTATTATTTGGCATCTATAAATTTTATAGTGTGAAACAATAGCATTACAAAAATAGTGATATAATATTACTGGCTTTTTAAAAATTCAATTTATAGACAATACAATACAAATTATTATATTAACATTTTGATTTTAATTGATATTCAAATAAAAAATACTATTTGTTCATCAAAAGATGTATGAATGAAATGCCACCAGTAGTTCCTAATGACCCAAAAGTATATTGCTGATACAACAAACACTGGAATATAAGATGGCCACACCAAGGAAGAGGCTAAACCCTACATTGCTCAATATTAACCAGGGAACACAGAGAAAATAGGAAAATGATAAATAAGGTAAGAACAACAAATAATGGAAAATTAGATATATATTGTGATTATAAGTTATATTAATAAATACACAGAAGCAGTTGCTTTCCAGTTGCTACAACCATACTTGTGTAAAGAGATGTTGCTATTTGAAGAAATGGGGGAAGACAGTATTCAAGCTCTCCTGTTTCAGTGGGGTCAAGGTGAAAGAGCAACCTTCAGCAACCTGAGTACTAAAACAGCCTGCTGCTGTCTAGCGTGACTAGACACGAAGCATTAATGCCTCCTGAGAGGATCATCAGCACAGGAGGAAAAGAACACAAATACTCCTCTCTCACACTCCAGCAGTACAGAGGACAGAAGAGATTATATATCTGTGACAGCACATGAGAAGCGTGCTGTTAAAAGGATTATACCAAGATTTTAGGAAAATGGTCTACTGGTCAACTCATCCTTTAAATGAAAGCATTGACATAAAAGATACCTATTTATCCCCAGTGGATCGTTCACCTTGATGCTTCAAGCTAACACAGAATTTTCACAAAGTGGAAGCTGATTGGACATATTGTATCTCATGTTAGAATGTACATTTATGCTGACACAAAAGATAAACCTGGATGTGATGAGTTAGTGCTATTTTTAATTGATGAATATCAGACAATGCATTTACACAAATGTAATAGTAATCCCTGTAACAGGAATGGCACTTTGTTGCATGCTAATTCTGATAATGGTAAGAAGACGAAAAAGCTTGAGGTCATTTCTAAAGTCTATTCAGTGCAGGAAATGAGCAACTATTGTGTTGCCCTTTTTGTAATTAAGCTGCTGAGAAGGCTCAGGTTCCTGTCGACACTTCATTCTGTAAAGTCAAAGGATCACTGCCCGGGTTCCTCAAATGTTGGCAATCTGCATGAACACTGACGGTTGTCACAGGTGATTAATAAGTATACAGTACATTTGATCCCATTGTGTTTCCAGGTTTTTGTTAAAGCCATTCAAGGTGCTGATTACTTTGGATATTATGCTCTCAAAGGTGGCCTTTGTGCCACCCTGCACCAGCGCTGCCAGACCTTCATTAATAGCTTTCAGTGAGAGATGGAGGGAGGAGAGAGAAATGAAGCGTGTCCCTTTCCTATTCACTGACTTATCAAATAGATTTTTGCCTGTCTTTTGTTTGTTTTACCATTCTTGACCGAGCTTCCCTCACCCCAAGATATGTGTAGATAAGCATGCAAACACCCAGGTACACACTTCAACAAAGTATGTGTTGGATGTAATATGCAAATATTCTAAAAAGAAAAAAAAAATACAAATCAAATACATTTTGAGTAAATTGAAGAGAAGAAGAAGAACACAATGACATAGCTGCATTTAATGTTTCTAGCATATATCATATGGCACCAATCACACAAGTTGGTACAGTGACGTGGATAAACTGGCTCAAACCTATTTTTTATGACAGCATTTATTTCTAGATCTAGTTTTATTTCAGTTTGTGAACAAAATAGTGGCAGAGAACAATCGGCCTATAGTTCACTCTTTGCACTAACTGTAATCACTCCTCACTGATACTGTTGTGTATCACAATCACACACATTGACAATAATGAGTGATGATTCACAATAAGCATTAGACTGAAGACTGTTGCACAGGCTGCTGTTTATACTTCAGCCACTGTTTATTACTCAAAGCTTTGGTAGGGATGAACACACCATAATAGCTACTTTATAAATTATCGTAACTATTGTAACGTTTCTGCTAAAACCCTCTGAATCTTTCTTTACTTCTGCCTCAATTACAGTTTAATGATTTCTCCCAGGTCCCATTTGTTTTATTCATGGCTATTTCCAAAAAAGTAAACACATTCCCTTCTCATTCAGCCATGGCATGAATCTAATTGGACGTTTTGCCTGTGCTCCCTCAAAAGGGTCAGAGCCCTTCAAAAAGATCCGATTTATGTACCCTTAAATGGAGGTCATTTATTTGTGTTAAAAAAAACTTGGTCATCATTCAAATATGGTTCTTAATCTGCTCCCATAGTGGCAGCCAGCAGACAAACTCAGACTTGCCTCCAAGTCTTTGTCTTCATAAATTTCTCCCATGAACTGTATAAACTACAAATTAGTCATCTCATGACGCAATCAATCATTGACACAAACCCTTGTTACTTGGTTAGCAGGCATTTACACTCTTTTAGATCATGATTCATAGCATGACATGAGAATAATCTTTCCTGACTGACCTACACGCTGACATTTCTAAATGTTGGTTGACCATGTCAATACTTGCTTAACATGAAATGACAGGAAGTAAAAGGACATTAAGCACATTTCCTGTACAAACCAAAAAATCACTTTCCCCCCTAAAGAATCAAACTGACAAAATGCAAACAGACAATGCAAATCTTTAAGGGAAAGGGTATGGTGTCAGGCGGAGTTTACATAAAATGTTCTTGGACCTCTGTCACATCTCTAATGCTATTGACCTGTTGGCAAGCTTCACCTCCTAGTGCTAGCACTTCAATGAAAACCTCATGAGGCCATGGTAAATTTGTCCCAAAGAAAAGATGTCTGTGAACAGTGCTGATCGTGTTGAGGCCCGTGACTATTGTTGCCATCTGCTCACTATTTCCTCCTGCAAAGAAGATAATAGAATCTGGAATCACTTTTCTCCCATGGTTTAAGAGTGAGGGTCGTGTCTGTCATTGGAGTCTCCACTACAATAGTTTGTGTTCTTTATAGAGCCATTTCCCCCTGGCTGTCTCTTGCAACATCTGCCCCTAACCCTTCAGATCAATACGGACCATCTAATCACCTGCCACACTTAATTAAAACCCCATCACTGCCTTTATGAGAGGCATCAAAGGGCACAATACCCAAAGGGGGTCATGCAGATAAGACTTCACTGGTGTGCTTTGCAGTGCCTTTACACAATAGAGGATGCTAAAAATCTTTAAGCTGGTTTGGTGAAAATAGGTCAGTGTTGGCAGCTGTGGGTAATGTGTCCCAGGCCTGGCCTGTGGTCCAGCTTGCTGCTCGCCATATTTAACACCCTTTGTGCCATCCTCTCGGCACTAATCTGTCTTTTCACTGAGTGTTAAAATTAATTTGCAGTGATTTCTATGACGGCACAGGCATCGTTAGGAAACCTCAAAGGGGCTATAAAATGGACAAGTTGCCAATAGTCAGCCTTTGTCCTTGGTCTGCCCATTTCTAAATACCCATGACAGCAGCTTTGAAATGCCTGCCTGATTAGGCTCAGATGCTCTGGCTGCGGACATCACGTTGACCATACTTGTCTGGCTGTGAAAAACATCTCATGACAAAGACAAACCCAGAGCAGCAAACAATACCACGGACTGGATTCCAAAACAGACCAAGTCAGAGTCCAGCCCACATTGCTCAGTGATGTATCATGATAATCCTTGTTGGCTCTGGAATTACAGATAAAACATAATTTGATTTTACTTTATTTCCTCAAAGCTATCGCGACGGTGGAAATCCCGAAGGAGAACATCAGTGAAAAGAGATAACCCTATCACTTCAGAGTTCTTGGCATCAACACAAAATGGCGTTCCCATGGGAAAACTGTAGACACAACTGTTTAGTTGAAGCGTTCCAGTGGTGCTCATAATGCCATTAATTGTGTGCTGGGAGAGTTGAAGAATAGGCTAGCCATGGAGCGCCCCGGAGGAAGCCACATCTTGTAAAGCAGGTTTGTGTAAGGTTGCCGCAGTCTGCTGTGTTGTATGGAGTCAGGGCTTTTCTGGCTCATTTCTTCTGTCTTTTATCTTTCTTTATTTAATCTTTCTCTCTCTGTTTATCTCTCTCTCTCTCTCTCCCCCCATCACACATAAACTGTCTCTCTCTGTCTTATCCTCGACCATAAAACAAGATGGGGAGAATTAATGACACAAACATTTCTTATGTCTTCAGGAGTGTGGGCCCTTTTTCTCTGTCAACCTCACTCTCACTCTATAAAAAAGATAAACCTATAAACATAAAGTAGAAGAACAGAAGAAGCTTTCTTGACAGAAGAATCAGAAAGGGAGGAAAAAAAGAGAGCTAAAGAATAAAAGTGAGAGGAGGCCAGTTGTGGGGTGGGTGTGGTGGGAGAGTTTCTCTCTTCCATCTCCGTCAAAGACATACTCAGATTCCAGCAAGCCAATCAGCCAATCTAAGACAAATGATTTTGTTGAGCTTTCCTGCCACACTGGGCGTGGGAACAGCACAGATTCTCATAAAAAAAGAGCCTGTAAATTATTTCCCTCCTGCTTCAAAGACCTGAACAACAAAAAAAGGTTTGTGTTTATGTGCGGTGCTTGTGTTGTTGTCTTTGAGCCTGTTGGTCTCGGCTGGTTTCTACTATGCATGTGTGAGTGTAAACATTATTTGACATCTACAGCTGTCCGCTCACATGCAGCAGTCTGAGAGACAGAATACAAAATTCTCATAGATAAATAAAATTGTTCAAGGGTCATTTAAACCAGGAGGGTCCTGTTGCATTACGCTTTTCTCGAGGCAGCGTTTTGATCAAAGCCGTTTGTAGGACCTCTTTCCTCTCCTTTCCCTCACGCGCCACCCTCCCAGCCTCCCAGCCTCCCACACTCCAACCCCCAAACCACGTCTGCCATGCTGCTGCTAATCATTGGTGGTCTCCTGACTGCCAACAGTAATTGATTAGGGAGCACAGGACTGGTGGGTGAGGTGGGGGTATGGAGGGGAAAGTTCAACCCAGAAGTTCTCAAGGTCAGTGCCCTCTTTCTCCCCCCACCAAACTCCGTTTCTCATGCTATTAGGTATCAGCCACAGGGGAAACTGCAAATATTTAGCACACTTGGTCTGACTTCCAAGAGACTTGGTGGTGGCGTGCACAAACAGGAAGATCTATGTAAGCAACATTGATGCATCTGTTTAAGTGAAACTCGTTGGTGAAAAGATTCAATTTGGGATGTGTTGATTTATCTGTTGAATCGGAAACTCAACATCCTTGGTTGAATGTGCTTATTTTTTGCAGACCCCCCTCGCTGCTCTAATAATGCCGCCATGTTGTTTGGCCCTCTGCGGTTGCTCCACATCCTTGACAATATAAAGAGGGTTGTGGATGTTATTCTGAAGTAATAACTCCCATCATTCCTCCTGGTTTCACAGGAAGAGGTGACATTCCTTGTCTATGGAAAGTGACTCATGCTGCTGTCTTGTTTAGTAAATGTAATTACAGACTGAAGCATTCTCCTCTTCTGTGAATTAGAGCAGAGAAAAAGGCTCTATTTGGTTCTTTTTTTGTGTGCCTGTGGGAGTTCTCTGTATGGTCAAACAGGGTTATGTTCACCATAGCCGGCGCTGACTATTGACCCAGAGTCTTGATGCCTATGGAAACATGGCTGTCACAGGAAATGTTCAACATGTTTCACTGTGCTGCAACTGAGCAAGAGGTGAGGGTGTTTTAAAAAGGATCCCTCCCAGAGCTGAAGGCTGGTGTTGATGTTGGCTGCACGGCCATTTGGGGCTGTCCAGAATCTACCACTCTCTGGTAGTAAGACCAGAAAAAATACACTCAGAGCATGCTCAGATGCTCACAGACCTATGTCTGGACATGTAGACTAACTCACCAAGTGCAATGTAGTCCGGTGATGTAACTTCATGAATGCACGGAGAAAGTCAAACAAGCCAAAGAGGCTAAGTAAAAGACCAATCGCTTGTTTAGCGTAAAATTTACATAATTTGTCACTGAGAGAGCGGAGCCTGGTGGGTTTCCATGTCTGTCTCAGTCATCTTGCCCGCAGATGGCCCCAGGCTACGGCAGCTGTGGAACATTCATTTTTGTTCGTCTGTCACTTACAGTGTCTCTCAACATTTGTCATAAGGAACTCATTTTTCATAAATCTGCTAGTAAGGTCACAGATTTTCAGCTAATTTCAAACATATCCTGTATAAAGGAGATGGAACATTAATCCTACATATATCTTTTCATTCCCCTACTGCTTATGTATATTCAAACAACATGTAAAAAGGATTATGACAAAACTTGATATTCTTGCAAATACCAGATCAAGATATCATGAAAGCCAGCCGAACTAGGCTGCGAATGAAAAGCACTTGTGTGGTTTAACTTTATCCAGACTTGTGAATACCAGAGGAGGTTGTTCTAAGAAGTGGTGGGTTCTGTTTTATGTCCTGTCAGTGCTGTGCATCTGCTCTCTACTGCCCCCCTTTGTTGGGCATGTAGTATTGACCAGGATTATGTCACCAACCCCTACTTTAAGAGCAAAACATACACAGTATATATAAATTGTATGAGTCTGCAGTCTTGAGAACAAGTGTGCATTGTTAAAACATTGTACAGTGCTGTATAAAGGGGGGTTTAAATGCTTAACTCCAAAAATGTGTTTTTCAGCTGAGGGCAAGTTTCCGTTTTCTAATGCATGTCCTCCTCACCTCTTTAAATGTACTGTAGCTCTCAGCTTGTGAGTGTCTTGGCCTTTTAGCTTTGCCGTGTCATGCTCAAATCTGAGGTAAACTGAACTCAAATAGTTTCTCATCTGCTGCTAATTCTGAGGCCATGTTTCTCCCAGTGGAAACAATCATGTGGGTTTGTGAGTGACACGGGTATAAAAGCACTTTTCATTCCACCACAAAGAGTCTTCAGCCCTGCACTAACTCTGTCAATAGTCAGCTGGCCTCCCACTGAAATCACCTGGAGGTGTAATTTGTGCCTAGCAACTACGTCTCTCTGGAACTTGACCACCTGAAATGCTCAGGGTATCTAGACACATTTGAAAGCACTACTTTTGCTTCTATCTCCTGTCAGTGTGCAGCAATTATACTACTGCACACCAACAAATTATTTAGCCTAATTTGAGAATAGTTACTGTGTCTGAGGTCAGCTTTTACTTGGGAAAAAATAGTCATAGTGTTGTTAAAATCCCAATAAAGGCAACCTTTGTGGTATATTTTAATTTAAACAGAACTGAGTTTTCCATATGACTGTGGGTATTATAATGCATTGGCACTTAATTTTATGACAGAAGAAATATATGTAGAATAACTTTAAAATCGAAGGAAGTTAATCTAGATTTTACACACTCTGGGCAGGTAAACATCTTGCCTATTGGAAACTGGCTTGTAAACACAGGAGCTACATTTCTAAAAGGGGAGAACCAAATGCTGATGTAAAAATAGAAGAAACTGAGGAAAGTAATGACAGAGTTAAAAAAAACAAAAAGAAAACACACACAGTAGCAGCTTCCTTTCACTCCGAAGAGAGACTGAAACATGAGAGGTGGATACTTGTGAAGGAATAATTATTCCCATCACTGTACTGTCAGTTTATGGGCGTGAGAAAAACACAGATATCATCTTTTCATACAAGCTTTCGATGTGGGTGGTGTGGCATATTGGTTTTAAGATGATGCTGGATGACTTATCATGTAGCAGAGAACAGGACTAGGCCTGTGGAATGAAGAAAATGTCATCTGATGCCATAGGGGTTGTATGAGCCAAGCATCCGTCGGCCCATATTCTCACCAGTTTTCATATAGTACATGCTAAATCTACACCCGGCAGATGACCCATCGAAATTGAACACACAGTATAATCATACAAATGCAATTTACTGTCATTATTATCATCTACATTACATATGCCGTGATTTTATTTTGGCAGGGTGTTGCTGTTTTATAAGAACTCTTTGAAACTAGAGCTGTATCTGCAATGATGCTGCTTAACATATCAAAGCTTGCTGATTAAGCCCAGCATTCATTTCAAGTGTTCACCTGACCCGGAGCATGAATTGGTCCATTAATTTCACTCCTTTGCTAAGCAACACGTGTTGCTGATGAGTGTTTGTGCGCAGTGTGTGCAGATGCTTAGGCACCTATCACAAGGACAATATTATGTCTCAGAGGGGTGGATGGTTGTTAATCTTCTCTTTAGTCTACAGAGGTTTATCTGATCAAACTGAAGAATGGTGTGTTTAGCAGTATAGCCAGTGTATGGTCAGGCAGCCACTGCTATGGCAAGTGCAAATGTAGAGAAACAGCAGCCTTGTAGGCGTCCATGGAGGAAGAGCACTCAAAGTCTTACAGGCAGGCTGTTCTGCTGCTCATGTTGGCGAGGTGAGGAGAGGGATACTCTGCAGGAGCAGGAAAAGAAGATGAATGCAGGCCCTCAACATTCACACTTGGATCAAGGGGGATCAATGGAGAGGGAGCCTATCCAGATTACAGTAGAGGATCTGGGAATAGTTAACACCAACTTCACCCTGTTCGAGGAGGACCCTGTCACCTCGATGAACAGCATGGCCCGCTCAGCAAGCTCTGTGTCAGCCTGCAGGAGGGCTCTGAAAAAGCAACGCCTGAAGCCTCTTTCTTCACTCCCTATAGAGTCCCAGGCCCAAACGGCCATCACTTCAACCAGTGGAGAAGATGATGACGAAGTCGAGGAAGACACGTTGCTGTTTGAGAGTAGCACTGATGGCCTCCTGACACCACCTGTTATTAATCTGATCCCTCCCACTCCCTCCAACGTCGTTGACGATGATCAGTTCTTTGACAGGAATTCAGAAGAAAGTGTGGCACATACATCTGGCAGTGATGGAACCTTTGCTGCTAGTGACCAGGAGAGTTATGAGGAAAAGATGGAGAGTGTGGAGACAGAGGAGTCAACAAAGGAATTCACACTGGCTGAGAATAAGGTCAGTGCTGATTATACAGCTGAGCCTGAAGAGGACCCAAGTGATGAGTGTGGAGAAGAAAAAAAGGCTGGGACAGCCGAAGAGGGGGATAAAGAGAAAACAAAGCCCAAGTTCTTACGTTGCACCTACCAGGTTGCTCCTCTCCCTAAGTACCCCCAGAAAAGTGAGTCTAACAGTGATAACAAGACTGTGGTTTAACGAGCAATGCAACTGTGCCCAGTGACTGCATACAGCAACTCCAACATCTTACTTTAACTATTTTACAAGTACACTTTTACTTGTACACATTTACTGTAAACTATACAAACTGAACAAAACCCAAGTGATTGTATTTAGCCAACAAAATAAAATATTAATTAGACAAATATTGAGCTGTTGCACAGAATGATGTCTTCTTTTTAATAAGGCTAACTGCTAAGATAGGCTAAACAATAGGCCTTTTGACCATACACATTTTGACATGTCACAGGAGGACAGTACAGCTGTAAATAATGATTCAGTTTTAAGGTCCTGGTACATACTGGCCCACTGTCACACTCTCATGGCTTACAGGGACATTTGAATATAACTGAGCCATTGTTAATATATATATTAATGTTAATTTTTTATGTTAAAAGATAATGTTGTTACAAAGGTTGTCTTTGGTTTCTTTCTCTGTCATAGGAAACTTCAACACTGGAATAAATCTTTTGTCATTCACTGAGCACAACTTGGGTGAGTTTTCTTAATGTGAATTAGCAAGTATTTGCATTTAAAGCTTTCTGCTTCCATTTAGGCAAACTCTAGGTGAGAGGTAAATAGCACCAGATGATGGTTCGCTTCATCCAGCTGTTGAGCTCATGTGTTCGTTTTGATCTCAGTTCCCCATTCAGATGAAATTGCAGTCATTATGTGACATGGCTACAGTACCTCGAACGTCTCCTTTGGGAGTTGCAGAAGTTCCCCTTTGTTGGAATCCTTTTTAGCCATTGTGTGTATATTCCCAGTGTGTGGCTGGGCAGGCGGTTCCCAGGTTTTGGGTTCCTGTGACTCAGCATGCTCTCCTCCCTCAGTCGTCTCTCAAAGAGCTTAATTTCTTTTCAAATCAGAGGAGGACAATAATACTGGAAACGATAAGCATCACTTTTGCCTATCCATTACATCAATGTGCTGAAAAGTTCTGACTCTAAAGCATTGCTTTGCCTTTAACCCTGTGTGTGTCTGTAGTTGTCAAACTTGTCACGAACCAAACCTAGATTGCTCAGTGTGTTGGTATCGTGTGAGTGCAAGGATGCAATGTGTTTGACTGTGCTAACCAGTCAAGGGAAAGAGAACTCCCTCATGCTTTGACTTGTCCTGACTGAGCCAACTCAGACTGGGAATGATGTCCATCTCTCCGTTACTGGTGATATCACCCATTAAGGCAACATCAGGCTGCGTCCCTAAGCCTGCCTACATTTTCCTGTCCTTTGTTTTGATTGGGCTTTTCCTGGACGACGCAGGCTGTGTGAAGTCTGAACATGGCTGTGGTAGGGTGGGTGTAATGCTACCCTTCATTAGCATTCCCAGACAGCTCTCCACCTTGTGTCCCTTCTCTCCATGCATGGTGAAACTAAGTCACAGAGCGAGACTGGAAATAATTTTCTCAGGATCTTATAGCTAGACTCATCACTTTTCTCACTTGGCTGTTCTAGTCAAGACGGTTGTGTTTTGCATGCACTGTTCTGAATTTGCTGTAGGCCAGATTTTATGATCCTCTATAGAGTGACTCACAGGCCAGCCAGGTGATGAAGAGAGTGCCAGCTCGCTGCCCCCCTTCTTTGTGCTCCACTGTCTCTCCAGGAACCAGACAAGATTCCACTGCTGACACACATAAACCAATTACATTATCTTATCTGATTCTGACTCCATCTAAACTCCCATCCATGTCAAGCCACCCTTTCAGAAACAGGCCCCTGAAATGAAAAACATGTGTTTAAGCAATTAGGCTGGATTTTTTTTGTTAGGTAAACTGCTTAAAAAGACTACTGTTTTAAACAGTAAAGGGGCTTGTTATGCTTTAATCTGTGAAGATATAAAACTTGAAGTAGTTACAAATCATAACTGCAAACATTCCAACAGCTATCACATCATAAAGTTGTGTTTTCTGAGAAAGCCAGCCCTAGCTTGGATGCCATATTCTCAGCCTCATTCGTCTTGCTTGTTATGATAGCAAAAAAAGATATCTGCTCGCTGACCAAGTGACATTTGGAAAATGTAAGAATATGGGCTTTCTGTGGGAAAGAACTTGGGTTGTCAGAAAAATATGTCATCAACCAGACGGACATTAGTGTGCATGACGGGTTGCCAGGCAACCCTATCTAGCTGTGTCCAGTATCAGCACCAACTAATGCACTGTAAATAGACCTAGTGACATGTATGCCAGAAAAAAGGCTGAGAAGGCTTGAAGCCATAAGAATAAAGTGGCTTCAAAGAGTGAAAATATGGTCTTCATTAAATAGTTTGTTTCCCATACAGGGAAGAACTAAGATAGGAATACCTGGAATCAATTCTTATACATTTATCGACTTATTGTTTATTATTACTATGCAGATGAACTGAGCAACAAAGATGTGAGCTGCTCCAACATGCTGAAAGCTGAACTCTGTCGGCTTCCTCACGCTGTCAACATGGACACATTTACTCACCAAAGGGTATGAAGACCATGCAATGAACATTTTTTCATCATCTCTTCTAACTGTATATGCTGCATGCTCTATAGCCCACTCATGCACCTTTAATGTTTTTACTGTAAAGGTATCTACAGAGAGTCACTACACATTAATGGAAGAAATGTGCTTTATCTGATTTACACAATGTTTGACCATGTGTTACGCTTCAAAATTCTGAATTGATTTGACTGGGCTGGATTACCAATTTAGTGTTAACTGAAACCTGTATTACATGACAGAGGCCAGTAACGCGCTCCTGCAGTTTTGGGGACACACTAACCAGGAGCACTACTTTGCACGCTTTAACCCAGAACACAGAGCACCCGGAAGACGAGGGGTCGCCACGACAACGACGCATCACCATTGGTGAGTTTGGTAATATAATTTCATAGACAAAGCAGATTATTCTACATAATATTTCTGTTCAGACTTATACATATTGCAAAAACAACTAAATATGTCTGTTTTTTTATGGCTTTCATGCAGCAACATATATGCCGTCTAGTCAGTCTAAGGATCAGAATGGAAACTTCCCTGAGAAGGTACTGTAAACCATTAAAGCAAGGGCCTTCAGGGTGGCACACAGCACACAGCCCAGAGCTGCCGCAATTACAATATGCTCTGTTTATATTTCCCAGCTCCCTTGATCTGTCAAAGCAATGACTCTGCAAATAGTCTCAGAATCTAAGTCTAGATCCAGGATTCGCCAAGCAAGATTGCTTGTATCCTTAGCGATCCATGTGTTAGCTGAAACACAACGGAAAGATTTTCTTATTTTTTTTTAAAGCAAATTGTTCACGTCCTGCACTTATTATCTCCATGCAATATCTACTGTTTTATTTCCCTCTGGTACCCAATCAACTACATAAGAGATATGTATTCAACATGCATCTTAAGCAGCCACGTCTCACACCAGAGCCCCACACTGGGACCCCAAATTAGACAAAATGGCTGAAACTATGGCTTATTTATATGGTTTTGATAAATTATGATCTAATAGGTTTTTTTTTTCCTTTGTAAAAGTCTCTGTCTTATAACATAATAATGAAATCCCTAAGACAGCCTAACCTCAATTTATCTAATCGCTCCACAGTCACCTTGGAAAGTCTCTGTTGGCAGTATCGAAGACTAGTTTTCCTCTCAGGAACACCATAAACAGAGAATATGTGACTAAGACAACGATGACATAGAAACATGTGTTTAGGTAAACATTTCTTTTTCAGTATTTTTAATCACTTGCTTACAGTTAAACACACAGTTGTGTTTACTTGCTGTGATATGTCGAAACCTGGATATACAACACAGTCATACTTACTCCGAATGAATCAATAACACACACAATGACAAAATGGCTGGCAGTTTAGGCAGGATGTCTGGTCATCCCTTCCCATCCCATCCCTTAAATGGGTTTTCACATGCAGCCGTTTGAGTTAGAATCATCTCTTTGCATCATCATGTGCCGCTCTCTTTGAAATTCCCAACCTTTGCTTACTTTTTGGATATAGAAATGCATACTGTATTAATCTCAAAACAATAGTTTAAAGAGTATGTTGCTTGGGTGAAGAGTTCTTATAAAAGTAATGAAAGCAGTTTTTCCCATGCCACTTGTTCCTTGTAGAATGTGGTATAAGCAGCAGGTATGTAACCTCTCCTTCTCCCCAGGACGTTGACAGGCAAGTGGCCAAATGTCTTCGGGAGCTGAACACAGATGAAGTCTGCCAATGGTTTACCAGTATTGGACTGCAGAAATGTCTTCCTTTCATCAGAGGTAAAACACATTTTTATGACAGCCTCCTCTCCCAGCCCTGTGGTTACATGGAAAGGAAGACATTGCCAATTGGATTTTTGTCCACCGCAATCAAAAACCTTTTTTTCTGCATGAATGTCAATAACTTCAGGGAAAAAGGAGATGAAGATAATGTAAGATTAAACCTGACATAATCACTGCATAGATCATATTATAACTGCAATTTGCAAGAGGTTTATGCAATAATAAACTTATCTTACTATCCATCATATTTCATTTAGTCAAAACATTTTTTAATATTTGTGTCTTTAGAGTTCAAACAACCAACTCTGTCATATTCCTTTTGTAATGTAGTAAATATATATAATAGCTGAAAGCTAACATAAGTCTGTAAAAATGTATATATTTTTGTAAAATACTAACAGTTACAGTTATATTTTTTAAGATTTCTTCATGTTTCTCTCTCATAAAGATGTCACTTTTGTATTAGTACATGTCCAATTTCTACATTTTCTTTTCTTTTTAAATGAAATGGCATTCAGGTATGCAAAGACGTGTCATTTACCTTTAGACAAAAATATTCTAAATGTTTCTCTTTCAGAAGTAAAACTGTGTGGATCAGATATTGCTTTGGTGGATGTGAAGACTCTGGACATCCTCCATATTGCCACACTGGAAGATAGGGAGCTGCTACTGTCGGCCATTTATAATGAGCTGCACCCCCCCAGCAATGTCACCCAGAGACTCAACTCTCTGCTTGGTACACTTTTATCATCACAACATTACAAATAAACATTTACTTTGACAGCTTGCAAATAAATTCAATGTCAAGAAGATATTAACTGATATTTCTTTCTTTTTCCTACAGAATCCTTAGGCCCTAATAACGTTGAGACATTCACTGCAACATTAGCGTCAATGAGCAAATCTAAGTCCTCTCCTCATGTGAGCTGCCTGAGAATGAATCGGCGTTCCCTCAATCTCAGGTACAGCCTCTCATTTAAAGTATTCAATGAAAAGCAAAAAAAAAACAAGCTTTGTTTTAATTTCTTGGCCTTTTTCCACTATAGAAACAACTGCCAAAACTACAAGGTGCAGAGGAATTCTCAACTAATTGAGATTACTATTAATGGTGAGTAACTGACTTGTTTAAAGGTTAAATATATGCAGTATATTATAACTTATACACTACATAGAAAAACTATGTACATTTAGATCATACACGTGGATGTGAATATGTAATACTTACTTACATATAGCCAAATGTAGCCACATTACCCAGTGTGTAGCCTGTGGTTTGGCTGTTGCTTTGATATACATAAAGGACACTTATGTGAGAATAAATCAGGCTTTCATATTACTTTGATTGACATGTTGTGTTCCAGCATCTGAGCGGATAGTTCATCTAAGAACTCCAAAGGAAACAACAGTGGGAAAAATCATGGAGTCGTGCATCAAAATGTTGGGAATGACAGAAGATAAGAGCCTTTTCATACTGAAAGAAAAGCAAGGTGCACAGCACATCATGTAGTCATCATGTAAAAAAACAAAAAAAACACATATGTATTCATATACTGCAATGCGCTATGTTTTTAAGGTTCATCAGAGGAGCTCCCACCAGATCAGCAGATTGGGAATCTACTGACATTGACATCAGAGAACAGACAATTAGAGCTCCATTTGAGTAAAAGGGTAACACTGATCATTTATATGTAAGGTACCAGGCTTTACCTGACATATAACATTTAACAAGATACCTTTGTGTATGTTTTTGCATTATAGGAGAAGTCCTCAGGTACTGATTCACACAATAATCCAGAAGTCAACAGCTCTAATGAGAACAGCAATGTCAACAAAAATGTGGAGGTGAACCAGCCAGCTAAGGAAGACAGGATCAGGGAGCTAAACCAACAGGTGGACTCGCTACAAAATGTCATCCTTCAGGTCAATATCTGTTTTCAACTACATCTATGTAAATATGTAACAGAAAAACATTTGCTCTACATGGTAATGATGCCATAACTGTGGTGATTTTATCAGCTTGGTAGTGAATATAAACATGCAGGAAAAACTGTTCTTTTGAAACCCAAAGGTCCAGGAGCTCCACCATGACCTTGTGGCATTTTGCTCAGAGATAAAGAACATGGATGGAGATTTGGATGTAGACAGGCTCGGCTCTGCGGAGCTGATGCAGAGGCTGGAGTTGGTTAAAAGCCAAATCAATGAGAAGAGACAGAGCCTGCAGACCCTCAGAGACAACATTAACAACTCCATGGCTCACAAGAAGAAGTAGGTGGACTGCCTCTGTTAATTAGAAGCTTGTTCTGGTGAAATTCAAATAACACATTTCCTACATTTAAACTACATATTTCATAAACCATGTATATATATAAATGTGGTCTCCTGCCATTCAGACAGTTGGACGTTCGTCTCTTGGAAAAGATGAAGCTGAACTGCCAAGTGTTTAAGGAGGAGATTTCCATGGTACATCTCAACCGGCAGGCAGCTCACCTCCAAAATGCTTTGCAAGAAAGCTATGTTAAGGTAATACTGATCCAAAATTACAAACACCTTTAATGGATTATTTCAGTCACACCAATATGTGGAATAGCTGAACGGTCTGAGTCAGTGAATGTTCTGATAGCTAAAAATAAACAATGATAAACTAATATTTGCATCAAAACGACACTAGTTATTGAGAGTAGCATGTGTGATACGGGATACTGAAATCAAACTTTTGCTGAAGAAAGAATTGTCAATAATGACAATAATGACATGGCCAATGATGTCCCCTATGTCTTTAACCATAGCAGAACACCTAGCAATGTACACAATATAACTGGCTTTTTTGTCACTAATGAAAGCCATGTTGTGATAATCACAGACCTAAAAGGTAAATTAATTGACAGAACATGTGAAGTTCCTATATTTGTTTACAATAGAATTAGCACACACTAGGAAAGGGGGTAACAGCTTCCTGATGTGGTAGTTCATTAATTGACACTATTAGGTCCATAAGCTTTGATCTTGTCTTTACTGTTCTCCTGAGTGACAACACAATGCTCCATTCAGGCTACTCTGTTTCGTTAAGCTGTGCAGTTAGAGAGTGGGTATACAAGGCTGAGTAAAGTCTTTTGGCTGAACATGCACTTTTTCTGAGAAAATGATGTTTAGCGCTGACATCCGAGAGCCTGTGACCATACCAACAATGGAATGTGTGTGACAAAAGCCACTGGGAGAGTGCAATGGAGAAGTGGGCCAGCATGTGTAAAACTATCTCAATCTATCCCCGGAGGAGCCTACTTCTTTTTAATGTGGCTCTTTTATCCCGTTGGAGAAGCCCTAACGAGGTGCCATGAAAGGACACACGCGGCTTCGGCTTTGAAAGGTGCCCCGTGTCACGTTGCCGCCCCGGGGCCACGCTTTTTTAGGTGCTGAGTTTGTGGGAAAAGCAGCAGCGCTAATGTTTATCATATGACCTAATCAGAGTTAACACACAGGTCAGAGCTGAGGAGCAGCCTGGGAACTGATGGAGCTGCTGCTCTAATAAGGAGCAGACCGCCCTGTGTTTGGTCTTGTAGGCTGCCCCGTATTACAGACAATAAGGAAATATTTTATCATCGGCAGTCTAATCTCTGGGATCTATTGCAACTGGAGAGCATCAATAAAGCAGCCGAGAGGGAAGGAGAAAGGGAAATAGAGTGAGGGAAGAAGGGAAAGGCAACAACTGGCGGAAATTATTTTAAATAAGCAGTTAAACTTGGACAACTTAAAAACTTCAGACAGACTATTAAAGAGGGGAAATTGGAAGAATCACTGTTTTGCCCACTCTTTAGTCTTACATGTCCGGTGAGGATAGATTGAGTTCTGAGAAAAATGTGCCACCTCTTTGCCCTGGCATGCCCCTGAATTTAACAAATTGATAAGGTGCCTCCAGTTAATCAATGTGGTCAGATTATGTCCCACTACTCTGCCCTCCATGTTCTACACCAAGCTTGATTGCGTTAAAGATCTCAAGGCATCAGCAATCAGAATAAGAGCACTGAATTTAGAACTACCAACACCCATCATTATAAATGAAATACAATCCCTTCCACTTAGCACCTATGTTGTTTGAGCTGTCAGAGGATCATTTCTCACACTTGGTGAAACAAGGATCATGTTGCAGCTTCCTGTGATGGAGGAAAAGTATTGTGTGTTGCTGAAATTTGCAACTTAAAATCAAAATGTTCTCATTAATGAGAAAATAGGTGAGCCGTTATTTCTCCCCCAAGTGACCTTTTTGATCTTGAATAGCCGTGTTTAATTGCTTACTAACAGTCCATTGGTTGTGTATATGGGATATGTCTGGCCCAGGTAGGGTAGGATTTGATGAGATCTTGTGGATAAACAAGAAGAATATGAAGAGAAAATTCCTTGGCCTCTTGGCATGTGTCCAACATTGAGGCAAAGTAAAAGGGAAAATGATGCGCATTAGAGTGTGCTTCTCAAGGGGCTTGGGCTGTGTTTCCTTGGATATATCCTGTCTGGCCCACTTGTCTGAGGAGAGAGAAGCCTTAGCTTTGACCCCTGACCCTGGCAAGGCGGCACCTATTGCTGCAAGGCATTCACATGCCGTTCAGAGGGAGGGGGGAGTATGCCAAGAGGCTGGATAAGGGAAGATTGGAATTCAGTGGTCAGACTCACAAGTTATTTTGGATCCCTGCAAGCTACTTGTGATGTGATCTCTTCCAAAGCTAATCATTACATCTTGGTGGTCTTCAGGCTTTGACGCAGCCTCAGTCTTATCTCTTGGGCCCTCCATATAGTGGTATTTGTAATCCTTTTCCAAGAAATAATGTAACAATTTTATTTTAAGGAAAGGACAATAGTTTATATTTCAGAGGCACAGAAACATATCTTTGAAAGTTTTAAAGATTCAAAAAGGTTGTGATAAAGATAACTATACAGATGTTGCATTTTTACTTTTGAATCTCTTTAACTGTTTGCTATTTACAGTACCTTATAAAAGAACAGTTCACCATTGTGGAAAGCAGACTTATTTGTTTTCTTGCCAAGGGAAATGATAAAGGCTGGAAACAGGGGGAATCAGTGAGCCTGGCACTGTCCACAGGCCAAACATCTGCCTACCAGCACCTCTAAAGCTCACTAATATACACGTTACATATTGGTCATTTAATCTGAACAAAAGCCTGAAGTGGAAAACAACAACTTTTACATGGGGCTATTAATTATTATATTGATGAGAACAGGCACAAATCAAGCTGAGTCTTCCTGCAGGCTTTCTATACCACACTAGAATGGCTTGAAACAAGGTAACCAAGGCAGTCCATGGTAGAACTTTAGACATTACCACAAAGTAATGGAATACGTGCAGCAAGGTACCTTTATTACACATGTACTATAAAAATACTACTTCTAGTGTCACACACAGCATATTTTGCATGCCATTTACATCAATCCACCACACCACAAATAGGCTATGGTCTAAAATCTAAAACATCTGCATATAAGCAGTCTGTTTGTGAATGCGGGTAAATGTTCTTGCTGTTTCTACATTCAGGAGAAAGCTCGGAAAAAGAGTTTGGACATTGGTAGCCTGAGCCAGCTGGTGTCACAGCAGTCTCCTGCCATGCTACTGGTTGTTCAGGAGAACCACAACTCTGATGGCCATTATGGCTTTACGTGTCGCTATAGAGAAGACAGGGGACTTGTGGTGGTCAAGGTGGACAACTCTCACCTCTGTGTGGATGACAGGTAACTCATAGACACATACAAAACCAAGTTATGTGGTTACTTGGTAACCACATACTGTAACTTGGTCAGTATGTCACTCATGAAACCCCTTTCTTTCATGGTTCATTTTGTTATGCTTGGTAGCTATGGGAACCCATCAGATATTGGCCCCAATGCAAGCAAACACTGTAATGTAATATTTGGATGCAGAAAAGAGTGAAAAGGAGCAGATTAAACACCTTATGTAATGAAGCAATTACTGCATTATAAGAACATGCTTAGAATAGCAGCACTCTCAAAGTATTTTCACCCGCCACACACACACACGCACGCACACACACACACACACACACACACACACACACACACACACACACACACACACACACACACACACACAGGCAAAAATACAACATGTTAAACAAATAATATAGAAACTGTGAATTTAAAATGTTCATCATTAAAGTCCAACATCACCTCATTCCAAATTAGAAAATTCAAAGTTTCTTTGATAACATAAAGACAGTCAGGATATTCTCTACATGTAAAGACAGGACCCCTGTAAAGCTTATTTAACAAGCAATGAAAAATATCTTATATATACTGTATATATATATTACTTTTACACCAAGTTTGATAGGGAAATAGCAACTGTTTGTATTTTGTTAATAGCTGCGTAAAGAGCACTGGCACAGATGCTATATGTGATCACACACTGACTCTTTTCAGCGTCTGTCTCTGCACTGTCATGCAGACCTCTCCCTAAGAGATGCAATATGTCAACTGCTTTGCGTGTGTGTGTGTGTGATTGGCCTTGTAGACTGGTGGAGGTGAATGATGTGGCGGTGGTCAACTCTACACAGGAAGAGCTGACTGACATCCTGCTGCAGGGACCCAGCGCTAAAATTGTTGTCCTTCGCCAGCCCCCACCCACCCCCACCTCCCGGCAGCCCCCTCTGGTCCTGCAGCGCATCGTCAACCCTAATCCCATGCAAACAATTTGCCCAGAAAGGGATGTGATCACCATGGAAACCCCTCCACAGCGGAAGGTAATGGCCATCTGACGATATGACGAAGAGAAAAGAAACAACTACAGAGACTGAGAGAAACAGCGGTGATGATGCCTGTCTGTAGAATGACCCATAATGTGAAATACCATTTGTTAGTTATTTACCTCCATATGTCAACATGTTTACTGTATTAATGAAATGTTCTTTTTAGATGTTTGCCAATAGCCTTGTAGTTAAGTATGTCAAATAGTAACATGGCTGTGTTTTTATGTAACTTGTATTTCTACTTTAAAGCCTCACCACATTTACATAACTTCTTGGTAGTTAGCTGTAATGTATAATCCATATTGATTTAATGTATGTGCAGAACAATGGCCATAAAAAATACATTTCTGGAAAAAAAAGAACACAAACAAAGACTACATTCACTTATTTTTTTCTATTTGGATCTCTTCTTGTTTTACAGCATATTTGTGGTATGAGAGAAAATAAAAAGTAAAAGGAAGAAACACAGAGGCAGAGCTTTACTCCACTGGATATGTACTGTAATAAGAATTTCTTTTTAGCATCCAGCAGGGTAATATCTAAGGGTACAATGTAAGCCTGATGAGGACACAGCATGCTCCCCCTTTTTAAAGTACAGATAGAACAGGATAGAGTCAAAAAAAAGTATAACAACAACACGTCCAAAAGCTTTATATCCTGATTTCTCTTTGAAGATTAGACGCTAGGACGGTTTGGTTTAGTGTTCAGGGCAGATAAATATTTAAAAAACGAGTCACGTCTTCCCTTTGTATGTTGTAATGTAATCAACTGTGCTGTAGAAAATAAACCCTTGGGCCCGGAAATGCCTCATTTCTTAGCCTTGTTCTCCCTCGTTAAGTGGCAGTGGATCATGCAAGTCTGACAGAAAGACAGCACGAACACTACCAAACCCTGACCCAGACCCCTGGGGTCTAAAGAGCCTGAGAGGAAAAGTGATGAGATCCGTTTCACTTGCCATTTGATGAGAAAGGTCACAGGTCAGTCACCAACACATTTGTGCATTAATGTTTTTTGCAATCAAAGGCAAATGAGCTCCATATAATCCATGATGATGACAGAGATGGTATTTTCTGGTTGCCAAACAAACCCAGAGGGAGAGAGGAGTATGATACTGGCAAGAGAGAGATTTGAGAGACTTAGGGGAATTAAAGTCAACCATGCCACAACATGTTCATTTACCCACTGACACAGATGAACCATAATGATATACCTCAGAAGCATAACAATATAGTGAGAAGTTATCCAAAACCACAAAACAATTCAATACCAGGGTTTAGACACGTAGAGCTGAAGAGAGAGAGAGAGAGACAGAGACAGAGGGAGATAAAGGGGAGAGACACAGAGAGGAAGAGACAGAGAAAAACTGACAATAGTGATGATGCTCATTGTCAAAGTAACCATCCAACAGGGGCTGAGGTCAATCAGGTCTATTCTTTCATTCAAGACAGAATGAAAGAGAGAAATTAATAGCACAGTTAAGCCACACAGAAACAGAAGGCAGAGGCGAGATGGCTACACTACTCGAGTGGCATGGCTGTCTTTATGGAAATAAATTAACACTGGAGAAAATGAGACACAATCCTATAAACACTGCTGCTGGCAAGAGTAGAAAGACACAGTGGGATTCCCAGTGACCAACACTCCCTAGAACACACACTCACAGGCTTTGATACTCCAGCTATAAACAACTGCAAGTTGTCAATCTAAAACGCAGAGGAAATCTATCAGGGTGAGTAATTGAAGTGACACCGTAAAACCTTAAAAATATTTTCAAAGGTGCTGTCAAGTCAAGAGGACGAACCGCAGGACCTAATGCTCTACTGTATGCTAGTCAGGAACATCTGCAGTGAGTTTAACCTGTACAGTGGCCTCCTTCTATACTACCAAGGCGCCTCAGGTTGACCCAGGCTGTACCTGACACGTAGTGGCACAGAGCAACCAACACTGCATCTGGTTTGCCTTAGCAGCCTCGGTAAAGCTACATCCAGCACACACTGATAAGCTGTGAGGTGAGCTTGGTGTGGCTGGATTCGACTCTTTTGCCCAGCGAGCCCCAGCGTCTCACTCCCGAAGCCCCCTCACTCCCACCTCCTTCAACTCTCTAACCACCCCATGACATTTAAGGGTGCCTGGCATCCGTTTGAAGTGGGAGAGGGGGCATAAGCTCTGGTTTCCTGCCCAAATCCCACACAAGCCAATAAAATGCATGCAGGTCTGAAGCGAGCCAAAGGAATTCCTGTCCACTAAACATTAAACAAACAACACTGGCATTGGCCTTATATTATACTGTACATTATAAAGAAGTGTTGCTTAAACCAGACACTACTGTATCTTCCTGTTTTTATAATAATCCCTTTGTACGTTTGGATGTGACTGCTCCATGAGTCTCAAAATGACAGTTAATGAGGTAGTTAGTAAGATGTTAATTAGAAAATAATCATTATTAATATATGTAAATCGTCTTGCATTTTCTTGTAGCTCTGTCCTGTACACCTTTATGTAGTTGATATCGCCATACACCTCCTAACCTCTTGTATTTCAGTAATCATTCAGCAGCAGTGAGAGTTAGGAAGGTTAGAAGCAAATCCCAGGGGCTTCTGATTTCATTTTGTTGAGGTGGAAATGGGGCTTCTGCCTTTTCCTCTGGCAAATCTCACACTAAGTAGCCGCACTAGGCACTTGAGAAAGTCCCTGGAGATATTTATGTGTTGACCCTCTCGTGGTCACCAGTGCTGTGTTGTTTAACCTTTGTCCCTGGTACATTCTTACTGCATTCACTGCCAGTCCAGACAAGCTGGAGAAGTACTGCCATCTATTGGCTGTCTCAGAAACCTCACACCATTGTCTTGAATTAATGTACAGATGAGAATGCCTTTTGGGCTGATTATGAAGTGATTGTGATTAGATCCTATTATTGATACAGAGCAGGCGATTTATCAGTTATCTTCCATGAATGGATGAATACCCAAGGATCAGATTCCTCTGATTACTCTTGGTTACGTTCATTTTTGTGTGCCTGGCGTTCATATAAAAGACAGTTCAATTAAATACTCATACTGATATTTATTCATGTTTTAGCTGTAATTTCAAGTGTTATTGTCGTCATTTAGAAACTGTATCTATCGCAGAATGTATTTATGAAATTAAATCTCAAAATGGATCACCTTTCTGGTCAACAACGCACCACACAATCCAAGCAATCAAGCATTCAACAAGCATTGAGCAGTTTATAAAGAATATTTATTACATGTGATATTTTGTAATGAGATTACTGTATAAATGTAATTAAATGTATTTCCCCCAAAACCCTTTTCCAGTCAGCAGGTTATTTACTATGCCACACAGTCAGATTAAGTATAAAGTAAGGAGAACGTGCATGATTGATGACTACACTTGGAGGTTAACGTGGGTTTAACTACCCCCAAATTAATGTGAATAGGCTGGATCTGGCGTGGGGCTACTTTTCAAAAGCGTCTGAGAGACAGTTTAACACTCTCCACACTGCTCAATTATAAGGCTAATGAAAAGGCTATTAGGATTACATCTAAGGTGTGCTTTTGATGAGATAAATATGTTGGCGAAATTGCTTTGCATAGCCTTGCCAGCAGGCAGTGATTGAGAAAGGTCAGCATAAGGTATTAGTCATTTTCCAATCCATTCTCTCTGAAATATAGAGGGCATAATGGCCGTGTCTCTGTTCAATAAAAAGTTTAATTAAAGCAAGATGAAAATGGTGATTATAAAAAATCATTGTGGAACACAATCAGCAAAGAGTGGCCGGGATATTTTCTAATTGAGCAGTAGCATAGTGCAGACTACTGTACAAAGGAAGAGAAATTCATAACAAGAGGAATAAATGAAATGGAAAAGGTGAGGTGGATAATACATCAAAAGAGTTTTGTGCCTCTGGTGATCTATGGTTTTCTCTTTTTTTAGAAGCTGGTGTTGGGTTATTTGTATAATAAAAAGAAACATCTTCCCACACTCTGAACAAGTACTTCATTTATAAACCTCCAGGCAATTTCTGGCATTGGGAACTGTTCTGGCATTACTTCTGTGCTGTGAGGAGTAGGCTTGTCTAGGAAGAGGGTGGAATTGCAGCGAAAGAGAAAGTCCACAAAGGGAAGAAAAATCCAATATCATATTGTTCGTTGGAGTAAATACTAGAAGCAGTATTTTTCAGACTTGGGTAAGTCAATTAAAAGTAGCAAAATAATGCATGTTTTTACCTATGACTTGCTCAAACAGACTAGAGTTATTTTTGAAATGATTTGCATTACATGCAAATCATTTAGTGCAGTAAACATCTTTAGAAATCCCTTTCAACCACACAGCTCTCTCCCATGAACCACCTGTGATTACACCCTAGATGGCAGTAGAAGTCTCAGTCTTCTCCCTGTCAAAGAAACATTCTTGAAAGTCTCTCAGTGAAACCTTAGCAGAGAAGGATGTATTACAAGCATCCATTTTCGAGAGACTGCCAGCCAAATCCTCAGCTCAGGCTGATTATTTGCTCCTCGATGGTTTGGAAAGTAGGCCAAGGCACCACTAATTCTGATTTGCAGTAAAGGTTTGACACAAGCAACAGACATCGAATGCATCATGTTGAAGAAAACACAAGAACAACACGCAAATGCAGGATATTCAATTTGATGGTGTTGATGTTTGTGAGAATGGAGAAAGGTTGCTATGTTGCTTGCAGTATAAAGACTCTACATCTTCTCGCTTAAAGGAGGTTTCCAGCCAATTTTTACGTTAATCTTTTTGAGGAGGAAATAGGTAGCTGCATGCAGTATTTATAGTGATCAAGATTAACTTAAAAAGATTAACATAAAAATTGGCCGGAATTCTTCTTTAACTCATTTATTATAGAGCCACTGCCGTAATAATAAAAGTACAATAAATGCTGGGTGTCTTCAGATTCAAGAAAATACTCAGTTGCGCACAAGCCAACGACTCTTACTAACAGCAGCAGAGGTTAAGCTGTAATGGAGAAAAAAATCTATGGTGGAATACATGTTGCTTTTATGATGTATAGAGTATTAAATAAAACCATAACTTGCTGCTTTAACATAAAAATATGACACGGTCTGGTTGATTCAAACTGATATGACAACGCATTTACCCTCACATTGCACATTGTGACACAACCTTTTCTTCACGCTGACACACAAACCCACAACTAAACAATGTGTAGTAGCAGGTTACATGTACTAGTATGTATATGTTTACATACTAGTTTTGCCCATACACTACAAAATCAGGCGCACGCACGCACACACGCACACATACACGCACACACACACACACAAATAAAAGGGTTTATGGGGAGTGGCTGATGGCAAGTGAACAGGCCAGAGGAGATGGAAGAAACACACCAGGGGGAATGATGAGAGGAAATGATGCACATGATGAGTGCTGAATGGTTGGCCAGTGGGACAGACCCTGTCAGACTGTCTGCTAAAGGGGTGGAAGACAGAGAGAGATGACTGCAGAGTGGACGAGGAAGAGGGAGCAGGGAAAAAATGATGATCAATGTCAAAGTACTATTACTCTGTGACAACCAAGGTTTTCCATGTCTTGTTCTTCATGACCACCGCACTTCTCTGTGACTGTGCTGCATCTCCGCTATGCAGTTATAGGCCAACAATGGATGATTACTAACTTGAAGGGTTGAGAGATAGAAAACGGGCCAGTAGCATGTTTTATTCAACTCTTATTACATAAATTCTGTGTTGCAGTTTCGAGTTCTCTTTTGCATGAGTATTTCTGTAGCGCAGAAATGTCTAGGGCTCCCGGTGCTGCATTGAGCGTTGTTTGCTCCCCATGTCTTCAAGCTTTTCATCTGCAGAGCGGGCCCTCTCACAGAAACAATAATGACCCAGTTCTGAGTTTGTCTCTGTCTTACAGCCAGTTCTCTTCTGTCCTAATCATAGTCCCTCAGCTCCATGAGCTGCCGCGCTACCAAGACAGGGGAGAGAGACAGAGAGCAAGAGAGAGAGAGAGAGAGAGAGAGAAAGTGGGGTGGGGGGAATAAAAAGACAGAGCGAGGCGGAAAGAAAGTCAGCGGAAAGAGACAGAGAGTTAATCTCCGAGGAGGAAAAAGAGAAAGGATGACAAAATATAAGGATGGATGGATAGATCTATTCACAGATAGAAATAGAAAGAGAGAGAAAGACAGAGAAGGTTAAACCACAGTACCTTCACTGATTCATTCCCTATAGAGAGCGCATCTAAAGGCAGGATTGATTCCATGACAGGTTGTAGAAGAAGGAAAATGGAGGCCTGATGCACCGTGCTCCTTCATCTGCACATCTGTCTCTGGAGACACAGGAAATCAGGTCATCCTGTTCATCATCAGGTGTGACAATACTATATTTGCTAGCAGGGTTGAGAAACGCTGTTGTGCTTATGTAATATATGACAGGACCGTACTTTGTGCCATGTACCATCCCTGTGAAAATATAAGGAAAGATGTTGGAGTGACATAAAATGTTGAAAGATAAAACCAACTGATTGAAATCAATGGATTAGGGCTTTTCTTGGAAGCATTTAGTGGAAAAAAACACGTCTTGTGAGCTAATTTCACAGTTTTGTATCTCGATAATCTGCTCAGATGGGTTACACATACTGTAGTATGTCTTTGCTAAATTTGCTAACATTTAAGGGATTTATTTCAAAGATGCCTGTGAGGAGCAGAACAATTTGGAGAGACGTAGGAACACTATTATTTAAGTGTTTGGAAAGTGAAAAGATGCAAATCAATATGTATACATGTACTACCAATTTCTAATTTGTGTCTTAAACCTTCAGAGTCAAAACATATATTTGTAAAGTGACGGCATGTTAGCTGTTTGGGGTGTTAGGACATCTAGGACAGGAGTTGTAGTTGTAGTTGAGTTAAAGGAATAGTTGGGAATTACACGTTTGCTTTCTTGCCTAGAGGATGAAAAGATACCACTATTAAATCTGTTGGTTAAATGTGAAGCTACAGCCAGGAGATGGTTAGTTACCTTAGCATAAAGAATGTAAACAGTTAGCTTAGCTCTGTCCAAAGGTAAGAAAAAATTCCAGCACCTCTAAAGCTCCCTATTTAAGACTTGATGTCTCGTTTGTTTAATCCGTACAGTCAAAGTGTAAAAACTTCAACTTGTGTTTTTGTGTTGACAATTTTATGGTTTATGCACTGGACTATTTTAAGTCTGGGTTCAAGGAAGTCACTGCACAGTGCTGGACTATTTCTAGGCAAAGACATAGTCCAGCACATAACCCCCTGTAAAAAAGCACACAACTTGTCATTGTACTCTTGCAGTTTAGGTTTAGGTTACAGTAAGTTTTATGTTAGACATGTAGAGTGGTGATGGTTAAAGTCAAAGAGTGGATATCATCAATGAAAGGTCTACATAATAAAAAAACTGTGTATGTACATGCTTGCACATTACATGTATGCTGGGAAATCATGCATGTATCATGTGCAGAATCTAGCGGAGGATTTCCAGGCTAACCGAGAAAGAAAAAGCAATAGCATTCTCTAACTGCGGCTTCATGTTGATGTCACTCAGGTCTACAGTCGGTGATGCAAATGGACAGGAGAGTAAACACTAGACAAATTGTGCATCCAGCATGAAAACATCTCCCTCTCCCAGACACCCTTGTCAATGGGCTCGTGCCAGCTGGGGATTGTAGGGATAGATTTGACCTTGACAGTCTCTTCATACCTGGCACAGTACCAAGCCAAAGGGTGATATTAAAGGATAAAATCTGTGTTTATTGGGGGAAAAAAGATAAAAATGTGAGCAACTCAATTTGAGAATGCTTTCATATCCCTTTGCAAAGTCCTTCTATCTTTGTGATGGTAACTGAAAGAAAGGTTAAAGTATACCACACTGTGTGTCTGGGGGAGGGGGAGGTATAAATGAGTCAACGGTCAATGGTGCCAAAGCTGGAGAGGCACAGAGTTGACTTTGTGCTGGCAACGAGCTGGTTTTGGGGGAGGGGGAACCCTTGCCTTGCAGTGTCTGCCTATCAGAGTAGAGGGACCACATCTCAATGGCTCATAAGCTGTCTGTATTATGCTAAGACATGTATCCTTGAGGGAGCATGGCTTGGAGTTGAAAGTCACACAAGGACGGAGATTTAGCAGGGCCAACAAGAAGAAGCTACAGCCTGCTACAAGTCCTGGGTGACATACAGTGCTGCATCTACAAAAAGTAGTTTAAAAGTCCCATGGCATGAAAATTTCACTATATGAGTTTTTTTTTTAACATTAATATGAGTTCCCCCAGTCTGCCTAAGGTCCCCCAGGGGCTAGAAATCAAAGAAAGCCCTGGGTATCCTGCTCTGCCTTTAAGAAAATGAAAGCTCAGATGGACCGGTCTGGTTGCTTTCCATTTCTCTGCTTTGCACACCCAGATAATTTGGCCCACCCATGAGAGAGAGACAGCATGGCATTCAAACGAGCAAAGTAGCAGTTAGTCAAGGCCACACCCCCTGCTTCCACCTTGTCCCACTCCCTGAATTTTGGGAAAGGCTGAATTTTGGAAAAGAGACTTCAGATACAGTATTAGGGGCCTATATAAAAGCATCCAAAGAGCACAGGCTTGACAGTCTTTATATGGAAGGTTTAACAGACCTCATGAATAAAGACATCTGTGCCATGTTTGTGTCTGTGTTATCTTGGAGTTTAACAGCATGTATTTCCACTGTGCGATATATATCTCTGACATGAAGAGATGAATTACACCGTGAATTCCCAATCTTTACACAAGGTGACCTTGCGTGTAACATCATTTACAACTGAATGACATGTTTGCTGTTCATGGGGCTGCCAAGCCGAACAGTGCTAGAGTAGTGACATGTTGCTTAGCTGGTCTATAGAACTAAATGGTACAATTCAGCGAGAGGGGGAATGTCTTTGCTTCCATATGCCTTCCATCTGCTTGGTTTACACTGATCATTTCTTTCTAAAATGAGATTGCAAACAGTGATGACATTATGGGGGGATAAACAAAGCGCAGATGTCTTTTCAGTGTGATCAACAGCCTCCAACTCATCTTGCTACTTATTGTGAGCTGAACGGCCATGGAACAGAACAGAATGTTGTTTCAGTACTGAAACCGAAAAAAAGCTGACTGATGATCCCTGGCTTTTGATTACCTCCACATTACCTTCAGTAAACGTGTAAGATGCAACTGCTAAGCCCTAACTGGACCTCCGTCATTTTGCGGTCTAAGTCAATGACAGTATTGGCCGCACCTTTGTCATCCTGTCCCCATTTTCCACCAACCAGTGGCTGATGATGTGAAATATTGATTTGCATGTCCACCCATATCACCACGCCTTGGCTTTGCTGTCAAGTTCATTTAGAAGAAGCCTTTTTAATGGCCCTTTGATGCCAAGCTTGCGGCACTAGCCAGAGCAGAGGTGCAGAAGGAGGGGGGAGAAGTCCCTCAGGACAGAAAGCACAATGGACGCAAGAAGGCAAAAAAAAACAACATAATGCTGTGTAGAGATTCTCATAATCTATCATCAGGTTTGCAGTCAACAACAACACAAGTGGCTGCAGTGGAGTAAGAAGCCATGCACAATAACTATATTTAGGGTATAAACCTGCAGTTATTCATGCAAAGGGAATAAGTTGATTAGTGCATCAAATGAGCTTGTACACTATATTTCCCAATTAGTCAGTTCAGCATGGATACACTCTTCTGCTTCATATAAACAGCCAACAGCCTCGCCTGAACTTAGAAACACACACACACACACACACACGCATAAATGGATACACACAGGCACATACACAGAGAGTATGAAAAACTGGTTTATGAGTTGTTTGAGAGACAGGATGGCCTTTGCTGAAAACATTTGGGTTAAAGTGTACTCTACCGTTACGGAGTGAGGGTCAATGTTGCGTCCCTGGTTCAGTGGTCTATACACAGATGTTAGGCTGAAAACTAATGCCACGTGAGACTATGTGAGAGATAACGAGGTGACCTTTCCATGTACAGGATCTCAAAGACAAATTGATTTTAATGCCTTGACTCAAAACCCCTTTACTCTTTCTTCAAACAGTCGGGGTTCTCTTAACAAGAATAACTACTGCAGCCCAGGCTTAACAATTCAGCCTTTGAAAGTTTCACACTTCAGTTGCTGTTGATAGTTGATGGGTTTGTTTTCCTCTCTTTCTCTCTCTCTGTGAATTTAGAGGCTGCTTCAGTCAGACAGTGACAGCTCATCATGAAGTGAGAGAAACCAGTGGCCTTTATTCTCACTGCAATGGTCCCTGACAACGTCTGAATGGCAGAGGGAAGAACAAACCTACTGAGACAACAGAAGGAGTCAGACAGGGTGGTGTGGTGGTAGTGGTGGTAGACAGACATGGTCTAGGGACAGAATGAAGGAGAAAGGCCACATCACCATTGGTGGGACAAAGACTCCAAACACCACCTAGTTTACCGGCTCAAGAAAAATACACCACTACATGAAAGCGAAGGCATTCTCTTTGCAATCCCAAAGTGTGCAGAGAAGTGAGTCACAATATACACTTGAACTGGGAGAGGCAGATTAAAACGCAGCCATGCTGGGACAGATAGTGCAGGTGGCATTGTGGGATAGACTGATAATAGGCAAAGGGGAAAGGCTCTCTATTACACTACCAGTGTGAAATCCAAAGTCTTTATGGTTATAATGTCATTAGGCTCATCCTGTGTCCCCCTTTTGAAGATTTGCATCATCCTCCCCAAATGCTGTTTATTTATTTATTTGCATGGAAAATATAGGTCATGCATTCATACAGACCATACATTTTTAATAGTTTTGCAGCTTTAATTCAAATGTCTGCAAGCCGCCCCTGTGAGCCAATCTGCTGCAGATGCCAAGTATGAATTAGGCACAAACAACACACACAATGCGCAGCAGTGCAGGGTGCCTTTTCAAAAGCCTGAGGTATTTACAAATACCCACGCTAATTCTGTGGCATAATTGAAACATCCTTTTCTCAAAGTGTGTGCAATGATATTCAATGTGACAGGAGTACAGAAACCTCTGCTTATAATTGTGGATGAATAACAAACCAAGAATTTTTACTCCATAGTGGACATGTTTCTCTTAGTGTGAGTCACTTGGATGAAAACATCAGGCAAAATCATTTACAGAAATGTAAAATGTCAATGCAGCTACATACTACAAACCGGGCAATAATCCAGCTATAACCAGGACGAAAAGACATAGATGCATCTAATCTAACAAGCTCAATTTTAGGACACAACCACAAATTATTTGATGTGTGGTTGTGTTGATCAGTAAAGCTCCATTTCTGGGAGGCATAAGGGAGCCCAGGGGCTGTAACTGGCCTTTTCCCTCCCACAATAGCATGTTCTATCATTTCTACTCTTTTATCTATCACTGAAGAGAGGGCACTTTGTCTGTGTCGTCAGTACCAGTCATCACCACTGGGATTATATGAGTCCAACATGGATGCTTGGACAAATAAGCACTCTGAAACTGATATAAAAAAACAGGGTAAAGGACATGTTATCTTTGAATGTGACTCAAACTCTTGAACACCATGCCGACTTCCTCAGGCAATGGGTCCGCTTATGTTGTCTATTCTCAACCATTAATTATAGGCGAGAAGCAAAATGCACAAACCAATTTCATGTGGTAGATCAGGCACAATAACAGCTGTAGTGGGTACTATCAGAGCAACATCTCTGTGGTATTTCAAGGGAAAGAAAGGCGCAGGATCGATGTTATGGTTCATTTCACATCCATTTAAATCTGATTAGACTGTGATCTGAACCCCTCTGTTTAAGAATAAGGGCATATTGTCTTTACTTTTAAACTTGAGGGAGGCAACTGAGCCATAACAGTCTTTTGGATGATATACCAGGATACAAAACGAGAGGGAAAGTAAAACTGTAAGAACTATTTGATTTTTCATTTATAAATGTTCTCAGCTCAGCGGTTTGCCACATGTCACTTCATTTCAATTACCAATTTGTGGGGCAGTGGCTTATACACGGTCCCATACTAGCATCATAAAATCTTTAAAATGTTTAATTGGACTTTTATTTTCATATTTTATTTTGACTGTTTTAACTGCTCTTTAATGTTTAATTTCTTGTACTGCACTGCAACTTTTACTATTTTAATCTTTTTATATAAAGCATTTTGAATTGCCCTGTTACTGAAACGTGCTATACAAATAAAGCTGTCTTGCCTTGCCACAAGTTTTCTCTCATGGTTAGAAATATCTGCCAAATTACACAGATTTCTGTTGGTTGCTTTTGCATTTCATTTGATTGAATTACACCTGTTTTGATACCCGTTTATTATATCGTACTGCAAATAAAGAGATGAAAATGCCGCAATGCACAAGAGCTTTAATGTCAATTGTGACATATACTATATTTGCAGTATGCATATTACCAATTCAACAGGTGCACTTGTTTTAGACAACGATCATCCAACTGTGGTAAAAATGCTCCAAATGAAATGTAAGCTGTTGGTTCTGCCTGTTAAGAGAATGATAGACAGGTTCTTTAGTTAAGTGCAGCCATAGTTTTATTTCTTGAATGCATTAAATGGGAGAAATCAATACATGTCTCCACTGTCAGCCTGTCAAACAGGAAAAACCCATTTTTTTATTTCATGCGCTGTCTAAAACTGAAATTGCAAAGAGAACAGAGTTTAAAGAGAAATCCGGTCTGTTTTTTTTTTAAATGTGTAGTGCTGTCAGTAGTGAGACAAATGAAAACAATCGGTGCGGTCTACTCCGTGTTATCCTTCTGCTAGACTTAGCACCCAACAAGCTTAAACAGGACACGTTTTAAATGTGTTTTTAGCCATGTGCAATGATTCCTTCCAAGTGAACACAGTGAATCTGACAGAAAAGCAGAAAAGTTGTGTTGATTCAGCCAGTGCACATACCTCTGTTTATTTCCTGTTTTCCAGTGAAGTCCACACTAGTCGAATGTCACAAATGTTATGCCTTTCTGTCACATCTACTGGCGTCAAATTCACCGTGTTCACTTGGAAGGAATAACTGCACATGGCTAGGCACTAGTACTGACATTTTGAGCATATTTAGAGGCTAAAAATATGTTTAAAACTTGCCTTGTTTAAGCCTGTTGGGTGCTAACTTTAGCAGAAGGATAACACGGTGTAGGCAGCACCGACTGTTTTCATTTGTCTCGTTACTGACAGCACTCCAAATAAAAAAAAATAAAAAAAGGGCTACATGTTAAAATTGACCGGAATTCTCTTTTAACCATGGTTAAGTTAAAACTTTAAAACGGTTACTTTTTCTGTGTGCCCACGCTCTCTGCCTACTACTACGTTTACAGTGCTCAGCACGGGTCTACCAGCCACATAAGTGGACACATATGATCACAAAACATCAAAATTGCAATTGATTACTTTTAGGTATTGCAAATTATTACCTTAATAAATTATGTACCAGAGTCAGGTGGCATTAACTGTCAATGAAGTGATGAAGATAATAAAACTGCAGGAAAAGTCATTTATGTGATGAAATAATAAAATCCTCCATTTGACAGTATATGCGACAATTGTTCTTTTTAGTTCTTTCCCTTTTGTTTGTTTACTTAAGTTTGAGAAATCCATAAAACTAATTCCCATATTCCTATTAGACATCAAGCGTAATTCTGACACACCATGCTAACATGCTATTCTAAGGGGAGAGTTACTATAAGTTATTCCAATATTAGTTTGTACAACTTGGTTACAGCTGTTCTGAATGGCGGCACACAAAGGCGGGGTCAAACAATGGCCATCACAGAGAGTGGGGAGATGCAATAATAATTTTAATATTGGACGATCAGAACACATTTTCAGACAGTCTCTCCTGGAAGGAATTTATGGTGTTGCACGCAGTTATACACTCAAAAAGTAACAGAACTAGGTGTGTGTTAAGAATAAATAAAAAAAGGGTTAGGAGAGAAGTTCAAACCCTAGTAACTTTTCTCTCCTCCACACACAAGTTACACTAATTTTCAGACCTAGCAAATGGGGAGGGTATAGGTGAGCAGGTGTGACCGGCTGGGTGCTTGGGGTTTGTGTTGTTATGTAATGTGTTGATTTGTGTAATGTGGTCTCAACTTTGTGAAACGTTGATGTAATATATTAGTACACAATGTATTTGCTGCATGACAGTGTAACTCACATTATGTAGTTCTTTTAAAAATCATATTTCGATTAAATTTTTTAGAAAGGCCTGACCAGGGACTGGGGTTGCAAATTAGCCTATTGGCTAGAAACCTTTTTAATGCAACACATCTACACATATTGTTATGGCCTTGACTGTAATAATTATGTATGTAATAATGTGCGCCACATTGTCCCTGACAAATAAACTGAGAAATAAATGAAAAATGCCAAGATGAATATGTTAATGTAGGCATATGCATACTTTAGCATGACCACATTCTAAATTGCAATGCTGAAAGGTCAAGCTACAACTGTACAGAGAATAAACCATTTTTATTTAGGCAACAACATAACTTTTCTTCTACTCTCAGTAGGGCTGCACAATTAATCAAATTGTAATCATGATCACGATTTGGGCTTTCCACGATCAAATATTACGACAATAAATTTGCGTAATCAAGCGTTTTTAGTTTTTTTTTAAATCGTCATTTCATAGAACGCTCCGGGTTTTTTTGCAAAGCCCATCTACCGCTCCGTAAACCACTGTCTGATCATGAGCCAGTCAGAGTTGTTCCTGCACTGCGCAGCTTAGTTTCTAGATGGAGACAGTCACAGAGGACAGAGTAACGTGAGGAAAATTCAACAGGCAGCAGTCGGTTATACGGCGGTCTCAAGGTTTACCAGTTTACCTAAATGCAACATTTTTTCCCGTCTATGTTGTTTTTCAGACAACAGCAGTGACCGGTGCTAGTCGGTGCTAGTTGGTGTCTGTTTTCTCACAGGGCTCTAGGGCGCGAGTAATATTTTTTCTCTAGGTCGCAACCGCTGCCTCTCCACAAACAAAGCAAGGTTGTTTATATGGATATGGTTTAATGTTGCATTACATGACCCATTACTTCTGTAAAGCCGTGCCTGTGTTTGGCTCTCCCTCTTACTCTCCGCACAGCGGCGCCCCCATTCCCTCAAACAGGCTCCCCAGCAACAGAGACAGAGCGGCAACAGAGCCGGTGTAACGCTTCTGACATTTGTCCACAGTTTTAATTGTTATTAACACAGCTGTATATTGTTAAGCATGAGAGGCAAACCTGTATTTATAACAGTGTTTCCGCTGGTAACTCTGTTATTGTGGCGGCCATGGTGAAAAACACAGAAGAAGTTATTGAATGCAACTAACTTCAGTTTGTAGAGTAACAGCGTGTGAGACGGAGCCTGCTGGACCCATTCATAATGAGTCAGCCCTCACTCTGTGAGTACATCCATCACACTCCCTCTCTCTCCCTAGCTCTTTTAATCAGTTATTGTTGAAAACAAGTAAAGGAGCTTTCACAGAGATAATTTTTTTTTTAAATATATCCTAGGCTATTTATTTCAGATAATTTTCATTTACATGTGGTGCAGCTGTATGTATGTACAACATACAACTTCAACATAAGAGGATTGTAGCACAATATGGATGTGAAAGCAGTTATTAATAGCCTATGTGACTATAAAATTTGTTTTGGTTCAAATCAACAAATAATCG
Source organism: Percina caprodes (assembly GCA_013375575.1). Classification (NCBI taxonomy): domain Eukaryota; kingdom Metazoa; phylum Chordata; class Actinopteri; order Perciformes; family Percidae; genus Percina; species Percina caprodes. The sequence goes on from JABXJD010000023.1 coordinate 2,730,620, forward strand.
TGATAATAATCGTGATCACAGTATTGATCAAAATAATCGTGATTATCATTTTGGCCATAATCGTGCAGCCCTAACTCACAGTCCAAATGTAAATTTTTCTTACCCTTCAAGTAAGAAGTAAGTAAGAATTGACACATCTGTTTTTTTCATCCACCCAACCCTTTTTTTGTCTCACAGGGCTCCAACCATTGCTACAGACTTGAAGTCTTTTAGTTGCATGAGTGAATGTATCTGTGTTTAAACATAAATGAGTCCACTGGCAACCAAACAAGTGTGGTGTCTTTATCATGCTCTCTTAACAAAAATGCAATCAAATATAAAGTATACATAATCATGATAGTCACATCTATTATGGTATAATTTGTACTTCTGCAGCTCTGACAGAGAGCAGCATGTGTCAGAGAACCAGCAGTCAGAAATAGCACTGACTGTCCTGTTTGAGCATCTAACTCACTAAAAAAGAATGATATAGTAAGGTAGGCTTTTGTTGTCATGCATTGCCCCAGCAGCACGGTGGGTGCCCAGTGCACATATGTAGCATCCCAGCTGTTGTAAAAACTAATAAGGTTTATACAGCTGGGTTCACAATTTATCAGGTTACAGTATAATGTCATTATGTCATAAGTTAGTGAGAGCAGCTGGAGAGAATACATCAGGAAAAAGGGTAGAGAGAGATTGCACTGATGAAGGACTAATGCATTGTTGAGTCAGGGCTCTGATTAGCTGTGCTCTCAGTCTGAAATTAGAACATAGCATCATCTCATAAAACTCATTCACTTGCTGCATTTGATACGGTCGACCACGACATATTACTAGACCGATTGGAAAACTAGGTTGGTCTTTCTGGCTCAGTACTAAACTGGTTTGAATCTTACTTACAGAATAGGGATTACTTTGTGTCAATAGGTAATTATACATCTGAGCGTACAAATATGACGTGTGGAGTTCCCCAAGGCTCCATTCTGGGGCCTCTTCTGTTTAACATCTACATGCTTCCACTGGCTCAGATTATGGAAAACAACAAAATAAGTTACCATAGTTATGCGGATGACACACAAATTTACATAACCTTATCGCCAGGGGACTATAGTCCAATACAAAAACTGACTAAGTGTATTGAACAAATTAACGGCTGGATGTGCCAAAACTTTCTGAAATTAAATGAGGGAAAAACTGAGGTGGTTGTTTTTGGAGCAAAAGAGGAAAGATTAAAAGTTTGCGCTCAGCTTCAAACAACAATGTTAAAAACAACAGACAAAGCCAGAAATCTTGGTGTAATCATGGACTCTGACCTGAATTTTAACAGCCATATAAAGACAATTACAAAGTCAGCCTATTATCACCTTAAGAATATATCAAGGGTTAAAGGACTTATGTGTCAACAGGATTTGGAAAAACTTGTCCATGCTTTCATCTTCAGTAGACTTGACTACTGTAACGGGGTCTTTACAGGTCTCCCTAAAAAATCAATCAGACAGCTGCAGCTGATTCAGAACGCTGCTGCTAGAGTCCTCACTAAGACCAAGAAACTGGATCATATCACTCCAGTTCTGAAGTCCTTACACTGGCTTCCTGTGCCCCAAAGAATTGATTTCAAAGTTCTTTTGCTAGTTTATAAATCACTAAACGGTTTAGGGCCAAAATACATTTCTGATCTGCTAGTACACTATGACCCCCCCAGACCTCTAAGGTCATCTGGGACAGGTCTACTGTCTGTTCCTAGAGTCAGAACTAAACAGGGGGAAGCAGCGTTCAGTTTCTATGCTCCTCATATCTGGAACAAACTCCCAGAAACCTGCAGGTCTGCTGCTACTCTTAGTTCTTTTAAATCAATGCTGAAGACCTTTCTTTTCGATGTTGCCTTTCTTTAAATTATGTTCATTTCTTTCTTTTATACTGCACTGTAACTTTTATTCTTGTGTTTTATTTGTTTTTATATATATATATATATATATATATATATATATATATATATTTTTTTAAACTGTTTCTTCTGTGTTTTATCGGTTTTATTTTCTTTTAACTGTTTTTGTGTAAAGCACTTTGAATTGCCCTGTTGCTGAAATGTGCTATATAAATAAAGCTGCCTTGCCTTGCCTTGCCTTGTGCATTTCAAGTCAATTGGAGAAAAGGTATTGTTTAGATATAATAGTTTTGCATTAAAATTTGGGGGGAAAATGGCAAATGTATAATAAATATTAAAAAAATGAAGAAATCACATGATATGCAACATTTGGGATTCATAATATGGAACATTCATGTCCAAAAGACTATATACTGTATGTACAAAAAAAAGATACAGTAGGATGCAAAGAAGACATTGTAAAAATGTTAATTATTTTCATTTTCAACCTGATCTTACTGAAACTAAGCCAGTTGTTCTACCAAGAGAATGACAATTTTTTTTTTTAAATGTTTCTATATTCTAAATATTCACCATGTCCTGGAGTTGATTTAAATCAGACACTATTGTGGTAAAATAAGTTGTCCAGTAATTCCACATCTTGTAGGTTGGCCTGTATCTTATAAAGTATTCTTCTGCCTGACATGAATAAATACTGTATGTCTCATATTGACTTTTTAAATCATGATTTCAAATCTCATTCAGTGACAAAACTGGGAAAGACAATGATGGATTTCATTTGGTGATTTTGTGTGTGGAGGAGCATGCGTGTCACCATGTGATTACTCTGTGAGCAAGTATGCATGTGTGTATATGTTTTCGTCTCAGTAAGCGCTGCAGTAAAACAGCAGAGCTGACAAGCGCACCATTGGCCCTTGGTGGCACATCAGGGACAGCTGGATGTTGTCAGGCAGCCATAACGCTGATGGAAATGGGCTGAATGCAGCTCACAGGCCCCTCCCTCTTATAAATCAGCTTCACAGCACTCAGGGGTGGAATAGAGCAGCGACGGGCTGCGCCACACCTACTGTTCAGAAAGAAACCCTGCAGCAAACAGTTTGTGAAAATGTTTCTTCTGGCAGATGGAGTTACTGCAACAAGATAGTTTTAGAAGTGTCATACTTGTACATTACATTTACTAAAATGTTTTTTTTTCTGATTTTTTGAACTTTCGAAATTGTTATTTATAAAAACAGTTCAAACATATTATATATAAAATGTGTATGCTAATCCTTTTTGATTCCCTCTTGCGCTGTATATGTGTATTAGATATTTAATCACAGGTATGCTATTTTCAACTTGATCTACACCCTTTTAATTTGGAAAAGAAATGGGAAGCTTTTCCTAAAGTATATTATCTATTACATGACCAACACAAACTTTTGTACAACGTTATAATAAGATTGTCTTATAATAAGTATGTGCAGTCTTTTCACTTGACTTGGGATGTGAGCTGTGAGGCATTTACACCACCCACATGGGCTGCACTACTGTCAGACAAATCTGAAATTGGAAAGCAAAACTGCAGCATGCACATTTGGCTCCTCTTCCAAAAGAAATCAAGATGCAAAAGGTCTAAATAGATTGTTTTGGAGCCATTGTGGCATTAGATATGATTGACTTTAGCACTTCTGAGAATATAAAGATTTTTCACACCACAAATATAACATTGCTTCAGGGTAAAATCACTTGGTGATTCGAAATCTTTTCTGCAGTCTGGAGTACAAACAAGTGTTTTCATGTACATCAGTGCAGCCACAAACATATCATGTGAGATGCGTACAGCATGAGCAAATAGATCCAAATTATTGCCAGGCAAAAAAGATTTGTTTTGACTCACTAACTTTCTTTCAATCGCTTCACAGAAAACAAAAGTCTTAATTAGAACAAGTAATAATCCATCATTCACTGCTGACCTTTTAACACAGTTTACTCAAATTAATTGTGCTGAGAAATTACCGGATGCCCAGAGGAAAAATGTAGAATCTTTCAGTTGACAATCTAATTGGCGCTGTGCATATGTTTGATTTGCATGCACGTAAAGGTTAGCCCAATATTGTCCATAGTGACATCCTTCCCTCTTGCTGTGGGAGGGTGGACTTCTTGGGTCAGAAAACAGTATGCAGATTGGAGCAAGGTGCCAGGAAATATGAGTGGACGTAGTAATTATCACAGTACAAAAGCAGGGAGTAAGGTGAAGAAGTGCCCCAAAGAGCTCCAAATTCTGTGCAAGAATTGGGGTGGTGGACAGGTCAAAGAAACACAGGACTTGTTTGAATGTTTTTTTTGGACTTGAAGAAACTATAATAATTAGAATAATAATTATACGTGATTTAACTCAAACAACAATCTTTTTCTAAACTTAAAGTATATTTTGTGCGTAAACCTAAGTAAACTATGACCGTTTCACAACGTTAACATCGTGCTAATAAATAAATATGCTCCTGTGGGTCATATAAGAAGATAGGAAAAAACAACCTATATTGTTTGGAGGCCAAATATCTAAAACAACAAATGCTTACATTCACCTAACAAGGGAATCTTGTGGCTGAACAAATTGTTGTCTCTCAGTTGTACCCTTGCCCCTAGTCTATATCCTTGATGTTCCACTTCCAGGACTGCCCTGGAGCAACAGAAAATTTGGCCGGATGCATGTATTTCCTCCGATGTCCATTACCTTCCCCTTTCTTTATGTTAGGATCTTAAACTCTGGTGAATTTATGAGGACTAGGCTTAACTGCCACTCAGAACTCTGCATTGTAAATTGAGAAAGCTAGCTGGATTATCTGTCCATTGTGAGTTTTCTCACACATGACTAAATCAACTTTGGAAAGTACACATGTTCCACCAAAACAAATTCCTTCCTGAGGGTATTTTGCAGGGGCTCCGTGCAGAGCTTAGCGCTGCCCATGAAAATTGTGATTGGTTTACAGAAATGCCAATAAAACAGAGCACTTTTTTCTCCCATCCCGGGAATGCTATGTGGACTAGCCAGACCCTCTTCCGCACTGTGAGCCTATCTTGCCCCCAATATTTCCCTAAACCTAATCCAGCCTTGACAATAGAGGAAAATATTTGATCTCATTTGTTACATGATGTCATAGGAAACCTTTTATGTAGCGATGACATGGATTTTGTAAGACACTAACTGACAAAAGATGCCATCTTGCCAAAAGGGAAACCATCAGAAAAAGCTCACAAGGGTCATTTTGGAAGGCAATGACAAATGACCTATTTCAGCAATTAGTCTGGAGGACTTGTTGGAAGATGTTCTCCATCTGGGCAACTGGCCTTCAGGACTGTTTAAGTGGCTTTAAGAAGCTCTGTTTCTAAGGCTGCTTGCAGTCCTCCACCAACTGTTTTGCTGACAGTATTTCCACTCTTTACTCGGCCGTACACTGCCATTATGAGTAACAACCCCAGTTAACATAGTCTTTTATTTTAGTAAATGAAATGAAATTGAAGTGTGTGCCTTCTTTTCTTGTAACTTATCCTAGAACCTGCATGGTTCTCAAAAAAGTCCTTTTGTCTCAAATAGACATTATTTTGTCTTCGCCTGGAGCAACTAATTAAATGCTGTCGGGCTGTTTTCACACATACCTCATTTGGTCTGGACATTCAGACTTTTCAGTTTGATCCAAACCAAAATTACAGGTGTAAAACCTCCCCCGGACCACGGTCTGGATCAAAAGACCAAAGTTTAGTCCCATAAAAAGACATGGTCTCGGTCCGGACTAAACTGAACCATGGTCCGGTTCGTTTATAGTGTGAAAGCATTTATTGAATGGTTCAGACTTTGGGACCAAAAACAAGATGCTCTGACAGACTCTCCTTGTGGTGCTTAGTGTGTAGGCTACATGGGAGAGTGAGTGACGGTAAATGCGCTCAGAGCAGACAGCTGTCAGCTATCAGAGCAGAGGATACATCAGCAGTTTACTTGTTAAGTGGTAGTAAATGAACAGTTTTAGGTTTCCATTTGTCAATGAATAAATGCTTGAGAAAGAAAGTTCCCGTGTCTTGCTTCTCAACATCGCAACAAAAAGAGCCGCGGCAGTAGGGGAGAGCAGCAGTCAGTCAAAAACCTCCAACAAACAGAGAGAGGATAAGAGAGGACGGGGAAGCCCGTCTACAAACCAATTATAAGCATCAGGAGACGCAGCTCACATATGTGATGACGGCAGGACGTAGTTTTGTCACATATAGATCTTTAGTGCGCTTGCAGAACTGCAGTGTGAGACCAAAACTTACTGGATCAAATGCAAAAACATGAACCTTGGTCTGGACCTTAATCTGTCAGAGTACATTTAAAAGCCTAACCAGGGAAGGGGCTGCAAATACTAAACTAAATGAATTTATAGCTTAATAACTAAGGCTTTAGAAATAAAAATACATGTGCATTACTACTGCAACCAGTAAGCTAGTTAGCCAAACATGCTACAGTAATGTTTTTCGGGTAAACTTTTTTTTGGGGAACTTTTTAATCCAGTCCTTACACTTTTGCTTGTGTTTTTTGTTTTGGAAAGGCCGAAAATGGTACTGTAATTGTTGATTACCTACAAAACAGTCCTCAAATGCAAAAACATAAACCTTGGTCTGGACTTTCATGTGTAGAAACACCCTTATAGATGGACAGACAATTCAGCAAAACTTTACAATCTTCCAAGCCATTCTTTGTGACAGGTCTAATGCTTCAGTTGATCAAACCTAGTGAATGTAACACACTGGCCGGCTCATGTTTGATGACCAAAAATAAATAATAAAATAAATAAAATAAACTATTCTACATATGGTCAATCTTCATGTCATCAATTGCTACAAACTGAAATGGAATGAAATGCTTTTTAAAAGGTGCCACTACATTATTCTGATTAGTGTCATTTTTTTGTGTTGCTGATAATAAAATAAGAAAAGGTCATATTTTGCCCCTGAGGGGCTGGGTGCGGCGGCTTTGGAGAAATCATGAGAAATTAGCTGTGAGAAGGTTAAACCATCCACTCCCATCCCAGCAGCAGGTAATTAGTGTAAACGAATGAATATAGGTGGTCATGGCATACACTAGATTCAAATTGCTGTGACAAATGTAAATTTGAATGCAGTGACAGAGATTAAACTGAGGGAAGGAGAAGGGAGGAGGTCAGGGGTAGAAAAGGATTAAGAACCAGCTTTGAAGGGCTTTTCCCCATGTGCTCCACAGAACCATATCTCACATTTTGCTTTTCCACAGCTTTCTATAGGGACCGCTTTCACTCAGTTCAGAAAACCCAATCTCCTCTCTGACCTTCTCTTGCAGTTTCTGTTGATTAACACTGGCACACACACCCACATACAATTTCATGTTGCAATATGGAACATTGGCATCCCCTGACAGCATGCACATTTCAACAGCCTACAGCATCTGACCACAATGCCACATCGTCTTTATAGCAGAATCTCACTGTGATCTAGGAACTAAAATTATTATATAATTATTATTATAAATTAACTATATAGTAATTTAGTGATCATTCAGCTAAATAACATGTAGATAACAGTTTTCTACATTGTCCTACAGTTTTACATGTTTATTGTATGTTAACATGTTAGTGTCACTCTCTCACTCTCGCTCTCTCTTTGTAAACATGCCATCTGTATGATCTAGACAGATGAGCACATCATTACTGTTATCCCACTGCTATTCTCCTCCTGCTTTATAAAGGAAGGAGACGTCCCCTCCTCCCTCGACAAAAGGACCCTCATTATAAACGCTCTCTCTCTTTCTCGCTCTTTTTTGTTTTTCTCCATGCCTGTATGTGCCTGGTCAGCACTCTGCTCCTCTGGGGCTTCTTTGGCACAGCTTGAACACATGAAAAGTCTGTTTAGATGCTCATATACATATTTATCACAATCCAAGACAAGTCCTATGGTAATTTGCGCATATGAAGGTACAATAAGGATAAACATTATGACTGGGATTCTTGTGTAAATACAACAGTTCCTGCATCTGCATGGGCTGCAGACATGTTACTGTAAATCACATCCTAGGACAAACCACATGGTCAGCCTTTCCAGCATTGGTGGGCCTCCTGCCAACATTTAAACAGCTTTGTCAACACCTTGCTTTCCATATTTTAGTTTATAGCAGATCATTGTGCTGTACCACAGGAATAGGCAGCCATGTGCCATGTCGTTCTGAGATTATGCAGGTTTCACCACCTAATGATCATTAAACAGCTGATTTGATATGAAAAGATGAAAAGTACCTCTTTGCTTATCAGTGAAATCATCTGCTGTGATGTTTGGTTGTCAGGTGTGTGCATGTGCGTGTGTGTGTGTGTGTGTTATGACAAGCATATGCTGATCTAGCATACAGTACGAGTTTTTTTTTTATGTCCGCATTAAAAAGACAAAAGCAAGCAGATTTGTTAAATGATTTGACAGTAACCACAAAGACAGAGGGATTTCAGAGATTGAAAAAATGATTTGGGAGTAACCATAGAGACAAAAGGGAGGTGTAGTGAATAATTTAGAATTAATCATAAGAACAGTGTGGAGTAGACTGAAACGAAACATTGTGTGTGAGGAGCATCAGGGTGAGGGTTGTCAACATTGCTAATACACTGCCTAATACTAATCCAAAAATCTTTTTTAAATATTGTTTTTAAGTGCTCCACAAGAACAAACAACAGATAAGAGACAGCTAATCCTCGACTTTAAGACTTCCAATTGAGAAAGCTGATCCCTCCCCACCTGAGTGGCAAACACTCTGATGCACATTTGCAATCACAGTCAAATAAGGCTAAAAATGCACCTGGATTTCTGTCTTTGACACTGATTTTGTGGAAAAGAAAAACTGGGTAGCAGCTCCCTGTATGTGTCCCAGCACTCCATACTTCAATAGCATCTTTTCATGAAAATCTTAGGAAACACAGTCCTAGCCTGACATTAAAACTCATATCAGCAGAACATCAAGCATTTCCACTGCAGAGCTCTGATACTGCCTCCATGATCTATGCAAAGGAGATAACCTGTGTTCAGAGTGATTAGTATTGCAGGACAGTCACTGTTAGTTATTAAGTGCATTCCAAGTCATTGATTTTAATGAACGATATTGCCTCATAAAGTTGTACTTTATTTCTATCATAAATTAGCAAAGACACATATCCTTTCAGTCAGACTTCTGAGTAAGTCTGCTGCCAAAAGTCTTTGGAATTTATGAATCACATTGATCCGGATGGTTGTAGTAGTAGAAAAAGTGTAAGAGAGATCCTAGTAATCGTATGTCCTGTGTGGGACACGCAATAGGTAATAATCACAAATAATCTTGATCTTCACAAGACCTGAACTCACAGAAAAGCACCAATAAAAGAGTTTTCTAGCAGCAATAAATGCCATTCAGAGAGAGCCTTTGCAGTAAAAGGCTGGCAATCATGGACCACCATTCCAACTGATTTAAAATCACAATTGGAACATAAAGTATTCACTACACAAGAGAAACACTGGCTTCAACAACAACAAAGATGTGAACACTGAACAACGTTTGATTACGCTGTTGGATTCACTTATCAAATTGATACATACATTCAGTATACATGCTATATGTACACTATCACACCTTATTGTATTGACAGTGATGTACAACACTTACACATGTAGATGTACTTTGATGTTTTAATCTGTCAGAGTACATTTAAAAGCCTAACCAGGGAAGGGTCTGCAAATAATGAACAAACAACTAAATAAACTTGTAACCCCACAAAACAATGTAGTTAGCTAATACCTAAGGCTTCAGAAATAACAATACATGTGCATTACTACTGCAAACAGTAAGCTAGTTAGCCAAACATGCTACAGTAATGCTTTTCGCTTATATTGGGGAAGATTGGGGAACTTTTTAATCCAGTCCTTACACTTTTGCTTGTGTTTTTTGTTTTGGAAAGGCTGAAAATTGTACTGTAATTGTTGATTACCTACAAAACAGTCCTCTTACACAGCCTGGGTACAGCTCCTCCTAGTCAGACCCTTCCAAGTTTTCCAGTCACCAATTTAAATGTTGTAACCTTTCAGTATAATTGTGCAGTTCATAGGTAAAGCACCAATTAGGTGTTGTACACATACAAACAAAAAACAGCCTTTGGAAAATAACTCCCACAGTCGATGAACCGAGGATTGCATAAAGAACTGTGATTCCTTTAGGGGCTGGGGGGCACCAAACAACGCTAAAAAAAAAAAGAAAAGCAAATTAACCACAGGGCAGAATATGTAATACATCTGAAAAGACCAACTCATACTCTGTCTAAAATGTTTAATCACACTGGAAATTGTGGCTGTCAAGTTTTATCTGACAGCGAGGGCGATGAGTGAGCAATGTTAGAAAGTGTGTGGGAGTCGACTTTTCAGCATGTGGTGGGCCGGGGTTACAAGATCTTCTCTACACTGTCATTACTGTGTCCACGCACTCCACAGCAAACATACATATGGCTGCAAGACTAGATGGATGGATGGATAGATACTGCGTGTGTGGAAGAAGTGTTCCGTTGTTAAAACGGTTGCTCTTATGCATATAATCCAGGAGTTGGTGGCTCTTGTAGACCTCCTACAGTCTCTGACTTCTCAGTGCTCTCTGGGTAATTAAAATGACCTCTTTACATCTTGTGACTGTAACATATTGATTGTGACCCGAAGGAGGGGCTATCATCTCATCTGTGGTGTTGTTGTTGTCTCTGTTCAGTTAAAGTGTGTTAGGCTATTTGTTTGCCAAGTTATTGTTCTTTTTTTGGATTACATTTGAATCGTTTAAACTTGTTATTCAAATTTTTGGGAAATTCGAAATGCTTGGCTGAATTTACGCTGTGATGGTCTGTGAAGAAGCAGAAATAAAAATAAAGAAAGAGTGCAGTGTCAGAGAAAGAGAGTTTGAATAAACCACAAGTTTCTGTTTCAAAAACACACTAACTTGCATATGGACACTTCACACATACACGCTAGCATGCATACACAGACAAGCTTCACACTGTTCTTGTGCATGACTGCCGGCTCCCTCTCAGACGCCGTTGACTAACAGTTTGCTTTATCAGGAGTTCTAAGCCATGTCTCTGGGCAGGCGCCATCCCTTCCACCTGTCAGGTGCCCTTGCCTGCTTTATCGGTGGTGGCAGAGAGGGCGGGAGGCTGTGGGGGTGGGGGTGAACACTGGACAAGCTGCTGGATCCTGTCCCTGCCTCCGTGTGCCAGGCCTGCATCACAGTTCATTTCCCAGCCTCCTCTCTCCTCTGCTGTTCTCAGCCAAGCCTCTCAGCAGGTGTCTCTCTGCAGAAGAGTTCTGCCACACACACTTACTGTCGCATCTCTCTGCTCAAACTCACAATAGCAAGCAGTCACTTCCACACCACAACTAAAGCGCTTGGTATTAAATGGGTTTTGGAAAAACAAATTCTGAGCTCTTTCTACCAAACTCCATTAAGATTGCACCTCTAAACACTAATAGAGCTTTTTACACTGGAAAAACTACTATCACTACTACTACTACTCAGTGCTTCCATGTTTTGTTTGAATTACAAATTGATGTCTTACAGTACAGTAAGAATTAACAGAAAGAAATTTTATTTATTTTGTATTCTCCGTTTAAGGTGTAAACTTTTTCTACCTTTATCAGCTCGTATGTATTGTTCACCGGCTGTAATAACTTCTGAAAACATGAAGATGTCTTTGTATACCTACTTTGAAGATAAAGGTTTGCACTGAGTACTGTCATCAAGAAGCAATCAACAAAGGCACAGCTGGAATTCTGCTGCTTTTTAACTTTCCCTTTTGAAGTTAACATCCAGACGTTAAAGTACGTGTACTTGCATCAGAAAATGAAATGATCTTATATTGAAGTTCACAGTTTTAATGCTATTATCTCAAAATTATAAAAGAATGACAGTTGAGATATGTTGAGAACTACAGTATATCTCAATGGTTTAATTGCTTTTAGTGCACACTTTTGTCAGTGTTTGTGTCCATTTCTACAATATTTCAGCAGCTAACAGCCTTTGCAGACCCCAATGCTGATTGCCATGCTACTACAGTCATGCTAATGTTTTCATTTTCTGTAAAAATGTGTGATTGTGTGATGACAATGTGTGAGACAAAGGTGATGTTGACGCTGTGACAACACCATCACTACTTACTTCTCTCACTCTGAGCTCTGAATGTGTGAATAACACGATTACATTTTCTGCTGATGAATGGAGAGAAAATGCAATTAAAGAAAGCAGGGAGCCATTTAGGGTGTTATATACCAATATCCTATTTATCATACAGGCTGCTAGACAAGGATGCCAGATAAATCACAAATCTGTTAGTTTAACATGCGTATTCTGTCACCAGTTATCAAGGTTGATGATAACACATTACACTGGATTGCTGAATAACAGAAAAATCACATCACATATTTATATATAAGTTAAGGTTTCTTCTTAAGTCAAAAAGATGCAGAATCATATTGGGACCTTTCCTTTACTATCATCATTGTGTTTATGTCTGTGTACTACATTTCTGTCTTGCTGTTGCTTGTGGATGTGGTTACCAAGGTAACATCTCTAGTGGCCAGCAATTTAAGAGTATGGTGCCCTGTAATGTTGGCTCCATGTTACCATAGCAAATGTCTCTGTTCTCCAGCACACAGTGTACAAGGAAGCTTAGTGGGCTAACGCTCCTCAGCGCAGCATACACTAAGACAGTTAATTAGGGTTTATGGGAAAATCAATATTGTGACAGTGGTTTAAGGAATACATCCTCAGTTAAATGTATTCACCTCATCCTGCTCTTTTTGTGAGGTTGATTTTCACTCTTACAAATATATGTAAATGAACTCCTAATATTAGTAGTAATAGTGCTACTTAAGACAATACCAAATCAAATTATAAGTATTAGAGTGAATGAAAGCATTTCATAACATTTTGTACCACCAAAAGTTAAATCAGCCCAGCGCTTTAAATAGAATTTCCAATGTGCCGAGGCCCAACTAGACAAGAAAAGCAAAGGAACTGTATGCATTATACATTGTGCAAAGAGTGCATTACATTTATATCCCCATGTATTCTCCTGAAGCGATGACTTAACAAGAAAGCTTAAGCACAAGCACACATTCTTGGTTGGGGTTGGAAGCAGTTGGCTTTTTAAAAAAAGTCTCTGGTATTTCACAGCGATTTCATAGCGATTTCACATATTTAAAATGAAAAAAAAACAACTAGACATTCATTCAAATCTAAAATATTTAAAGATACAGAAGTATAACCATACTGCTATATGCTACATTATCAAATTCTAGTACTAACAGAATAGCTTGTGTATGACATCTATTTTTAACATGTTATGAATGTCATGAATGTCACATGTGTCTATAAATTGTATGTGGAAGCAACAAAGATCAATGCATTGCAAATTCAACTGTTTGCATGTATTTATGAAAAAGCTCACCAGAAAAAGAAGAATGACTGTCAGAGAATGAATTAAACAAAATATGCCCTTAAAAAGAGCATGCAAATTTGCATTGCCCTTTTAAAATCTAAAATGGAGTCTATATTTACTGTAGTGCAAACTGAATGCTGTGGCTCCAGGTACAGCAAACACAGGAAGCACAACTGTAGATAAATATATCATTGTTATGGGGCATGGCTGTCACTTTAATTGAGACGTTGACTATTGCATATTCAAGTCTGTGCTGCACTAGGCTGCATTAGCCAATCGTGAATGCTGTGCGCTGTCATTGGCTGAGCTACAGAGAGAGCCGTGTACTGTGCTGAGGGGCGGAGAGGGGGGCTCTCCATCTCCTCTGCGCTCTCCCATTCAACCTCTGTAGTCAGCAGAACGAGTGGCTGAGCAGCGCTACACAGCATCCACGGCTACAGCGTCCTGCAGATGCCTGTCCTCCATGAGGGGAAAAAAGAACAAGTGTTGGAGAGAAAAGGGTAGATCCACAGATGAAGAGAGACTGAAAAAGGAAGAGAAGCACAGAAGGAGTAAGAGTGGGAAATAAAAGGAATTGAGTAAACACTGCTGCCTGCCTAAGGAACACTGCAGCTGCACTAAATCTGGGGCTGTCAGGCCAACCCTCAGCAAAACAGTGAGTGAGAGACGCAAGGGACCAGAGGAGAGAAAGAAGTGATTTAAAGAGCTGATCTCATCACTCTGGACAAGCAGGGATGGGAACCCCGAGAGCCTCTCCATCAGCAGATCAAACTTCACTCAGGAAAAGTGCCTTTGGATCACCAGTCTGAGTCTTCAGAGGAGTGAAGAAAAGGGGCAAAAAAAGAGAGTTGTCCTGTTAGTTCCTTGAAAAGAGAAGCCTTGTACAGGAACTCTGATCACTACACACTAGCACAGCTCAAGTCTCTTCTGTCCCCCTCGGTCTTCCCTTACACCTGCCGGCTCGTGGTGAATGTCTTCTCTTCGTGCAATCCCACTGCTCGGCAGTTAATAACACTCATGGTCGATGCCAAGGGAAGGAACATGAAATGTCTGACTTTCTTCTTAATGCTTCCAGAGTCCATGAAAAGCAAATCAAGTAAAAGCTCCAAGAAAGCGAATGCCAGTGGCAGCCCGAAGCTGCCCCCTGTCTGTTATGAGATAATCACTCTGAGGAGCAAGAAGAAGAAGAAGATGGCAGCGGATATTTTTCCCACCAAAAAGCCGGCATCCACCACCACAGTGCAACAGTACCAGCAGCAGAACCTCAACAACAACAACACCATACAGAACTGCAACTGGCAAGGACTCTACTCCACTATAAGAGAAAGGTAGGTACAACCAGCAAGCCTCCTTCTGAACCAGGAAGCATTACTGCTTCTCCCAACAGTTTTCATCAACAGTACATTCAGGCAAGAAGAATCAGAGTTTTTAATTGCATATTTTACTAAAGTTCAATAGATAAGAGCTGCATGTTCCACTGCATTTTTCCTGCCAGAACCTCCATCACATTCAAAAATGTATCCCAAAACACAAGTAAGGTAATTACTCTTGTTTACTAAGGTCTGTGTGTGTGTGTGTGTGTGTGTGTGTGTGTGTGTGTGTGTGTGTGTGTGTGTGTGTGTGTGTGGCTGGGTGTTCCCTCTGCCCTGCCCTCAATCTGCTGGGGGTATCAGTGTTTACCACCTCTTCTGCTCCTGCAGACTTTGCCGCTTTGACATAACACAGGGCGGACAGCCACCGGGTGCGTTTGATATGCACAACAGGCAGAGGCTGCTCTGTACTAAAGGCAAAAATATTTACCTTGGCCTATCAGTAAAAGACCACAGCTGACCAGAGCAGAATATGGGCTTTCCAACATGGCTTTGTTGTCTCTCCAGAAATTCATGGGGCTGTTTACCCACCCCTGTGACATTTTCCACTATTCAATAATATATGAACACAGTTATATTGTTGGTCCCATTCTTTCACAGCAGGGATTTTCCATTCCGTTTATTGTCTTGTTTGATCGTTTTAATGTAGATGTAAAGAGTTTAAGTGTGTTTTAGTGTGCTATGTAAGACTTTTAATTCTATAAAATGTCGTAAGTGTTGCCCGAAGCAATTGGGACACAATCATTTAACTTGTCTTAGAAAAGATAAATATAGATGTAATTTACTATTTTAGTTTGAACTTCTGGAAATGACTAATTAGTTTGTTTATTATTCACATTACATATAATTAGGTTTTTGTGCATTGATCTTGCTTTAATCTAACCCTAATATTTTAAAGTTAGCTTTTTCTCCTCTTCTACAACACAGGGTAAAATATGTCAAGTTAATTTTCTCTGGGTTTTTTTATGTCTTTCTCTTTTTAGAAATTCAGTTATGTTCAACAATGAGCTGATGGCAGATGTTCACTTTGTGGTGGGTCAGCCTGGAAGGACCCAGCGGCTGCCAGGACACAGAGTAAGAATTTCATCAACCAGTAAAGTCACGGTAGCAGGGAGGAAATTAGCAAGCAAGCAATCAGCAAGCTAGTGTTGTTCATATCTTATCAGCATACAAATAATCTTCCTCATTGCCAACAGTAATGGAAGTTAAATCCTTTGTGCTCCACTCTCACTTCTGCACCATGTGTCTTTTCTAGACAGTCCTCAATTATTTATGTAAATGAGGCGGACGGATAGAGGCACAGAGTGAGCGAAGGAGGAAGGGATTCCCTCTTTAGCAGTCATCTCACACAGAATGGATCGCCTTTGTCTCTGCTTTAGCTCACCTTTTGAGAGATAGTAATCAACTTTAAATCAAACACATCCAACAGCACGCAGTTACAATGATAAGGCATAGAGTAATATGCATTCAACTCTGCTTCTCACATCCTAGTTTACTTTTGTAATAATTAACTTGATTAGCTTTTGAATTCTGGATTGACAGCACAATGAATCTACAATAAATAACCATGATTATTATAATTGGGCCCATGTTTATGCCAGTGGTAACATGCAGGTCCACATGCCTCTTTGTTTAGTCCGCCCTCTGACCTCATTGCTTTTTCCAAGATGTTCACATAAATAATTAGGGTTTATAGTTGCAGAGACCATGTGCCTCATCTAAAGGCAACTCATAATGTCTACTCTGTTTGAATATGATTATAACACTCACATTAAATCTAGTAAGTGATTTTGCAGCCATTAATTTGGCTTCTCAGAAGAGCCCTGCATGGGTCATCTTTTGTAGTTCTTTTATATGGGACCCAAATGTATTATCTATGATTGGTAGCTGAAGTGCACTTCTTCTTTATAGAAAGCAGTTATGGAAGGACATTGAGGATGACTTGACTGCACTTTATGCTGAGACATTATGCCATTGGGATATAATATAACGATGTTCAGTGCAGCAATGTTTATTGTGTCCATTTGGCAGGAACTCAGATGTGCATTATGATTTCATTTTTTTCAAAGATGGAAGATGCTGCTAGCAGCTAAAAGGAGTGATTTATGTGGACATCTGTAAAACATAATGAGTCAAGAGGTGGAACTAATCTTACATTAAGTATTTACTGTATATACACATCACTTAATGAATATCTGTGTGTAACAACAACGACATTGTTTTCAACAAATATTATTGCCAAGGTCTATTTTAGATTGGGTTCACGCAATTTCAAGAGACAATCTGTGTGCCTTTTTTGAGAAAATGTATACCACCCACCCCACAAACAAACACACACACACACACACACACACACACACACACACACACACACACACACACACACACACACACACACACACATAGTATAATAACAGAATTCATAGCCTTGTATACAGTGCTTATCACTGGAATTATTAGTAGCAATGTGTTGCATCTGATTTCATCATGAATTCAGATAAGTCATTAATTTCAGTAAATTAAACTTTTGCTGCCCTTTGTTCAGTTATGTTATTAAGATTTCCTGTGTGTGTTTTTTTTTTTTAAATCAGAGGCAATCTAGTTCATTAGAAATCCGCCTTCTTGTCTTTAGGGGAAACAATAACTGGCTGAGCTCTGCTCATTACAGTATGTGAGAAACTCAACAGGTTCAGTCTCTCCAGTGATTGGAATTGAGGCATTGTTTAATATCCACAAAACAATTTGTTTTTTTTATGTACAATAAGAGTTACATGGGAACTAATTGAATTTAGTACAATTCCCATTTCAAATAATCATTCTCCTTATACTGAATGTTACATGTCATGTGATTTCCAGTGAAATTCTAGATGAACTACAGCATGTTTTCATTTCTCTTTTAACTCTTATCACTTTGTTTTCTCTTCTTCCTCCAACAGTATGTTTTGGCTGTGGGCAGCTCAGTGTTCCACGCCATGTTCTATGGTGAACTGGCTGAGAACACGGATGAAATCCATATTCCAGATGTGGAACCAGCAGCATTTCTGGCAATGCTGAAGTAAGAATTCTTCTCTGTCTTACTGTAACTTATTTCAACTGGCCCTTTTCTTGTGTGTTTTCTACAATGATCTTTGAACAAATAGTGTCTTCATGTACATAACTGCTATTTTAATTTGATGTTGGTAGAAAAAAACAAGGTTTGATGAAACTAGTTTATATACCCACATCTCTGGCACATCTTGGATAAACCTGTTTTGCACTTACACTCCCAGACAAATGATTCTATTCTATCTTAAAGATATTATCTGTATCTGTCTATTTGTACATCATTCATTTTATTCTACTTTCTACTTGTCACAATAAATCACTTCATCCATCCTCCTTGCTTTTCCTCCACTGTGTTCAAGAGTTTTGTTTGCCGTGTCCTTGCAGGTGAGCTACAGTACGAAGTAGATGAGGGTGTAGGAGGAATACTATTTTGTTGTTTGAATAGTTTGCACAGTGATTTCACTCTCTTAAGAATCCCATTTCAGTGTTTTCCAACATGAATATGAACAGACACATCAACGCTATTGCTTACTGTACAATATTGTTATATCAGTCTGTTTCAACCATAATCAACTACAAACTTCAAATGAAGTTATCTTTGTCATATTTATCATAACCTCTCCTCTGTTTTGTATTACATGGTTATCTTCTTAAAACATGTTTACGTCGTATTGCATGTCATTTCTGTGGTGTTTGATCTGTTGTCTATAAAGCTGAGAAAGTTACATTTTATGTCAACAGGTACATTTACTGTGATGAGATTGACCTGAGTGCTGACACAGTGTTGGCCACTCTTTATGCTGCCAAGAAATACATTGTCCCTCACCTGGCACGCGCCTGCGTCAACTTCCTGGAGACCAGCCTGAGTGCCAAGAATGCCTGTGTGTTACTCTCCCAGAGCTGCCTGTTTGAGGAGCCGGAGCTGACACAGCGCTGCTGGGAGGTGATTGATGCCCAGGCTGAGCTGGCGTTACGCTCAGAGGGCTTCTGTGACATCGACGCCCAGACCCTGGAGAGTATCCTACAGCGAGAGACACTCAATGCTAAAGAGATAGTGGTGTTTGAGGCGGCGCTCAACTGGGCTGAGGCTGAGTGCCAGAGACAGGACCTTACCTCGTCGACTGACAACAGGCGTAAGGTTTTGGGTAAGGCCATGTTCCTGATACGTATCCCTACAATGGCTCTGGATGATTTTGCCAATGGAGCAGCCCAGTCGGGCGTGTTGACGCTTAATGAGACCAATGACATCTTCCTGTGGTACACGGCAGCCAAGAAACCTGAGCTACAGTTTGTCAGCATGCCTAGGAAGGGCCTGACACCCCAGCGCTGCCACAGATTCCAGTCCTGTGCCTACCGTAGCAATCAGTGGCGCTACAGGGGCCGCTGTGACAGTATACAGTTTGCAGTGGATAAAAGAGTTTTCATTGCTGGATTTGGACTGTATGGATCTAGCTGTGGCTCAGCAGAGTACAGTGCCAAGATTGAGTTGAAACGTCAAGGAGTACTGCTGGGACAAAACCTCAGCAAATACTTCTCTGATGGTTCCAGCAACACCTTCCCAGCGTGGTTTGAGTATCCAGTTCAGATCGAGCCTGATACTTTCTACACTGCTAGTGTGGTCCTGGATGGGAATGAGCTCAGCTACTTTGGACAGGAAGGGATGACAGAGGTGCAGTGTGGGAAAGTGACATTTCAGTTTCAGTGCTCTTCAGATAGCACTAACGGCACAGGGGTGCAGGGGGGACAGATTCCTGAGCTCATCTTCTACGCTTGACAAACCATGTGCACACATTGACCGATTTTCAGTGCACTTATGAAATCTAGAAAATGATCACTTTGTGCATAGTGTCACTTTCTGGTATTTATTTTTGTCACTAATGTGCAAAAGAAATCTTATTTCAGACATGCGATAGGGTCTTGTGTGTTTTTGATTTCAGTAATTGGTCCACTTGAGTAGGACCAGTTAGATATCTTAAGATGTTGGATTGTTCAGATACATAGATGAACAAAAGTCCGGAAAAATTAAAAATATCTTGCACTAGATGTGCATGTATGCATATATGTAAATTCTGAAATGTATATGATGACAGAATTGTGGCCAATGCGGGCCACTAAGATATCTTATATAATTAATATGCTATAGTATGTTTATTATTTCTATGCTTGCATAGAATGCACATATATAGCAATACTTGTGTGAAAAAAGGCTGTACAACACTCAATACCAACATAAAAGTTCATTAGTATTTGAGTGGTTTCAATTGAATCTGCAGCTTTTTGATACTTTAAAACTAGTACGGGGCACTTAGAGCAGGCTAGAGGGGGTCTTAGATTAGGGGGCACTAGATATAATGAGACACAGAGCCCATACAGCATCTCTCTCTCTCTCTGTAGCATGTTGCTCTGCACCTGCACTCATCTCGGTCACTCCAGTGAAGTTTCATTTAGATATGTATCATCATATTTACAGTGAAATGTGATCAACGTTCACCACTACACAGTAGAGTGGAAGATTTGTTTAGTTTCATCTGTCTGCATTGCAGTACTGCTCCCTTTTCAGCTAAACGTGTACTACTAATTGTTCTGGCGCCTTGGTTTTGTTTACAACAAAAAGATCAATGATTGATTCAGTGTTAGCAACTGTTTATCTTATGGACTTTTACTTCTTTTTTGTTAAAAACTGTTAACTGCTGAGCACCCCCTCCCAATGTGATATGTGATTATACAGTATCAGTATTTGCATACTGTATATGCTAGAGAATTGCACTGATGTTGGTTTGTAATCGAATTGGTTATTTTGTTTTACTTGTTTTTTATTGAGGCAGATTATTTTTGATTTACTGTGCTACTGGATATTTCTTTCTGGTGTAAGATGAACATCAAAAGGCATCTGCTGATGACAGTGGATGGGCAAACTGGTGTTCATGCCCTGTGTTTACGTGCTACAGTGCTGGGAGACCAACGAATGTGTATGATTGTTGATGATGCAAATAAACAAAACAAATGGTACAGTCTGATTGTTGATCCCATCAGTAATAAGCATTAGAACTTCACACTTTGTCTGAAATTAGGAGATGGGGACAGATGATGCCCTTCGGCACTGCAGTGATTTACAATGCCAAAGAGAGCTGTCTGATGATTGATGATCCCTGTCTTCATGCCACTTATACACCCTGCTTTTTGTCTGTCAAACTCCACCTCTATTCTGCATCCCACTGAACTACACAACATTATACTTCCCCCTCCTTAATATGAATTTTAATAGACTACAACTATAAAGTATGGCTTTTTGATGTGCAATAACTTCTGCAAAGGTCTGACGTCATTGACAGCATGTCAGACAACCTCTACAACATTAACGTTTTACAGACTGCAGTCATAAAGAATGTCTCTTGGACTTGGCAATCTTTTTTTCAAGACTCAAGAGATAGAAAGGGAATTCAATTACAATCTTGAACATCTTAAACTTAAAAAATGTGGAATTCCCAGCATACCACACTAGCTGTTTGACCCTCGGTCAAGCTAATGTGTCTGTCTCTTGAAATGGCAAACTTGTGTTGTAGATGAAGTGCAAAGTTCTAATCACAAATACAATTGCTGAGACACTGACAATGCAATGGATTAACAAATACACTTTATTTTTTTTTCTTTTCTCAAAATAAGATGAGTCATTAACTGAATCTCAAGATGAATCATATGTCATATCTCTTTGTGAACAGTAGTTTATGTTCAAAAAGATATCACTCTTGTGAGCTTATGGCAGGTATTTGATTACCAAGGCACTCAATAATGCTGAGACCAAGTTTGACATCGCCAAAGAGCATGAAGCCCTTGATGAATTGAGCTCAATATGTTAGGGGACTCGGTGCTTCTGTGCGATTTTTCATGATTGTGGCGCTAATGTTGTAAGCAAGATCATTAATTGCACTGGAGGCGGCGGGAGACTAGAATGTGCCAGGAGTCAGAAGCAGGCCTGCTTTCAACAGAAATACAGAGACACATTTAGTTCCATTTTACAAATGTAGCTGGTCTATGGCAGCAGCATTACAATTCAGGTACAGTTTACAGTGATACAATAAGCTGTGTAATAAGCATTTGTGTCATCTCTGAAGAGAAAACAAAAGACCTTTCCTCGTTTTGTTTTGCCGAAACAATTCCACTCAAGCCCATAGACCTGACATTTGTTGGTGTTGGTCACAGTCAGCTTAGAAAGCAGGAGTATTGCCAGAGGCTACCAGCTCACTGCCAGAGCTATGACGGAAACAGCTCTGGATCTGTTGGATCAATAGCAAGACCTAAATCAGCAGTTCTGTTTTCAACTCTAATCACTTGCTATTATCCTTTAAAATATAAATCAATTTTAGATTCACTATGTGATAGGCAATATTTAGTGAAAAGGCAGTATTCTTTATTTTATGAGAGGTGACAATTATTGTGGTAAACCAGTGTAATTATATGAATGATATATAAGACATACTATGCATTACTGATGAGGAAGTCAGTGTGATACAATATTTTAGGATTACTCACTCACATATACAATGTTGGCATCCTGTTTGATTTTACCACCAACATTTTAATACATAATTCAAAGTGTTTACAGTCTTACATCTGTTTTTTTAAGTATAGAGGAAGATGACATGTACTACTCATCAGTAATCATAAATGTGACTGTGAGTTCATACCAAAGACAAGCTTTTGAATAAATTTAGGGTTTAGCGGTGGAAGGGAAAAGGGAACACATAGTTGGTGGATACCGACACAGACTGGGCACATATTGCCCAGGAAAGTCTCATTGAGGGTTTAATTACTGTTCAATAAGAATTAAGGATGAAAAGATTCAGTTGGACTTGAGGGAGGAATGTGGATTACCACTGATCAACATTCTTAATGCTCTAAGATTGTTTGTTCCAAGTGCAGATAAGTCTGTGCCAAAAAGTCCTTTTTGTATCTTAAGAGGGGTGTTGTTGTTTCCTTAATCCTTGGATGACATGCTGCACAAACAATCACATAACTGACTACTGGGCATATTAATGTGGTGCGGGGTTAAACAGGATAGAAATGTCTCCTAAATTAACTTAACTGAAAAAAAATACCACTCAAAGGAAAGACAAATGGTGAGAGGAACCACATTGTTGTTTTACCATATCAAACATCAGTCTGTTCACTGCAGGCAATCACATATCCACTCCTCAACATCCCGAAAATTTCCATCCTTGCAAAATTTCAATGAATTAATAATGGCCAAAGAGAGGAGGGAAACACAGCTGTGGGTTTAAAGAATTCATCAAAGAAAATAATTTAAAAATTGTTTTTTTTAATTCAACAAATCTCAAAGGAAATCTCAGAGCCCTTTTCTACTACGTTCCCTTTAAACATATGTTTTCTCTAAAGGTGTACATGTATCTTTACAAGATAGTATACTGGCGCATTTCAAGTGCAAAAACTGCCCAGTAAGTGTAATGAGAGCATCTGGCAAGGGCTGCTGAAGGTTACAATGAATTGCTGTAATCCTGATAGATGTAAGGGTATCTGAGCCCCCCACTACCCTTATTGCACTAACCTCAGCCTACTGGCAGCCAGTCAAGCAGGAGCAAGGCAGGGGGTGAGAGGAGAATGGAAAGGGGGAGACAGAGGTAAGTGACAAGTCTGGTCTGACTAGTATTCAGGCAAAGAGCTCATTCCCTTTACAATTATCACATAGACAATTAGTGGACAGTCTAAGTGGCAATTAATCACACTTTAAAATGGTATAAGGTCACACACTTCCGATAGAAGGTGTGGGTAGAAGCAGTTAGAAAGCAGGAGTTTGACTGATGATAGCCAAATTCACTTCTTTGTCCTCCCCATTTCCAACCCTGTGGTGCTAAAGACCTGCAAAAGGCAAGGGATATTATTTCAAATAATCTCCTATCTCAGAGCTGGTGCCTCCAGTCATGCCGCCGGGATGCACTGCAGTATTGAGTCTGCGACCGTGTCTCTCATTTATCTATTTACTTATTTATTCACTGCTATCAGGCATAGCTGGCCAAGGCATTGAAAGACCAGTTTTTATGTTTTATTAGTCTGTTTATAGCGATGTCGCTCAGCTCCAGATGGATCAATATGGCTGGGATTTCTGGAGGTAAGCGTTCCCTGTATCATGTGAATTATGATTGCTGAAAAGAGTGGAAATACGCTTCTGGTGGACAATGGGAGCTGCAGGGCCTATACAAAGGAGCCAAAACATTGTGACAGAGTATCAGGCACACACTGGAAGTATATTATATTACCTTCCAATGGTGCAGAGGTAAATACCCTGTTTACATAATTGTGTGTTTGTCCTATGAAATACGATTCCAGAAGGTATATGAATACTGCACTCAGACAAAAAGTAGTTCATTCACGTGCACTGAATGCTGAATTTGTTGGTGATGCAGTATGCTAATCAAGCTATTTATTCCCACAACCATGGTATCGTATACCTGTCACCCACAGCCATTACAGCAAGGCTTGATCAAAACCTTGAATGTTGGCAGCTTCCCACTGAGAGAGGTGATGAGGGCTGAGCATGCTATTTTTTGGATGTACTCTCGAGCCTCTATTCATACTGCAGAATGTCCTCTAAGGCAGCTCCATGGCTTTGATAGTATGGAGTGAGAGGGCCCTTTTCTCCCCAGGGTCTGATATAATGAGGGTGAGCTTACTAAACATGATCTGCGGCTCTCTTGAATAAGCTACTTGAAACAGCTCGAGCCTGAAACAGTACAACAAACAGCACTGATTCATTTGTACACATGCTCTCGCACTCTACCTCTCTCTCTGTGAGCTGTATCAGGGAGGGCTAATGTGTTTTAATGTTGTGGAGTGATTCAGAGATGGAGAAAGAGGACAGAGAGGCACAGGAGTCTAGCTTTGTGAGAGTTCATTCAAAACAGGAACATAGGAAAATCTGGTTTTCCAGTTTAATTATTTAAGAACATAGAAAATGTGAAGTGGCAGATTTGACATGACTGCAGTCATGATTTGCATTTGTAAATATGAATAAAAATTCACTGTATAGTTATTGCGAGAATAATGCTTTAATTGTGCTGTTTCTCACATTCAGTCTTTATCTGCTTTGAGATCTTATCACTTGGCAGCAGGGAGTCTGGTAATCATTAGAGACATTATACTGGGAAGAAGGTATTTCTTTTGTCAAAAAAAATCAGAAATATCAACTAGACTAGGAGTCAGCACGATGTAACACTGCTAAAGAAAGAAAAGCTATTCCTGTCCTTGAATACAAATTTACAAGGGTGAATTTTATTTGCTGAATGTCTATTTTCTTTCAAGTTAACCTTAAAATGACCGCATTACCCACACTAGCAATTTCTGTCTGAGTTATGGCACGAAGTATAATAACATCCATAGTAGAGCGATATTGTGCCCAAGTTCTTTGAAATCCAACTGAGCTCTACCAGCCTGCTTTTCTGGCCTAATTTAAAAATTGGAGCGCGGTTTCTTGTTCCTCTGCCCTTTTTTATGTCCTGCTTACCACAGGGACTTAAACGTCCACACAATTACTGTAGCATTGTTCAGAAAGGCATTACCAAGGTGTTTCTGTCCTGATGCAAATTATAATGTATGATTCGTTAAAATGTAGAGATTTTATATTCAATCAAAGAGGGATTAAGAGTAATACACCTGCATTCACACAGCAGCTTCACATTTCCGTGATCTGTTCACATCAACGTTGTTGCAGCTGCACGATCCCAGCCTAACTATCAAGCTGTACCTTTATATAACCTTTCAGAGATTTATAGGAGCTACCATCAGTGTTCACCTGACCTAACTAAAACTCTTCCTGCCTATGCTTTTTTGAATTGAGCCCCAAACTATTTGCTCACTGCCCTCAATAATGGCCTCAATTTAAGCTTCACCGTGCCTCACCTTCCCCTTATTTCCGCTTCCCTTTGACATACCAAAGCATTTCTCGTTGAGCTGCTGGAAATAATCACAGGACATGAGATGAATAAAAGTGCTGTGTTTTGTAGAAGTTTTTTGAGTTTCACTTGTTGTGTTTTGTATTCTTGCGCAGGCAGCCTAGCTTAAACTTGACGCATTATACAAGCTTTGTACAGAAGAAAGCCAGGTGACAGCTCTGACAAATAAAGCTGCTTATACTGTAGGTCCTATGAAAATAATGAAATTATGTATGTATAGATAAAGAGAGCATCAGACCTTTATTTAAAGCGCTCATCCCAAACAGACCCACTGTCTGCAGGACTGTAAGTAATGTGTGTTTGTACTGGCAGGCAATCATACATGCAGCCAGGCGTGGGATCAACATTATTTATTTGTTAAGGGGAGGTGGAATATACGCTTCACGTGTTTTTTCACATGGTTGTAAAGGAGGAAGAACACTATGATTGTCAATGTGTGGGCAGATGTAATTTCAGTGGCATTTCCGCTGAACCTGTGACGCTGTCATGTTTATCTAGTAGATGGTAGCAGTGGGATTAAAGGTAGAATAACAAAGTGTATAATCATGTTTGTAAACCACAACATAGAAGTGAGATTTACAGTTTTGCTATGATAAATGCTGGAATTGAAATATTTTCTATTGACATATTGAGAATTTAATCTTAATGTGTGGAATTTGTATCTGTTAAATAAAGTATGAACGATTGAGAGAACTAAACAGAAAACAAAACAGGATGAAAAACTTTGGATTCCCATACAGAAAACAGAAGATCTTGACCACCCCAAGGCAATAAAGAGTCAACAGAGAGATGTAATATCAACCAACCAGTGGCACATATAATTCCGACATCATTGGCTTTCAATTATTAGGTTGTCACCCAAAGCAGCACTAAAGCAAGCAGAGCAAGAACAGAACATTAGCAAGCAACTACTGCTAAAATACATCTGCTTGCAATTCTTGCAGAATTAGCATTTGTGAATGAAGGTGGAACAATATAACATAGGTAAATATGCTCAAAATGTGCAAGGTCATGAAAAGTGCATTGATACTGTAAGAAAGATAATACTATGTGAATAATTAATACCTTCTATCAAGTACCACTGGTTTCCAACTAAACCACAGAGTCTGTAGTTTTTGCAGCCACAGATTTCTCAGTTACCAAGAAAACTGAATGAGTTCAAAAACTGGTTTTGACATGCCCCCTTAGCATCCCCCTGCCCATCCCTCCAATGCAAAGAAGAGACGCATGAAATATCAAAAGCCCACATACGTCAGCTCAACAAGATTGGAATGGAGGGGATTTTCCTCCAGTGTGCAGCGCTGCACCTCCAGCAGCACTTATGACCATGGGGAGGATGAGGGGTAGCTGGAATTTCATTTCTCAATGATGAAATTCTTTTCATCAAGCCTCTTTTGCATAACAAAAGGTGCATAAAATGCATTATATATGGTAAAGTGTAACTGTGAACCGCCACACGTAGGCTGTCTTTCCAACACAGGCCTCAATTTCCAGGAATAGAAGCTTCTGCACAATATCCATCATTGCCTTTGAGAGGTTAAAAATATCCCCACCCACCACCACCTCAACATGACAAGTATACAGGAGTCACTAACTATACATTTAATGTGATTAGAGTGCTCATGTCATTTCAAAACTATTTCATCCAATGACTCTAATATGCAAGGATTGCAAGGATTATATTCATAGCGTACCTATTTGAATACATTCTTTTAATTTGCTATATCATTAGAGCCTGTGATGATGAGAATTTTTTTTGAACCTACACAGTTCAGTGAAGCACAGAGAAGGAGCTGTTGGTTTGTAATATTTCATTAGAGGTCTATTATGCGGATAAAAGGGATGGGATAAATAGAAGGGCCATAACAGCTGAGGATTTATGCCAGGTGTCAATCTTATTTAATCGAGCCACTAAAGACAAAGAGGCGGCCTGAAGTAAAGCCTATCAGTAACAGGCCTGACTGCAGATGACAAGTGGCACAGTAACCTGTGATGAAAGGGATAGACATGAGGCTTTAGGGCACCACACCCTGCATAAGTGACAAAGACTCAGTGGAATCTTAAATATACTACATGTGTTTGGATATTTACAAATTAGAAATCATTTGATTAAAAGTAACAGATCTGCACTTGAAAAAATGTAGCAAGGAAGACAATGTACATTTGTTATTCCCCTCTGATATCAGCTCATGCGGCATCACAGGTTCAAAGAAGAGTTTGTTTTTATGATAAACACTGTGGGAGGTTGAGCATATGCGCAGGTTTTACTCGGCTCTTGATAAAGGAGATATTTCAGTTGCTCTGTGCCACACTGGATCTGTTTGTGGCTGAACCAACTGTGATCAATAGCTTCAGATGTTTCATTAACTAGCTGTCTAACTTGACTATTTAGATTAAGCTGATGACTGATAAGGTTTGAACACATTCCAGATTCTCTGAATACAATAGTCTTGGCAAGCACCAGAGAAAGCAACACAAGTCTTTGTACCAAGGCCTAAATTATGAGGTTAGATTAATGTTACATATCGAATTAAGTCTACAAACATTTAAAATGTTCAATTTAAGTTTTGAAAGTGTAAACTACGGTTTTGAAAGTGAAAATTGGGATTCAAACCGTTAAAAACAAGATTTGAAGGTCTAAAATAATGGCTTCACTCTTACGTTTGCTGGGTAATGTTTTCAATGTCCCAAATCTGTGATGATTCAACTTACTTTCAGAGAATCTTTCTCAGCTTTGCATTCTAGGGTTCCTGACATTTTTCAACAGTTACGAAACTATATTAAACCAACTATTCTCCTTTTAGTTACAACTGCTCCTCCCAGTTTTGCTAAGGACCATCTTGGTCCACCTAAAGGCTAATCTCGCATGGTTAGACCTATCTCCATAGGTTTTGCGTGGCTAAGCTCTGCACCCAGCAACGGAGCCTCTGCAAAACGGTCTCGGAAAGGAACTTGTTTTGGTAAAGTTAACTGTTCACACAATACAGTGACGTGAGCTATTCAAATTAGCTGGATACATGGTTAAACCTAATTTGCACTTACCAGTGTATTGCTGCATGTACTTAGTCCACAGCGATCCCACCAATTGGTCACAAAATGTCCCACTTAGAGTAAATGCCATTAAAATATTCTTTGTTAATCTTTAGAACCATTCCCCAAAACAACGAAGCAGGCAAATTGTATGTTCTGTAAGTTGTGTTAAAAATAAATTACAAAAAATGTTAATCACAAAAAAGATAAGCAGTATTAATGTTTGATGTGTGACAGTAATCTAAACTCATTCTCAGTGGAAACTGCAGCTACATATATCTTAAAGGGAGAAGGGTCGACTGATCTTAAAGAATCACCGGGCACTAGTGGGAATGAATGTGGACACAGGCAGACACATTACATAAATTATACTTAAGCAGTGCTCTCCGACTCATTCTGATATTCAATACAGCACTTCAGGACCTCAAGAAGATTTGCAGGATTAGAGGTTGTAAGCCTGGCAAGTTCGATATATTGATCCCCCCCTCACTGAGAGCTGCATTCAATTTCCCAACAATTAGATGCACCTGAAGGTTAATATGATGCTTTGTTAATCTGTTGTGTTGACTAAAACTAACTCTCTCTCTCTCCCTCTCTCTCTCATACAGTTTCTTGAGAAAGTTTACACACCCAAGCTAAAACTGATTAAAAAGAGGAATAAAAAAACACATCTTTTGGAATTTGATGTCAATGCCTTAATTTTTAAAAAAAATGGAAAAACACCAATTTTCTTTGTAAATGAATAATGTATTGTAAATAAATACATGTTCTTCCTGAAAATACAGGGAGTATACACACCCATATGTTAAATTCCCATAGAGGCAGGCACATTTTTATTTTTAAAAGCCAATCATATCATAGATCCAGGATACTATGCATCCTGATAAAGTTCCCTTGGCCTTTGGAATTAAAATAGCCCCAAATCATGACATACCCTTCACCATACCTAGAGACGGGCATGGTTTTATTTCAGTTAGACTAATAGCTGGTTTGATTTGCATTGAGAGATGATCTTATGGAAAGTTCCCCATGCCTATCCCTAATTTTTAAAGTAAGGCATTTCTCAAGCCACTGTATGCTGTTGTAACTCTGCCAATCTGTTTCTCTGTAAGGGTCCAATCCCTGTCTGGGCCCTATCCATACTGCTTTTATAACAGGTCATGTAGTAGTTAGTAATGCCATGCTATTAATGCATTAGGAGAGGCTTTCTCTCACAACAATGCCAGGTAAGTATTCTAGATCATTCTAGGCAACATTACTGGCTCAAATAAACTAGGTTGGCCTACGCTAGGACCTTGTTACAACACTTACTCCTCCCATGACTACAGTACGTTTTAAATAGGTCTGCCTGTAGCAATTTTGTTTCCATCCATCCCCCGGCTGATTACATATTCTGAGGATGTTGCAGGACTTATGGCCGTGTGAGAATGACATGTCTCTCATGGGATCTGGGGGATATTTCTCTGGTGTGGCATACATTGTGCTCCAAGAAGTAGAAATGACAGCAACATTTCATGGTTGAAATGAAACCCCCATAATGTTATCCATTTTTATTCATAAGAAGCTATGACCTGCCTCTCATTGGTTTCTGTATGTGAATGCAGAGTGGTGGAGGGGATTTTTGTTATAAATCATGGACAACGGAGAATTATGGGGTCAACATAAAGTGACAGTGTATCTGTGCATGAGTAGCACACGTGGCTTGATGCAAAACTCACATATGTTCATTTTATACTACTACAGCCAAAGCCAGCCCAATGAATTCTTACATCCTAATCTCTGCTGAAAGTGAGCAGCAGAGCGAGGAAGAGGCTGATACTGACCAACTAGGAAAGAGGAGATTGGCTACAGAGGTTTTTGCTGTCGTCTGCTATTTTAGGGGGAAACTAATGGCAACTGAACTGGGAAAAAATGACTCCAGATCCAGTAAAAGTAGCTAAAGCGGATACGGGCAAAAAAGTCCTTCATTTAATGCCTTTCTAGGTGAAAATGGGAGATAATGCTTGTAGTTACGGTCACAAATTATCTTCTCTATCTCTTTTTGCTCTAGATGCATTATTATTATTATTATTATTAAGACAAGCACACTTAACTTTTCCATCAAAGAGCCCTTTTCCCTCAAAGCTGATATTTGAAGCAGTCTGGACGATTAGAGTGTAATAATTGGCTGTTTTAAAACTACTTTTCTCTGTTTCGGCACAGTGAAAGGGTTTCACGTGGCAGCTGTGCAGAGGCCACAGTCATCTAGAGCTTCCATGCTCGCTGTACAAGCTGGGGAATAATGAAGAAATTAGGCCTGATGGAAAACCTATTATAATAGTTTTACAGTTAATGTGCTATTTGTACTCTCTCATTCTGTTAAAAAATTAATAGTCAGTGGTCAACCATTTTTAACTGCTTACCTCATACAGAAGTGACAGTACTGCTTACTAGTAGAGCTAGTATTAATGGTGTTTTTTCCCCCAGAACAACATTAACCTTCACTCCAATCAGTGTGAAAAGGTGACAGTAAATCCAAACACCTGTCCACTGTCTCCGCTGGGTTTCAGTCATTTTCACCTTCACCATCATATTGTCACCTCTACTACAGCTGATTCTGCAAAACTGAGAAATGAGATAGACTGTGAGGTTTTTTTTTGCATCTGTGTCTATGTGTGCATGTGGTAGTTATCTACAAAGTGTGTATATTGCAGTGGATGTTACAAACTCAGATGTCCCCAATCAGTCAATATTTCAATAAGATTGATATTACTGCTTTGCCATTCAAAGGCTGCTGTCCTCACTGATGAGTGATAATCCATGAGGTACAAAAGCCAATGAAGCATAAAAAGAAGTGTAAATCCTGCATGAATGTATGACATGTTCCCTCCGCTACTGATTCACAACATTTCCTGCTTTGGTTGACGTCACACCCCATTTTTTAAGCAGCACAGTGCACGTGAGGGGTCCCTCTACTGTAGCATATATTTGTCTATGTGCATCAGGTCAGCACTAAGAACAAGGAAAAAGGTAAGCTCTCTTACAGTTACTGAACTGTTTATATAGCAGAAATCCCTCATCTTAATTTTTACTCTATCCTGTAGAACTGCTAATTTAAACCATTAATTCAAAGTCACACTGTTTTCAGAATCCTTCCATTTTCTCATCTCCTCAAACACCCGCCTACTTTCCCCCTTGGTGGCGGATGGAGAAACGGTTGGGGGTACTGCCTCAGTAATTGGAGAAACCTTCTGAAACATGCAGATGAAGCAGGGGGAGATGGAGAGGAGCTAAAGTGAAAAAGGAAAACGGACCAGATTCCTAATTATCTGCCACTTTTTTTACCTATTCCTTCTTGACAGGGTTAGAGTCGTACAGTGGAGGCTCCTTCTACTTCTCATGCTGGCCTCGGCATAATTAGGTGCAGTGTATAGGGCTGAACAGGGATTGATGCTCACATAAAGGCGTGAGCGAGGAGGTAGTTCAGCGGAAAGCTGAGGCTTTGATGAGAGGGTTAAGAGCACTGTCAGCACACTCACTCTTACACATGTTACAATGAAACACCCTGTCAGCTGACACACAGGCTGCCTTACATGAAACTTGGAGGCAGAGCAACAAGAAATGTGTACACTAAACTTGCATCATGCACATAATATGGTCTGAAATATCAATTTTTTTTTATAGTTAATCAAAGGCCAGTGCAGTTCATTGCATTTTCAAAATAGGATGAAAAGAAGCAATCTCAATGATTAAAGTGACATTAATTTCCTTTCAGGTGGTGAGAGGAGAATGAGATAGGCTGTCTGCTTTTCAATATATCTAACAGTGTCAGAGCCTCTACTAGAAAAACAGCAGACACAAGAAGCCTACATGTGGAGATTTACTGTAGTCAACTGATTTTTTCAAATTACTACAAAGACAATGTTGCTATTTGCATAAACATACAGCATGATGTAGATAAATGTTAAATTGCATGTGAGGTGATTGTGTCCCTGTGAGTGTGTTTTGCTGTTTGTGCTGCTTCTGCATACAAAGTCTACATATATGCATATGTAAGTGAATGTTAAGTACAGCTGCCAAATTAAAGTTGTTGTTTTTTTAACACCCAGACTGATCTCATGAAAAGGCGTATGTATGACACGCCAATTCATATGCCATAATTACTAAAGCCAACCCCGTTCTTCATTTCCTAAACCCATCCCACATGTCATATTTCCTAAACTGAACCGTCGCTTTCTTCTCGTGATAAGTGGCGTGTATGTTTACACCCGCTGTATACAGTGCAGACTAGGACTGGGCGATAGGGAGAAAATCAGATATCACGATATTCTTGACCAAATACCTCGACATCGATATTGCGACAATATTCTGGGGATGACGAATGGTGCTTTAACAAAATATCTTCATTTAGATTTAAAAAAAAAAAAAGATAAATAATCATGAGTAATGTGGACATAATGTCTAAGTGGGGAAACAGCAAATAATAGAGCAGCTAGAACAGTCTGGTAAGTTGCTTTACTTTAATGCAGTCTTTACCTAAACCAGTAAAAATCAACACTTATGTCAAATCACGATATTACAATATCCAAAATCTAAGACGATATGTAGTCTCATATCACGATATCGCTATACAATATTGATATATTGCCCAGCCCTAGCGTAGACATACACGCAGATAGTTCAAAATTAGTACAGATAACACGCCCTTGGCTTAAGGAAGTGGTCGTGTACGTTTATGCAAAGTCATGATTGTCATCATCATGTTAAAACACATGTACGTATTCCTGTTAGGTGTGCAGTGTTCCCAGAAGTGAAAATGTAAAGCAGATGACCCTTGGGAGAGAGATGATATCAAATATGCTTCAATGCTATTTTTTCCAAAATGATATTGCTTTGTTTTTTTCATTCAAAATATGAAATGCTGTTTTTTTTCTACAGATGTCACAAGTCTATTTCCTGCACTATTTTTATCCATTTGTCTATTCCAATGTCTCTTATGCTACAGATGTTTTGACAGTCATATTCGGTGTTATTTTCTCCAGGCAATTTCATCTTTAACAAACATACACACCTCTTTGTGAAAGTTAATTCCCACTGAAATGATGAGAGCAAAAGCTCGGTGGAGCATTCTTCCCATGGTTAAGCCACCTTCCGCAGCTAAAGGAGGCTCAGCACTACCCATCTTGCAGGGCGCCGGGCTGTTCTTATCGCCCCCCATGAGGCCGTAGAGGGGTAATAGGATTGTGACTCACAGAAAAAGCGCCATGCTCACCAAGCGGGAGGGGGGGGGGGCACAATTCAGCATCATGAAAGCGGAAGAGCAGGCGGAGAGGATGTGCTCTCCTTGCTCCATAAATAACCCTGCTAAATTGCAGGCTTTGGAGGGTCAGTGGGACACTGGTCTGCCAGTGTATATCTGGAGGCCTGTATATAACCTGTAATCCTGCAGCCCAGAAAACGAACAGCACAGCAGTTCGGGGAAAATGTATTTTCCGCAAAATGGTAGCCTTAGTGTCTATGAGCTTGTAGAGAGACAGTAAAAGAAAGAAAGAAAGAAAGAAAGAAAGAAAGAAAGAAAGAAAGAAAGAAAGAAAGAAAGAAAGAAAGAAAGAAAGAAAGAAAGAAAGAAAGAAAGAAAGAAAGAAAGAACAACAGAGCATTCACTTTGTACTTGGAAGAGGAAGATGAAAGCAGCAGAGATGGGGGGGAGGGGGGAATCAGGATCACTTTGGTTTCGGATGCCGGCTCGGTGTTACTTTTACCGTTCAGCGAGAAATCTTGGGGTTAAGCAAGCATTCTGGGAGAATCCTGGGGCACCGAAGTAAAACAATGTTTTTCCATTCACCACTCTACAGTGTGTTCAGTGCTGCAGGCAAAACCATTCCACCTGTCCTCAGTTAGGTGAGTTGGTGTGTAATTTAGCGGTGCTCATGGGAAGGGCAGTAAAAGGCACTGCAGGTGGTGGAAGACTGGGATGTCCATGCTGGTGCTTTGATAGAATATAAGTGGCCTGAGGCAGTGAGCAGGAGGGCTATAGGGAAGATTTGGGGTTATTATTGAGAGGCAGGCATGGTATAATAATAAAGATGCAAACAGGCATGGGCTTGATATCTGTATCAGATTGGTGAGTTGGGAGTCCTCCCCTCCAGGACTGATTACTTTATCTAAAGGACCATAAAGCATACAACACACAGCATAGATCATTAAAAAACATAACATTTTTAATGCAATTACTGCAAATAAATGCATTGCTCACTCTTTTTTCCTATACCAGATAACCAGGATGAGATTGGAATGATTGGAAATTATTGTCAATTTGGCATGCATGTAGTAGTGTAGTCATGGACACACATGCAAGTGAGTTTTTGATTATGTTGAAGTGGCCTCTTCTCTTAATATTACGCCATGGGCAGTTGCATTGTTTGTCTTATTTAGTTTGATTGATGGTACTGTTTATTGTTCACACTCCCATCAGGACAGTTTCATTCGATACACACATGCTGGAGGATGGCAACCCACTAGCTGATGCCAGGAAAAGTAACGTCAATTTCTGGCTTTTCCTTGTTCTTGTGGACTTTTTTTGTTTTTGTTTTGATGAATGAAAAAAAACATTTCTCTCACAGAGTGAGAGTGGCTTGATAAACAGGATTTGAAAATGCAGAGAACAAGACTGCTAAAAGAGTTGTCTTGTCATCAAACAACATACAGTATTTCTGCGAGCAGATATTCTCAGCGATGACAAACATTCACAATAACACAACCCAAAAAAGCGACATGGCACCTTTCTTTCCATCCTATGGGCCCACCACCTGTGGAAGGAACCGCCGGGGTCAGGTGTGCTGCCACCCATGGTGGCAGTGAAGGTCAGGGGCCTCGATGGACCAGACCCGGGCGACAGAGGCTGGCTCTGGGGACGTGGAATGTCACTTCTCTGTGGGGGAAGGAGCCGGAACTTGTGCAGAAGGTGGAGCGCTACCAGTTAGATATGGTGGGGCTTACCTCTACGCACAGTATCGGTTCTGGAACCATACTCCTGGATAGGGGTTGGACTCTGTTCTACTCCGGAGTTGCCCAGGGTGTGAGGCGCCGGGCGGTGTGGGGATACTCACGAGCCCCCGGCTGAGCGCCGCTATGTTGGAGTTTACCCCGGTGGACAAGAGGGTCGCCTTTTTCCTTGATGGGGGACGGACGGACTCTGACTGTTGTTTGTGCATATGCACCAAACAGGAGTTCGGAGTATTCGGCCTTCTTGGAGACCTTCAATGGAGTCCCATATGGGGCTCCGGTGAGGGACTCCATAGTTCTGCTGGGGGATTTCAACGCGCACGTCGGTGAGGATGGAGATACACGGAGAGGCGTGATTGGGAGGAAGGCCTCCCTGATCTAAACCAGAGCGGTTGTCTGTTGTTGGACTTCTGTGCTAGTCATGGATTGTCCTACACAAACACAATGTTGTACAAGTGTACTTGGTGCCAGAGCACCCTAGGCCAAAGGTCAATGATCGATTTTATAATGGTTTCATCTGATCTGACGCCGTATGTTTTGGACACTCGGGTGAAGAGAGGGGCGGAGCTGTCAACTGATTACCATCTGGTGGTGATTTGGGTCAGGGTGTGGGGGAAGACTCTGGATAGACCTGGTAAGCCCAAACGGGTAGTGCGAGTAAACTGGGAACGTCTGGAGGAGGCCCCGGTCGACAGATTTTCAACTCACCCCTCCGGCGGAGCTTCCGTGCATCCCTGTGGAGGATGGGGGCATTGAACCTGAGTAGACAATGATCAAAGTTTCCATTGCTGAAGCTGTGGCGGCAAGCTGTGGTCTTAGGTGCCTCAAGGGGCGGTAACCCACGAACACCCTGGTAGACACCGGTAGTCAGGAAAGCTGTCCGACTGAAGAAGGAGTCTTTCTGGGATATGCTATCCCAGAGGACTCCGGAGGCAGTTGCAAGGGACCAACGGGCCCGAAGGGCTGCAGCCTCTGCCGTGAAAGAAGCAAAGCAGTGGGTGTGGATGAAGTTTGGAGAAGACATGGAGAAGGACTTTCAGTCGGCACCAAGGTGCCAAGGAGGGGGAAGAGGGGAACCATCCAAGCAGTGTATAGTAGGAAGGGACGCTGTTGACCTCAACTGAAGAAGGAAATAGGGCGATGGAAGGAGCACTTTAACAAACTCCTAAATCCAGCTGACATGTACTCTGTGGTAAAGGCAGAGCTGGAGGATGATGGGGGATTGTCATCAATTTCCCTGGTGGAAGTCGCTGAGGTAGTCAAACAACTCCACAGTGGCAAGGCCCCAGGGATAGATGAGATCCGTCCAGAAATGCTAAAGGCTCTGGGTGTGGAGTGGCTGTCTTGGTTGACACGCCTCTTCAACATTGCGTGGAGGTCTGGGACAGTGCCTAAGGAGTGGCAGACCGGGTGGTGGTTCCTCTCTTCAAAAAGGGGGACCAGAGGGTGTGTGCCAATAACAGGGGTATCACACTTCGCAGCATCCCTGGTAAAGTTTACTCCAAGGTGCTGGAAAGGAGGGTTTGGCCGATAGTTGAACCTTGGGTTGAAGAGGAACAATGCGGATTCCATCCTGGTCGTGGAACAATGGATCAGATCTTTACTCTCGCAAGGATCCTGGAGGGAGCCTGGAAGTATGCCCAACCGGTACCTACATGTGTTTTGTGGGTTTGGAGAAGGCGTATGACCAGGTCCCCCGGGAGATATTTTGGGAGGGCAATCTCAGGGCCATCCAATCTCTATATGACCAAAGCGAGAGCTGTGTCCGGGTTCTCGGCAGTAAGTCGGACTCGTTTCAGGTGAGGGTTGGTCTTCGCCAGGGCTGCGCGTTGTCACCAATCCTGTTTGTAGTATTTATGGACAGGATATCGAGGCGTAGTCGGGGTGGGGAGGGGTTGCAGTTCGGTGGGCTCGGGATCTCATTGTTGCTTTTTGCAGATGATTTGGTCCTGATCATCAGCCTTTGACCTTCAGCACTCACTGGATCGGTTCGCAGCCGAGCGTGAAGCGGCTGGGATGAAGACCAGCACCTCTAAATCTGAGGCCATGGTTCTCAGCAGGAAACCGATGGAGTTCCTTCTCCAGGTAGGGAATGAGTCCTTACCCCAAGTGAAGGAGTGTAAATACCTTGGGGTCTAGTTTGCGAGTGAGGGGACAATGGAGTGGGAGATTGGTCAACAAATCGGAGCAGCGGGTGCGGTATTACAATCCATTTATCGCACCGTTGTGATGAAAAAAGAGCTGAGCCAGAAAACAAAGCTCTCAATCTATGGGACAGTTTTTGTTCCTACCCTCACCTATGGTCATGAAAGCTGGGTCAAGACCAAAAGAACGAGACCCAGGGTACAAGCGGCCAAAATGGGTTTCCTCAGGAGATAGGGTGAGCAGCTCAGTCATCTGCGAGGAGCTCGGAGTAGAGCCACTGCTCCTTTGCGTCGAAAGGAGCCAGTTGAGGTGGTTTGGGCATCTGGTAAAAATGCCTCCTGGGCACCTCCCTAGGGAGGTGTTCCAGGCACGTCCAGCTGGGAGGAGGCCTTGGGAAAGACCCAGGACTAGGTGGAGAGATTATATCTCCAACCTGGCCTGGGAACGCCTCGATTAATGTGGCTCGGGAAAGGGAAGTTAGGAGTCTCTTGTTGGAGCTGCTGCCCCCGCGACCCGATACCAGATAAGCGGATGAAGATGAATGGACAGATGGATGGACTTTGAAAACTGCTTTCTTGCCATAAGTCTCTGGTCTGACTGCTTTCTCAATGCTGATTCTTGCTTTTTGACCAATTACAGACTGTTCTAACCACACGTGCTGTGCTTCCAGGGTCTGATATCAGGTACCACATCTGTGATCCAGTGTTACAAGAAGAGGACCATTAGACCAGCCTATACATTTTTTTTTTTTAATAATTGATTTCAAAATCAATAGTTTAAGAAATAAAAGTATGACTTCTTAAAGTACTTAGTCAACCATGCTAAAAGAAATTGAAATATTCTTTTAAAAAAATCATTAAAACTGAAATCAATCTAAAAAAGCACATGCATGAAATTATGGAAGCATTCGTGGCAAAACAAGATTGTCAGCCAATGTCACTTGCGTCACAAAGGACACTGCTTCTGTTTGCCCGGTTTGCTGTATTCAATTTATTTCTTGACAGGCTTATGAGATAAAGTGACGAGTGGTAGGAGATGGCTGTCAGGAGGAGACAGGGTCTTTCTTCTTGCTGCCTTTTGGTGACTATCAGGCCTTCTAAACTGGCTGAGAGCATGTCTGCCACACTGAGAGGGTCAATAGCCCTCACAATGCAACAAACACCCCTTTTTGTTCTGTGACTGACACCAATTCACCACATATATATACATGTCTTAATGGGGGAAAGCTTTTTGCCTTTTGGGGATGAGAGAAACAATAAATAATACACAAAGACCTAGCTAAATCAGTAATATATACTTATATGTAAGGTAAACTTGGAGATGGTCATCAATGTGATAAATGGTAGAATAGGTAATAATAAAAGATACACCGTTGTGTTTTGGTGACACTGAATCAGAAGCAGCCTGAGTGCTTACAATGACTCACTGTTATATACTCACACACATGCAGCTGCATGACAGAATCTTCAACACAGTGCCAGAAGACAGACACATACTGTGTATATTATATGCCAAATCAGAAAATCTGCACTGCTACTGGTGGAATGTATAGATTAATGCAATTACAAGTGGGGCCTACAAACCAAAATGTGTTAGTGTTATATTTTTGGACCTCAAATAATAAAATATTTTACAATTTTGCACGTCTTGCAGGTGTTGACGGTCAGTTGACAAGCTAAAGTATTTTTTGTCATCTAAAAGTTCAGCTTTCTTTGCACAATGATTTTCTCTTCTCTATTTCCACGTATTGATAACTTCTGTCTTTTGATTTATTTCTCCAAACTTGTCACATGAAAGGCCATTATCGCTTCCTCTTCTAAAGTTTCTGTCGTCTAATGTCTGAATGATCTACTGGTCTGATCCATGGGGTTACAGTATGACTTTTGATCAAACGGAAATTTCCTCTTTATAGTGATGTTTTTCAATATACTGCATCTTATATTAATTCTCCTCTTCTTCCATCTGGTTTTCTTTTCTTGTCTATCCCTCTGTTTGTCTTTTATCTCTTGTGTGCAAGAAGTAGACATACTGTACTTTGTCAATGGGTGAGCTTATGCATCAAGGCACACAATCCTGTTAGGAATTGGCACAGTTATGTCCATTTGATGCCAGTCAAAATATTACAGTCTGTTCACCAATAATGAGCAATGGACATAATGCAGCCCATAATGAGGCTTGTTTATAAGTCTACCTAGTGTAGTATGTATTGGAAGAAAGCCAAATGGGTTAAGCACCCAAAACCCAGTTTTGTGTGTGTGTGTGTGTGTGTGTGTGTGTGTGTGTGTGTGTGTGTGTGTGTGTGCACGGTTATTCCTGTTTGAATCTCAGCAGCAAGACACGAGTGCTATTGTGACAAACTGATGGGCTTCACTAATATGAGCCAACAGTCTGATCAGGATTCAGCAGGTGTTCTGCTTGTAGGAGACTGACGTCTGCTATGGGGCCATCCATCAGAGCTAAATGGCAGATGGTCGTCTCTGTGGCCAGGCAGGAAGTGCACTAACACAATCGCTGCAAAAACACAGGGAGCACTCTACCTGCTGATAATCCACTTACACACAGAAAAAGCTGTTTTAATCTGCCCACTTCTTCCTTGCCACACAACAAGGCCAGGCTCCATGCTGGAGCATCACTATTGATCCACTGCACACATGAACACAGGCTGAGCACTGACAGGCCATCTTATAATGAAACCCTAATCACTCTCGTATGTGACAGGATCACGGACAATTAATACAAATAAATATTTTCTGCTGTGTTTAATTAATTATTTTTCTGCAAACTCTATGCATGCATCTGGTTCTGTTTCGAGGAAAGGTAGGAATCAGGTATGACATATATTGTGAACAAAACCCTGATTTAATTGTAAATCTGCTGTATACAAGCACTAGTGCCAAAATCAGTTGAGGATTACATTTACAAGCTTACTTCTATTATCACAAAGGTGCTAGGAAAAAAATCACACACTTCTTGAATAACGCTTGTGCTCAAGTGGCACTGGCACACTAAATAAAATACTCTGAGATTTGTGTAAAGAATAATTCAACATAACTCAAATAATTATTCATAGAAACACAAAAGTCTAAGTTGTGTTGTATTCTTGCCTGTGCATGTTTTAACATGTTTTTAATGTTTTAACCAAACTATATTGCATTTAAAATTTTGTTTAGACTATATTTTTATTTGAGTTGTATTTATTAAAAGTTCAGTCGCAGAGAAACTCAGCACTCATTACAACCCACCATTACTAAGTACACAGGTCATTCAAGCAACCACAAACCACTGTGTAATAATGTTTTAATCAAGTAAAATATCACAACATCTGTCTTCTTTTGCTAATAAATGATTGTATCCAAACCATATGTTTTAGAGTTCTTTTTGATTGCTAAAAGATAGTGGACACAACTGAAGCCACATGCGCAAAACTCTGCACTACCAACAGTCACCTGAGCTAAACAGTTCACATCTCCTGCAAAACTCATTCAAAGCAACACAACTCTTAACATACGTCTCAAAATAAGGTTAGTGCAGCCAAAGACTATGAATATTCCTCACTGAGATAACACACACTGTCACTCAGAACACTCGTATCAAACACCAATACAAAAATTAAGAAAAGTTATAGATTTTTATAATACAGTGAACCCTCGCTATATCGCGGTTCACCTTTCACGGTCTCGCTGCTTCACGGATTTGCATCGTGCATTGTGTTCTGCATTCTGATTGGCTAAACAGTCTCAGCTTCTTCTCTACCTGTGTGTCAATAACGTTGCGGTTTATACACGTATGGAAAACAGCTTGCCAAATTTAAGTTTGCAAATTCTCTTGCAATTTCAAGTTTCTCTAAAACACATAATTTTGACAAAACGTTCTGCACCGACAAAGGCACTTGCGGTCGGGCCTAAAAGGCAGAGGAAGATGCTAACTATCGCAGAAATAGTTAAACTTCTGGACATGCTAAAGGAAGGTAGAAGCTATGCGGCTGTAGGTCGCCATTACGGAATTAATGAATCTGACACCTGCTTAGACAGCTAAAATTGCAATCAGTAGTGTGTAATAGGCATCAGTCTGAAATCATTTCTATTTTGAATGTGTGGTTAATAGTTGTGTGTTAGCATTTGAACAAAGTGTTGTAAATCCACAGTGTTGTGCAGATTGTGGTTAAGCAATGGGATAAGCGTGTAGAGTTTTGAAAACTGTGTTCAAGCAATGAAAAAGGAACTATAGTTTGGTCCACATGAACTGCTGCTGTGCAGACTGTAGTTAGAGCACATGTGATTCCAGTTGTGCCCACTGTCGTCTAGCAATCAACAAAAACTGTAATGCACAAAACACATTACTTGCACTACTCTGCCATTAAAAAAAACATCCCAATGTACTGTGATGTAAGTGCAAATAACACTTTTTGAAGAGAAACTGAAATGAACAAAGCCTGCAGCTTGGTAGACAACTTTTAAATCATCCTTGAAGAATTAAATAAACAAAAAAAGAAGAACTTATTACTTGTGTGTTAGCCCCAACGTGGCGATACGGATGCCATTGCAGAGGCATTACTGGAGAAACAAAATCAGCTAGCGTGAACAAATTGATTATTATTGAAGAGTGAAGGGTGGCAGAACAGAGTATGCAAAAAGGAAACTCACCGGGCTTTGATGGGATTCCCCCAGAATTTTATGCAACTTTTGGGAACAGTTGGGCCCTTTCCTCGTTGACATGACTAACTTCTCTATTGAAAAGGGTGAATTCTCAAGGGATGTTAACACAGACTTAATTTCCTTACTCCTGAAAAAATACAAGGATCCTACAGAGTGTTCTAGCTATCAACCTCTGAGCCAGCTTAATGCTGATTTAAAAATCTTTGCAAAGCTCCTTGCCCCTTGCTTGGAGTCTCATAAAGCAAAATTAGTTAACTCTGAGTAAACAGGATTTATAAAAATGAGACTACCAGCAGACAATGTTGGACGCCTTCTCCACATTGCTGATGTGGCAGTGGACAGTAAGACCTCAATGTCACTTCTTCACAAGAAAAGCCTTTAACAGACTTGAATGACCATTTTTATAGTCAGTCTTAGAGGTGATGAGCCTTGGTAAAACTTTCATTGGTATAATTAAATTTTTGTATTCTAATCCCTCAGCCCAAGTCTTAACCGGACGCACCTCCTCCTCTTTATTTTCAGTCTCTAGATCTTCCCGCCAAGGTTGCCCCTTGAGTCCTGCATTGTTTATCATTTCTCTAGAGCCGCTGGATCAAGCCATTCGCCAATCAATTATGGTGTCACCAATATCTATTCG
The DNA here is from genome assembly GCA_013375575.1 of Percina caprodes. Classification (NCBI taxonomy): domain Eukaryota; kingdom Metazoa; phylum Chordata; class Actinopteri; order Perciformes; family Percidae; genus Percina; species Percina caprodes. The sequence goes on from JABXJD010000023.1 coordinate 2,773,782, forward strand.
TAATACACAGCATCATCTCTCATTATTTGCAGACAATCTTTTGGTCTTTTTAGAAAACCCCTCTTAGTCTCTTCCTCACGTTCTATCATTATGTGAGGAGTATCGTAGTTTAGCAGGCTTTAAAATTTACTGGTCAAAGTCTGCACTACTTCATTTAAATAACTCTGCCCGCAACTCATCTCTGCTAACATCCCCATTGTTAAGCAGTTTAGATATTTAGGCATTGAGGTCTTCCCCTGCTTAAACCAGATTGTTAAGCATAACTATTTTGTTGCAATGTTTTGAAAGATATGGAAAAAAGGATGGGTCTCAGTGGTTAAAATTAATGTGTTACCCAAAATTAATTTTGTGAGCTCTATGCTACCTCACTGCCCTCCTGCTGGCTATTGGCGTAAATTACAATCAGCGGTATCTAAGTTTATCTGGAACAGCGTGACTTAAGATGTAGACTCTACAGAGAAAGTAAGATGATGGTGGCCCCTCTGTTCCCAACTTTATTTTTGGTCCTTCGTGTTGAGGCCTCTCCTCACTTGGTTGAACCCAGATGTGTCTGTTTGCTGGCATACCTTAGAAAGTGCTATGACAGAACCTTGGTCACTCCATGACTTTCTTTTTGCCAATGTTTCTAACAAAAAGCTACATTTTAGCCCCATTATCGCACATCTAATCAACACTTGGAGCTTGGCTGAGACACACTGCTTAGCTTGTAACTCCAATACTTTTCCCCCTTTATTCAATAATACAGCACTCCTGAATGGTGGGAGGCCGATTACAGCCCCACAATGGGAACACTGTCTAAAAGACATTTTTTAGCAAGGTTGACTTATTACCTTCTTCTGACTTGCAGAATTAATTCAATTTACAACGTTCCTCTTTTTTCTTTTATCTTCAGTTAAGGTTGGCACTCATGGCATACGGAATCCCCTGGCAGAAGTCTCTGCCCATCCATCCTATCCGGAAGTTATTTACTGTGCAGCCTAAAAACTTTGGTATGGCATCTAGGCTTTATCAGTTCTTAGATATCTGGCCTCTCTGCCCTTCCTATTGAGAGGATCTGGGCACACGATTGCCCAGGCCTGAGTGTCAATCTCAACTGGCATGATGTATGGTCTTACATTCCAGAAGTATCATGCAATCCAGACCATCAGAAGATTCACTAAAAATTCATTCATAGGACATATCTCACCCCTGTGAAAATGTACCACATGAAAATATTTAACAGGCCTTTATGCACTTTCTGCCCAATAAAAGCACAAGCACATATCGTCACATGATCTGGGAGTTCTCTCCAATTCAGTTCTGTAACAGTATTGCATCCAAAATTTCCGCCTTGATTAATGTTACTGTGCCTGTTACTGTCAATGTCTTGACTCTGAATGACATGTCAGCCTTTCAGCTCTCTAGAACTCAAAAACATACTGTATTTGCTGGACTTACAGCTGCAAAGAGAATGATTGCAACCAGTTGGAAACCGCCTCATGATCTATCTATCCGTGCACGGACCCTTTCCTTTTTGGATGTCGTGTTTATGGAACTCTCTACGGCGCACATCCATGGAGCGCCAGGAAAGACGCTGGACACTTGGCTCAGCATCGCTGAATCATTGATCATTAGGCTGTAGCCTTGTGCTGCAGCCTTTGCCTTATCTTGCGCATGTGTTTGTGCCCTAGTCTTGTGTCTGCCTGTGCGTGTGTGTCTGTTGATGTATGTGTTTGTGTGTGTCTGTTTCTGCATGTGTTGTTTTGTCTCCCTCCCTCCCGTCCTCTCTATGTTTTTTGGCCCTGTGATGCATTCCCAGGTCTCGGTGCATTGTTTGTAATTGTTTGTAACGGTGTATAATTTTTGAAAATATATATTTTTTTTAAATTTGGGTCCAGGGTGTTTATTAGAAAAGCCGGACATGGAGCTAGACTCCAGGTATATCAGGCCAGGACCTTGAAGTCCCATGGGGACTTCCTGCTTATGAGCTCATCTGTTTAACAGTTTGAATAACGAGTTGTCCTCTTTTTTCAAGGCGCGAGCACTGGAGCTCTACGGGGAGGAGGTGTCAGAGTGGAATAAGACGGAGAGAAGGAATGGACAATTAGTGTGGATTGGTAGAGCAGTTCCAAGACGAGGCAGAGGCGAAGGGGGGAGGGAGCCATGAAAGAGGCCAGGTGCAATATCACATCCTTCCTGTCAGGCTTAAAAGGAAAGCAGAGGAAGAGCATTTAGCTCAGAGGGACGCACGTGGAATACTGACCACAGGTTGGAAGAATCGACTATTCAGAGTGCGTCTCTTCCATGTGCCCTATCAGGTCGGGGAGGTATCTGCCAAGTAAAAACGGTTTCCAACAATTTCTGAGGTGCTTAGAATACCAACAAGTAAAATAAGGTCTGGAGGATGAGAGCTGACCTTGATCACAGCAACTGTGATACTCTGCTGATACTTCATACAAGTCAAGAGAAGCATTTCTTTTGGTACTTGATATCATGAGAATGTTTTTAATGTTCCTTCAAAAACATGTATTTTTTTCATTTTATAAAGAACAAAAACGTCTTTGAGGAATTAATTAATTGACGTGACTTTTCACATCTAACATCTTTCTTCTATAATGATCCTTCCATAATAGTTGTTTATCTGTGCGATCACTCCTACTTTACTTGCACTGTATTTAATAAAATCAATACAAATTACTTTTCTAGAATGTCAGCAGATATGCTACAAATACAAAAAAACTAATGCCTCTCAATTGATGGGGAACTGTAAGTGCTGCTATGTTCTACTACTGTACATCTCTGCTCCTACCTACTGCCAAGCTTCAAATCCAGTTCAGTCTTCCATTGCCAGATCTATCTTCATACATCCTTTGTATCCCTAAAGGAAATGTTGTTGTGTTGTTTTATACATAAATTAAACATTAATTGAATATGTAAGCAAAATATTCAAGACAAAAAATGTGTGAGAAAATTAAAAATACTGCCTGAATAACTTCAAAACATCCCACAGATACTATTTGAAACACAGTAAAAAAAAAAAAGGAAAAACTGAAATGAGGGGGTGGGGGGTCAGGTAAGAGAACACAATAGAAGTGGATGATGGATTTATACAGCTGTCCACGTGAGTCAGACAGGTTCTTCACTGGCAGTAATGGTAAATCGCTCTCCTATCCACTCTGCAATGGCCATGAGTCCAGATAAAGAATAACATGTAATGGTCTTAACTTCTAAATGCCTGTGTCTTTGATTGGCCTTAAGTGCTACCCAATCTTCTTTCAGTGGTGATTACTTTGGGAACTTGTCAGACTGGTTAATTGGTTCTTTTAGTAGACTTTTTCTTCCTGTTTTTCCCAAGGGCTGCAGGTGTCGAAAGAAAAACACTGCAGCCTCTTGATGCTAGGAGGGCCGCTCCAAATTACACTCATTTAGGCAATTCAAATACAGTATAAGGACACTAACATAATTATGTGCTATTAAAGAACTCAAACAAGTTTGATGTTGCTTTAAAAATACCAAGTCAAACTCACTGCCACTGTAGAGTTGTAAATGTTAACTTGTCCCTCAAAAGACAAAGGAGCATTTTTGCTTTTTAGTCATTAATGTGCTTTAAAATGTCTGTGGTATCTGTAGTTTCTGTTCAGAGAGAGACCACAAGATGTCCTTGCCTGGTCCTTTTTGTGAAGTCCCTGCTGAGAATTCTTGGTGTGTGTCAATCATTGATTGGGAGGTCTGGGCTAACATCTCAATTCTCTGGTGAGTTGAGTGCGAGGTTCAATAGTCAGCCACTGCTCTCATATCTAGTGTCTTTTTGTGTGTATGCAAAGCATTGTCTTTCTGCCTTTATTGATATTTTTGTTCCAAAGTCAATATCAGCCACTTGTTCACTCAATCACAAGTAAAGAACAGGACGAGTGGGTAAAAAAAGAAGAAGCAAGGGCACAATGTTCTTTAAAAGTTTTGACTTTGGAGGTAGCTGAAAAGTTCTTGTCATTTATATAGAAACAAGCTTGTCTCTTCCCTAACAATCTAGGTTGAAAAATAGAAAATACTGGTACTTTCTACAAAAGAATTGTCAGTTTTATGGCACTATGCCCAATGAAAAAGTGTACTAACTCACACAGCTGCTAATCCTCAGACAGACGCTGTACCTCTATTGATCAGCTTGAAGTCCTTAACCAGTTCACCAATGAGAAGACAGAGGGCATGTTCTCTCATCACATACAGAAGGACACTTGACTCTAGCCTTAATGTATCTCATTTTCTACTATTTTGGACAACAAATGTACTGTTTGTGTCCCCGGGTGGCCCTGTTTGTCCTTGAAGGACTTTCTCCTAACATTGTTTTAAAAGTAAACACTGAAAACTTTTAGTTAGGATGGACGCACTGTGGCCTATTCATACTCCACACAGACCATACAGACTAATGACCACATTGATTTGATGTAGTACAAAATCAAAGCCTGGCGTCTTTTTGACAGTTGGCTTCTCGTTTGGAGGAAAGCCTCATGAATCGACACCTTTAATAGCACTTTTGTCTGAGAAAGTATGACATAGTTTGGACATGATGAGTAAAAGAGCAGATGTGTAAAGCCCAATTATGCAGTTGGAGTGACTGAGTACAAAGAGAGTGCACTTTGTTTTCTCAGCATGTAGAGCAAATGCCTTTTAATGGTAAACGAACTGTCGCTCTGGTGTGTGCAGTAAGCAATAAGGACATATGAGAATCAGTGACACATATGGTTTACTACTAAAAAGAATATCAAACTGCACTGTCAATCACAAACAGCTTGTGTTTGTCTATACAATGGCTCCACTGTGAATGTCAAATGTGTGATACAACCTCAAGTGCCATTTGGTTTGGGATTTTAAGAGCAGGAAAACATGAAAGACAATTTCTTTTCGGCACAAATTGAGGTGTCCGTGTATGTTCTCTTTAGGACTCTCTAATGAATAAATGGCGAGGCAAATACTGCCTGACTTAGGAACATGGTGCTACCCGGCTCCAGAGTTAAAAGCCCAAAGTAAGATTAATCACCAGTGCTGAGGGGGATGATATTCTTTGTTTCTGGTAATTTATGGTCTCGTTATAACCAAGACCCTGAACCAACATCACGCCTCTCACATACTGTAAGTACTCCACCACTAATCATCGACAGCTCCTTAGGCACCTATTTAGCAAAGCTTCACAGCAACGACTAGAGTTGCATAAAAACAAGATATTAGGGCTAACACACTGTTGCTTCGGTGAAAGTAAAAGGTGCTTGAAGCGGGTATTCTGCCTTCCTTCTTTTTCTTTGTCTACAGATTCCTTTCTTTCATGCTTCCATTCAGGAGTTATCGAACTAGCAAATGTTGAAGTAAGATAGAAAGAACAAAGGAAGCATATATAGAACCAGCTCGGTAGTGAAGAGAGCGCTTTTAGTCAGGAGGCTCAGCAGAGGATCAGTGTGAACAGCGACTCCTTTTAGCCAGGTCTGATCTGGGAACTGGATAGTCAAGAACAGCTTTCCCGGCAGCCTGAACATGACTCATGGTATAGTGAATATTTCATGGCAGGCGTCTCAGAGATGACAGCTCTGATAGACAGAAGAAAGTGTGTATAGAGTGGTGTTGTAGGGGCATTAGTAGTCATAGAAATGAGCATGTATCGTATATGGACACACATTCAACTATCCAACATAGTGCACACACACAATATCAAAGAAGTTAATTTCCTTCCTGGCTTTAAAAGGCAGCTAGGACGTTGAGCAGTGACTTACCCATATACAAAAACTCCCCTGTAGGCCTATTAACAGCCTCTCTTGAAAACATTCCTCCTCCACTGAGGTACAGTTTAAATGTTGTATAACACAAAGCAATGCCATATTTATCTGGTTAATAAGGTGCTTGGTTATGTACTATTTCATTGTCACCCACACATTTTTTTTTATTTTTGTGTAACACAGACATTACATAACTGCACCACATTAAGCCAAACCATTAAATGCATTGTTGGTCTTCTATTAGTTCTAGAGGGCAGCATTCAGCATCGCCTGCTCTGTGACAGGCTCTCAGGAGAGGCCAAATCATGTAGTCTTATTATAGAGGAGGCAAATCAAGTGTACCAAAACCGTCCCCTCCAGCCCTACTTTCTCAAGGTTATTTTCAAAGATAGCTCACGTCTTGGTACAGTATGTGGGTTGGGCTTTAAGTAAGCCCTGCCACTAGAGACATGGTGTAACCCTATGCAGCAGAACTGAAGGGGCTTCAGAGGCCACAGAGAGACATGGGTGTAACTAATTTAAACCCCTGGGAGGCCTTGATGAGTGCTGGCTTTTGTCCTGGCAGAATAAAGTCAGGCCACTTCAGGGTGAGTTGCGCTTCACACACAGCAAAGGCACTGTCGACTTGTATGTCAGCATTACAGCACTTAAAGGTAATGAGATGTATGTTTTCTGCATCATAAAGTATGACCGCCTTGAGAAACCGTTGAAACAATGGCGCCCATGTTCTGCCTAGAAGCAAAAAACAGACTTACATCATATCAGAATCACCACATTCCACAGTGAAATATCATTATGGACCCCAGAGAGGCACGTTCCTTCTGTCAGTGATATTGTAGCTGTCTCACAGTATATCTCACAACTGCGCCCTTACTAGCTCCTCGTCCGCTCGCGGGAAGGAGTACCACTTTTACAGCTCGCTGAATTCAAAGAGCTGAATCCCTGCAAACACCCTGCCCACTCTGATAAGGATGTTCTTATTTACTCAATTCAGGAGCATGCATCAGCAATAAATTAATAAAAATAGCCAGAATCCTCTATTTTCTAAACATATTTGACTGTGGAGGTAAAAGTGAGCATACTGCTGTAGCATTGTTGTACAGTATCCCTTTTGGTCGGAACCTAAACTAATATTGATTTTTATACATATAGTGCAGTATAATGAGCTACCTTCAGTTAAGACCTGTCACCATGCATTACTGTCCAACCACACCAAATGAAAGCTATGCTGCCTTTCAAGCACTTTTAAACACATCAGCTAGATGACTATATGCAGACAGACTGGAAAACAGGCACACCGTGCAAACAGCTTGAGTTTGTGTGCTTCTTCATCTCATGTGATCAACATCTAATGTTTATTCAGTTTTATTCGTTCCATATGTTCACATATAGGGAGCTATTTTGGGAGGAAAAACAGAGATAAAGCTAGTTGTGGGACTGAGGCTGACTTTTGTCTTTCCTCTATAACAGAAAGTATTGCACTGCAGCGGCATCAAAAAGTCAAACTTAATTGATTAACAGAATTGATTAGCTCATTAAACAAGTTATCATCTGGTTCCCTCAATCATTAAATGTTAGCTTCTTTCTCAACAGTGAACATCATTTCCCTTTCCTTTCCTTTCCTTTCTGAAATGAAATGAATTCATCAAAAAAGTGCTGGAGGATGACAAAAACGGCACTTTAGTAAGAGCAGGAATTCGTAGACAAGAGCTGACTTTTCCCAAGTATGTTTAAAAGGAGAAATTTCTCCTAAAAGGTGTGAATACATTAAAACAGACGGTTGCAGAATGTGGAGTGAATACGCATCCCTTCACACTGGCCAATCTTGCCTGAGGCTGAGATCAGGAGACATCCAGATTGCAAGTCACTCTCACTCTCACTCTCACTCTCAACTTCTGTTCAAGTCTTATTTCACCTGTCTTGCTTAATAATAATGCCACAAGAACAATTATAATGCCAGTGTGAGCTAAAATTTCTGAGCTGTAAGAAGAACATACATATCCATTATAATGCAACTACCCACTACATGCTTCTCATACTTTTTGTCACTGTATTCTCTTTTTTATGTTTGTATCTGCATCCATGGACCATGCTCATGTCTAATTTTAATTTAAAAGCACAATACATCACCATCACTCTTACAGAATGTTGTTCTCATAGCATTTCATGCATTACTGCCATGATCTTACATGTACCATTTTAAAGTATATCAATAAATATACATGACATACTATGTTAAAACAATATGGATCATATTTTTTACATTTCCCAAAGCCAACTGAATTATACAAACTGAAAGAAGAAGACGTGCTTGAGATGCAGCATGTCTAATGGCAGCTCCGTGGTTGATATTGGTGTGTGTAAACACTGGTGCTCGGCCTCGCAGCAGATGCGCTGGCCTCTTCACGTGCATGCACTAGGCAGGAGTAAAGAATCGTCATCAAGGCAGATAATTGGCTGCTGTTTACATTGCTGTAGGCATACCCCTCCTCTCCCTGCTTGACACATCTGTAGTGTTCATTAGAGCTGAGGAGCTCTGTGCTACATTGTGTTATCAAATCTGGCCTGCCAGGCTGTTTGCCTTGCCGAAACAGTGCTCAATGCTCACATTCATGTTGGGAAAATCAAAAGTTTAAGTTTAATAGACCTTTATAGAACTTTTGAAAATTCAATTGTAATGGCAATGCATTAAGTTTGAGATATTGTGTGACACAGACTTTTCGGAATGCAAGATTTGTTTTCGGATTTTCCGCAGAAAGCTCTTTTTTTCTTTTTAAGAGGTTAATGTTTTGGTGGAAATTCCAACAGGAGGATAGCCGAGAAGCAGAAGAAGACGGAAGAAAAACAAAGAGTACAAAAATGGAAAATCAGTTTACATGGGGTTTGTAGAGAAAGGCTTACCCCAGGAGCTCAAACGCCAGATGGAGAAAAAGCTGAATCATGTCCAGGGAAATACACTCAAAATCTTCATTAAAACCCTAACGAAAATATGATAGACAAAGTGAGGGATAAGGATAGATGTAAACGCTAACAACAGCTTGTAAAAGGACAAATTAAAATCCACAGTGGTTTCACGGCAGAGTGATTTGACTCTAAAATCCCAGGCTTAATAGATTAAGTCACAGAATTATGTGCATGCTAACCTTTCTATTAATTACTGATTTCAGAACAGTTTAATTATACAACCACAGTCTGTACGTGTGCAGTTATTCGAGATGAAAGGGTTGAGTGCTCTTCATTATATTTTCTTCATCATGGAAGTTAGAATATTATTCATCAAATGCATCTTTTAATGAATTACAGTATGTATATCATATCATGATGGGGATTTGTCACATCACATTCCCTCTTGTCCCTTTGAGAATGCAGGATGACGATGCTTTGGCCAAAGAGGTGGCTGTAATTTATTTAATATAATTTATTTATTTAGCTTATGAAGAAAGTAAGAGAGAATAATCATCTCCAAGCAACTTTACTGTTTGTAGTAGCAGAGTCTGAGTCACCATCATATTGCTATTGAGCTCTATTTGTTATACGATATCAAATGATTTCTTGACATCTCTTTTGAACTTAGTGGAATTTATCTGAGCCTCCCGTTCCTAGGCTGCTCGCTGTGATTATAATTACCACAAAAGGTATGTAATGCAGACAAGTAGTAATAAATTGCTGATACTGTTACATATGACTAAAAAGTAGGACGCTAAATGGAATTAAGATATACAGTATAGGAGATGCTAAACAGATCTGTAACTATAAAGCAATAGCAACTAATAAGGTATGGATAGTTTAAGAAAATAATCAAATTATCAAATATTTGCATTGTTCAAAACTGCTTTTTGGTGCACTGTGTCAATTACATTGTATGTGTTTACACTTCACAAATTAAGTATTATGAACAAGACCAAGTGACTGGATACAGTTGCACCTAATAACAGAATATCTATATACAATATTATACAACTGAAAATTCTCCTTCCTATATCAAAAAACATTTGGTGAAGCACTCTTTCTTCTCTAATACATAATCCTTTACCATACACAATAACTACTTTGTCGCCTTTGCTTCCCCTATATACATAGTATCTATGGCAATTCATTAGCATCTGAGCTACCTGGTGGGATCTCTATACATTTTGGATCATATTATTAATGTATCTCTAATGCAGTTACACCTGTAGCTTGTGTTTTTGCTCTATTAACTTACAAACCAACTAGCTTGTTTGAAAAAGGTACAGTGTTTAGTTTTTATTGAAAACAAACTCAGTTTCACAGTAAACAAACAAGACACATAATTTCACAATGCATATTTTAAAATCGGTGGACTACAATGCCTAACATGAGACGTGCCTAATTATGTGCTGTACAGTTACTTGGCCCACAACACATCCCCATATCTTTCGTGTCTCTTTCTTCCCCTCTCCAATTTAAGCAGTTATATACAATAGGCCACTGGGAAATCATTTCACTTGAGGCTGCGGAAACATAACAATGGACCGTAATAACAAGTGACCTGCAAGGTGTGAGGCAGCACAGTCTGTGAGTGAGTGAGTGAGTGTCAGTCACAAAGAGAGAGAAAGATATTCATTTTGAAAGCAGCAGTTTTTACAAAAAATGCATTGCGTGAATGCATTTCCTATCTTATAAAGCAAAGCCTTTGTTTTCAAAAGCTCTAAGCCCTGCACTGTTTACATTGGCTTGCGGTCTTCTTCTCTTTTATTGCTGTATTGCTACTTTTAGAGCACATTACTGCCACCAACTGTTAACACCCTCCAAAGCTGGCAGAAATGTGCATCACGTCGTCCAGCGAACATGGCGTGCATGTGCATTCTTGTAAACACAGTGGTAGAAAATGTGATATGAACAATAAATTGTTAAAATGCACTGTTTTACAGCCTCAGCAATGGTCACAATAAAATTATTTATTAGCTAATTTAACACAAATAAGAGGAAACACCAGAACAAAAATTGTAAGAGGAGTCAAATAAAGTGATTGAATGGTTTAAAAAACATTTTGGTTTTGGAGCTCTCCCCTATCATTAAAACACCAAATAGGGGAATATCTTTTGCAAGTTTCTTGCAAGTCTCATTACTGCTCAAATGTTGCTTATTAGTGCTAAATTGCCCCCAAACAGAAGCAAAGTATTGTTGCTTGACATTTGTAGTACAGATAAGGTATAACTAGTGTAGGTTCAAGTTTAACCATAAATGCTACAGCCATGAGTATATGCATCTGCTTAATCTTATCAGTAGATTTCTGGAGTCACATTTGATGCCGTTCTGTACATCTAACAACGTTTCCCATAACAAGTGTGTGTGGGATAGTTGGAGAGGAGACATTATTTACCTTCCCAGAAAATTGGTCCCAGTCTGGCCCCATCACCGTGATGTCAGGGCCTGGACAGCCCCACTCAGGGACATCTCACTTGTTCTATTGCCTTCCTGATTGCCATGGGAGATGAACTGACCTTAGGACCTGAGAAGAGCTAGTATTACACACCTTGACCATGCCCTCGCTGTTCTGCAGGTTTCCAATCACAACTGGCGCCAAGCTCCCATTCCACAGCAACCACACTAGAGGTCATGGTTCTCTGAAACATCTGCTTGTGACAAATAGCTGCTGCAGGGTTGGCCCACAGAGACAAGATGTGAGGGTCTGCATAATGAAGAGGGAGAAAAGTTGCTGTATGTGAACAGGACAGGCCTAGTAAAGAGCCCCCAGGCAAGGCAACGCTCCTCCGGGCAGCACAAAAAAAAGGCACTGTCTATTGTAGAATATCAAACTGAGCAGTGCTCGCAGAAAGTGGAAATACAAAATGTACAACACAGGGCACTAATTAAGCTGTTCTTTTTTTCAAATTGCTATAATCAACAAAAATTAATTTTATTTTGAGGGATTTAGGCACTGAAAGTTTTTACTCTAAGCAAACAGGCGTATAGTTGTAATAACATCAATCAGCGTTGAATATCTTTTCTACGTTCCAACCTCGTGACTTGCTTTGATCATGCATGCATTGTATGCTCACTCTTGAGAGTTTTGAGTATAGTCCTTTCTGATTACCATCTTAGTATATGTCTTACCTTCAGTTCACCTCAAAACTTTCAGAACACTTGCAGAGAAGGAAGCAGAGAGAAATATGGTGATCATGTTTTAAACATGAGGTTTTGTTGCCTGTTTTGCTCCCAGCCATAATTAAATTCTTAATTAGCGAGCCCTCTGGAAGAAATATATGAAGATGGAATTCAATTGAGTCAAGGCAAAAGGAGAGGGAAAGAGGTAAGGAGGCAAACCCAGCGGCAAAAAATTTGGCACACTGTTTTAACTTTAACTCGCTGTTAAAGCTGCTTCTGCAAACATATCTCTATCTAGACTATATCCTGATGAAGATCTCAGTGAACCTCTACCGCCCCTATCGCCTCTACACCAGCCCAGAGAGGGATAGCAAACAGACTGAGGTGATGTCATTATTTATTTCTTGGTCTTTGACTTATGTCCTTGCATATGGATATGACTGTCATTATAGAATAGATGCACTACTTGCAGTGCACCAGGCCTGTCCTGGGCATGGTTAAGTTAGCTTTATCAGAAAACATACTTTAGGTATAAATAAAAGCAATCTGGAAAAAGTGCAACACTTAAAATCACATCTACCCTGTCATACACATTTCATGATTTCAAGATCATCTTTCTCCTTAACCCTCTGACTTCACCATGCCATGCTGGACCAGGAAACCATCCAGCTCTGCCCACAGGCTGGCCTGATAACTTGAACTCATCGAAGTGGGAAATAGAGAATCCATTTTTTTAATGTCTGCTAAGGTCTTTAGTCATGCCTGGCCTCTCCCTGTGCCTGCCTGGCCTACCCCAGAACAGCTGTGACATAGCTGTGAGGCTCCAAGGAAGAGTGTGGATTTGCCGCAGCCCTTTGATGTGTCAGCATTGCGTTGGCGGCACACCTCTGTGCAATATTGAAATGTGATGCAATGATGATAGGTAAGGGGGAGGAACTGCCAGGGGCTAATTGAATATGCTCTGCCCTGCACAGTATTCCTTGCCTCTAGGCCGTCGATTCGCTCCTCAAAATTGTAGATGTGTGTTGGTGTTTCTGTGGGTGTATGAGTGAGTGAGTGAGTGAGTGAGTGAGTGAGTGAGAGAGAGAGAGAGAGAGAGAGGGTTTTATGCAGACATGTGTGCTTGTACTATGTGTGCCAGTCTTAGTGAATGTGAGTTCAAGTGCAATGAGCAAAACAAGAACTCAAACTGTTCTTTTGCCCGTTTTTTTTCTCTAAGAAATAAAGTAATATGTAAAAATAGATGCATTCATTCTGAAAAATCCTCACTCCCGGTGATGAACTGATGGTGAGCTAGAGGGTCAACTCCCAGGTGATCCAGTGAACACAGAGGCAAGCTGACAAATTTACTTATGGTCCGACCTTCGCGGGCACTGCAGAGTTCTGCTGATCTGGAAGTAAGCAGCGAGCATCCTGGGAGAACAGAGGCCTCATGGCCGATGGAGTGGAGCTAAGAGTGAGGAGGGTGATTGTGCAGTCAGATCAGCTCTGCGGAGGCGAGGGTTTAGAGGCTTTAATGTGTACGCAGCACATGTAATCCCCAAGCCCCAGGGTAGGACTGTGTGCCAGTAGGATTCTCAGCAGTGCTGCCATTCTGACGAAGGCTGAGCAAAGATATTTTATGATAAGAAATATAATCACTTATTTAATTATAGGATGCATTCTTTCTATTATCCACAAAGTCCAACAGACTCAAAGGGGTCTGGCGTTTATCTTTATGCTATATCATAAAATATCCCTTGAGGCACAGTTTGACTGCTTGCATCACAACCTATGAATAGGTTTGCTTTGACTGATAAAACCAAATCAGCAGATTTAATGAGTATGTGTGCAGATCCTGCTCTAATCAAAGCATCACAACCCCTTCATCTAATTAAGGCATACTATTCAAAATATCAAGGGTTTTGAATACCAATTCTTCATTTCTTTGACAAAAACTGGAAACTGTGATCTCTAGAACAAGAAGATGAGGGCATTGTGCTTATTGAAGTTTCCTGCATTCTGTGTTCTCCGCCTCCTCTTTCTCCTGTCTCTACCCTTCCCTTCCTTGGTTCACACCTCCCAGAGGGAGGGTGAGGAAACCACGCATCAGCACTGCCGTATTTTGTGCCGCAAGAAAGCAGACAGGAAAAAGGCTCTTTGCAGAACATTGCTGTTTTGTAAGACATATGCCTGGAAAGAATTATTATTTTGTGCAGAATCTGAGAAAAAAAACAAAAAACAAATCTGTTACTTTGTGCCTTTGTTAAAGTTGTTCTTAAGAAATATCAGCAACAGGATAAAAGATACAGCACGGATGCCAATATTATAAATAACAGTCCCAACTTTCATCTGAAAAAAAAAAATCACAATTAACTTCAGGTTATTGAAATGAAGCATGTTAGACTTGATTATAATAGTGTACTTGTAAAAAAGTTGTAATTTTCCACCAGCTATTAAGATTGAGCCAATCAGCTCCCCAGACCGCATTCATTTAACCTTGTTGTGTAAGATTAAGTGACAATTTGTTTTAGAGCGACTAAGAGTGGTGCTTGAAATCCAGTTCATTTAACTTTTTTAAGTATGACTACTCATTGGTGGAGTTGATCATTTCCTTTTCAAAAGTAGCATTACTTCTCTGCCTGCAATCACATCAAAATTGATATCCTTGAATATCCGCAGCTATTTCATGACATACTGTGAGCATGTGAGCAACAGTTGATGTAACTCATGATTTATGCAATCAGATACAAACATGAGCTACTAAGAGGATCTTGATCTTCTAAGAGGTCCTCAGAGGAAATCAATCTCAACAGAACGTAAAAAAATTGAACAGTGAAAATGACTGATCTGATAAGACAGAATACACACAGCCTAATGTTGGCTCATAATAACTACATCATCCATAAGTCACCCTGCCATTTTAAAGAAAGCGGTTTAAACATGTACTGTATTCCCACATTGATATGCATGGACAAATGAACAATCAAATTAAGTGATTATTAGATTAATGCCAAAGTGTAATCAGGATCTTATGCGTTAGTGAAGATGCTTAAAGGCGGCGTGTGATGTGTATGCTCATTCAGCTCAAAGGAGACGAGGGAAGCTGTTTAGCCAACGAAAAATGACATATCATAATGTCTTACAATTGGCTATCTGAGCAAGAATAAATGAAATTTCAATCTCTCTCAAGCATCTCTTTGTCATACTGCCACACAAGCAAAAGTCATGGTTCGGGGCATTAATGGCTCCTTTTGATATTCAGTAAGTGATACTCATTTCAAACAATATCAGAAGCTCTTATTTTCTCAAATATATGTGTTTCGTAAGAAGAACCTGTCAGCCAGGAGACTGCCTTGAGACAAGCTTATTCATTCCATCCGTCTACTACATTTCTCTGAGCCGTGAGTGCCGCCAGCTTGACATGCTGTAGGGAATCCACGATATCTCCCTCTATTAGGAACCCAGGTTTAACATGGGGAGAAGCTCCGTGCCGACATGCAGAGCAGACTGATGGGTGCTGTGCTACTTTTAAATACAATTTTCTGCCGGTTAGAGGGGGTTAATTATATCTAGGTCACTGTTTTTTGATGAGATCTAAGGATGTGTACCAGCCGACACAAGTGGGAAAAAAAGCTGCATATAAGCAAGAACATAAAAACACATAACACACACGCACGCACACACGCACACACGCACACACAAAATCCACAAATACTACATTCAGAAGCCTCCAGAGCAACTAAGCCACTGGATGGATGCCTGGAAACTGGGTCATCTGAAGCATTTAATGCAGTCTTTTTTTTTTTTTTAATTCCAAGTAATTCTTTTAATCTTCAACATCTTGCATTTGCATTCACATTTGCGTTAGATGCTGAAGAATATGCTGAGCAGTGTAACAAGGCAGAACTGTCCCAGATTACAGTCTGAGCATAACTGGTGGCCATACCCACAGCGTTGTACCCACAGACTGTAAAGATAACATAGTGCCCGTGTGACAGAAAACTCGGACCTAGGAAAAATCTGATCAAAATGTCAACAGTAAAGGGTGCAGCCCAAGGTCACAATGTACAGTACAGTGGGAAAAAAGAGCATATGTATAAAGCTACATCTTCCTCCAATTACTGCAAAGTTATCCTAAAATATTCTACATAACGGCAAAAACAGGTAAAAGCTAAATATTTTAGGTTACTTTCTGCTTTCTAAATATTTCTTACCACCTCTAAACACCTCAAACAGATCTTTCCACATGGGCAAGTAGAGGTGACATCCGTGGTAAAATGCCTCGTGGTCTCTAAAATCTCACCCCCTCCGTGGCCATCTAATTAGGTCATTCTCAGTAGGGGTTGTTACTATGACCACTGACATTGTCATGTAGTGCAGGCTTCCTATTTAATAAAATCAGCAATAATCTGAACCTGTAAATCTAGATGTGAGACATAGGCCTATTCTACTGCATTCATGAAACACATTACATTGTACTGAACTCTTCCCTGTGGCATGCTCCCTTTCTGAACAAACTGGCTGTATAACTAGCACTGTCCTCTTGAGATATATGTGTGGTCCTGTTGCTGCTACACAATAAAAACACATATTTTTATATTTATGAGCTATTGGCATGTTCCTGCAGTGATGCCACCAAGATTAATCCAAGTACATTTCTCATACTGGGCAAATAAATCCACATTCTGATTAATGAAAGTCATCAGTGGCAGTTCTAGGTTGGGCAAGGGTGGCAAGTAACCCTGTAATTCTAAGCCTCAACCCCCCTCTGGCCGCATGTGACCCCAGCCTGGCCCCCTCTGTTTGAAATGGACTAGATCTTTTCCTGAAAGTCAGTACTTTAATGTTCTCTTTAGTCATTTTTAAAGAATGCCTCCCGACTTCCAAGTGAGCAATGTTTAGACATAAGAGTAATGAGTACAATGAACTGTACTTTAGGATAGCAAGCCACATTACTCTGGACTGTACCGGATCAAAACAGAAACCTTTTATAAAACTTGGAGAACCATGCCAAAATACATTCATTTTGATGTTGCTGAAGTTGGAAAAGGAAAGGTTGTGAGTTAACGTTGAAACAAAAGGTTTTGGATAAGGAAAGTTAATAAGTGCTGATTTTTTTAATTTTTTATCTTTTAACCAAGAGATGATTTGATGGTTTTTTAAGTCCAAGTCCTTAATCAGAATTTAAGTAATTACTGAAATACTAAATATTAAAATACTAGAATTAGCCATGAGACAACTTTAAGCGTCTTCTTACTAAAAAAAAAACCAAGTTGCCAAGAAGCACATTTCCAAACTCCAGGCAAATCATTTCATTGCCTTCAACTCCAGTTTGGGCTGAAGAAAACAAACCGTAAGCACTATTCAGCCATTAGAGAGGGACAGTCATACACTCATTCTTCTCTCATAGAAACATTTTAGCATTTAACAGCAACAGTGGCCTTTTACCAAATACTGATCACCAACTTCATCAGCTGGAACATCATTATGTAGATACTGTTCTGAATTCCTATCTGCAATTTTCAGATGCACCGTTACTAAGCCGCAGCCCTGATTTATTCTCACTGATGCTGTAGATCAATCTAAATGATGCCTTTCATTTCATGGGTTGTTTGGAATGATGCATGTTAGCGCTCTTTAATTGAGATGTTCAGCCCCTCCCCAGTGTCCCCTCCTGACATTTACTGGGGGTTCCGATGAAAAAGAGAATTTGCATATCAAACACTGGTTGAACCATTCTCCTGGGAAACACTTTTTTCCCCCTAATAGCATAGTTTTTTTTCTGTTTGTTTGTTTATTATCTCTCGCATCATGATTATTTCATTATTTTAAATGAACGTGTCAGGAATGTTTACCGCAGGGGGGTAGGTGACGTGAGGAGTTAGGAGGATCTGAGGGATGCTGTTTTGAAGTTCACTAAACAGTGAAATACACATGTTGGGATGAGTCTAATGTTCAAGTAAGAATTTTAAATATACATCAGTATATGTAAAAACACGTGATAAGGTCAAATGACAAACTGGGCGTCTTAGCACATGCATGAATGTGTACTGGTCGGATCAGAGCTACGCCAACCACAACGTCAATCTTTTCTTTCTTGTGGTAAGATACACCATTACATGTGGCAACACCCCCTCTTCTCCCATCACCACAACTAGCCTTCATGAATAATTAAAGATTTAATCTGTGATATTTTCAAAAGGTCAGAGGCACAACAAAGAGAGAGAAATGCCAGTCCTTCCTCTGCAAGAACACATTCAGCAATCACTCCACACTAGGTTTATGTTTTCACCTAAATGCTCCTTCAAAGGGGCCAACAGATATGATGTGTATGGAGGGAGGAGAAGTGGAGTGAGGAAGAAGAGGTGGCCATCATGACCAAACAATCCTAAATCTGCCATTGTCGCAAAAACACCTCATGAATGTTTCATCCTTTCGTCTGGAACTGGGCAGGAGTGATGTCCAGGGGAGCCGTTGTGTCCCTGAGACCTGAGCTGCTGTACTCAGTGACAACCCAGAGAGGACAGCCCTTCTTAGCCTGGCCACAGGTTTGGAGCAAGAGGCCATGCACACTTTCATGCATAAATGTCTGCTTCATGCATTAAATGGATGTGGTCCTGATGGATTTTTTCTCCTGATGCATTATCAATGAGACCTGCTCTCTGCATCACAGCCCCAGCACAAGACAGAAAGGGTTCTATCATTTATTTCCTTCTTCAGGGCTTCTCTCCACTAAGAAACCAACAGATATTTAAAGAGACACCTCAAGGTGCAGTGAGGTGTCTTGAAGGTCTGCAAAATTGAAAAGGTGCAAATAATAATTAGAAACTATTTCTGCCGCTTCTCATCATGTGCACAATGCAGTACATCATCAAGTACAGCTGACTGAAGTTGCATCCAACCTTTCAAATCTCTTTATCGTTTCCCCTTCTTTAGACATACATTATGCCAAAGTTGTCAAACTAAGTCAGACTTACTGAATATGTAGGAGTTCTAAAATCATATTCATATGTCGTCCACTCTGTTGGTCCAGCTGACTCATCTGCTTGTTCTCTCCCTCAGATTTCAGCTCAGAGTTAAAGGTTTAATTCTGTCATGCCACCCTGGAAGTAAACTGTCTCTCTCACACTCCCACTTCGTGACACAGTTGAATAGTACTCCCTTTGTGCTGTCTCTTCAATAAAACTAGATGAATGTGATGCTGTCAGCCAGATATGAAAAGCTGATTGTGTTCATCCTGCAAACAGAGTGTACAAGACTTTGATTTGGTTTAATGTTGTTTGTGCCTTTATAGTCAAACAAGGCATCAATAAACCAATGGAGGTTTCGTTTCAGGAATGTTTTTATATATAAATTAGGTAATTATCATCTGCATTACTGTCTGCCTGCCAAATCAGCACCTCTCCTCCACACATTTTCTTACTATTTCATGAACAATCTCAGTTCACTCTCAAACCCAATTATCTTTCCCATCTTCTTTAAAAATTAGCATTTTTTCTGCACACTGCCTCTTGCTATTGCCTTCTCTTGTCCTTATTTCAAGTTGTTTGGGGACTATAGATTATATGGTGGTAGGAAGGGGCAACGGACTGGGGGGGGAAAGGTGACTGAGTACCCAGGGCCCTCATGTGAGGTGGACCCAAAATGATGCTAGAATGAATAGCTGTGGATGCGGGGAGGGGCCATAGAAAATGCCTTTCTACAGGGCCCAGAATTTTGCGCTACACCCCTGGTGGTAAGTAAGAAAAACAAGGAGACAGAAAAGGTGTTGGGGATGAACGTTGAGGGCCAGACTGTAAAGAAGACATTGTCGCACCGACACCTCACCCGCAGTGCGTCCTGTTGTTCCTGTTTTCTTTGAAAAGTCCCTCTCTCATTCTCTACTTAATCCTCCCCCGAGCTTGTTCACACTGCCTGTGCTTGTTATTTGTCATTCAAGCCATCTATCTAGTGTTCTTGAATGATATCTGATAGCATTAATTAATACATAATGAGTCACAGTGCCTGTTAGTGCCTGATACTCACCTACTTCTTTTGGGTCTGATGGGTGTTTAGTTGTCAGAGGTTGTGTCTGATGTTCTCTGTTTGTAGCACTCACTGTTTTTAATCTCTATTCTGCCTTTGAGTTAGCATGTTTCCGCCAGACAGCAAACCCAGCTTGGCAGGCCCAAAACAGCCAGCCTTCCCATTAAACATTCACTAACTGCAGTGTAGTGGCACCAATTCAGAAAGGTCACTCAAGAATGATTGGTTCAGTTGGGTATAGCTCCACGCATCAACACGCCTCTCTATTATAAATAAATACGTTCCCCACAGACCTGCATCTGGTAGCCCGTTCCTTTCTTAAATAGAAAAAATTCCCATTGTTGTATGTTGTCCCTACAGAATATGGCAGTAAAGCAAATGATGTGACACAGCAACATACAAGCCAGTAAATGCCATCCAACACCTTGTCTTTGGATGATGAAGTAACTGATTGTACCATTAAAAGTGGCAGTTCATCCAAAACACAACAAAATGTATTTTTTCTCTTAGGATGAGTGTGCTCTGTTTTTATTTGCTGAGGTTTTGAAGATACTATTTTGTGTCAATCAAAGATCCAAAAATATGGATTTGTAAATTTCAATATCAACGTGTTTTTCCCTATGTATTTCCCAACACATGTAAAAAAAATAAATCACAGAACTGATTATGTTCTTTCTTCTTCTCAGGACTAAACAGCTTGCAGACAGGATTTGGTAAAAAAAATGTTCTCAATAAAAAGTGGTGTGGTCTGTGGATTACTATAAATCACCATGTCATTGTATTTGAAAAGAAGCATGCATGTCGACTTTTTCTCATTTAATTCTTTGGTGCTTTGAGCGCCAAAAAGGGCACATTACATAGGGATGAAGTACTACTGATATCACCAGACTCCTCCAAGTCACATTGCTGAAGTGTGCAATTATGTTCAGTGGATGATGGTGAATGACAGTTACAGGCATTTAATGAACTGAAAGAAGACTTACAGTGCATGACCTACAAGGAAAGGTCTCTGTGTCTACTTCTCCCAACTATAGCTCTTTGTTGGTTACCTCTTTTGCTCACACTACCTCACCTGCCAGACTCAGTGAGCTTGGTAATTATGTAAGCATAAGAATATGGATGTGCACCAGAGACAAATGGTATTGTGCCAGTCTCAGCCCTTTAGCTTTGAATCTGCTAGAAAAGAGGCTTTGTTTTTAAGGACAGTTCTCTTAAGTACACTGCAGTGGTGCAGTAAGGAGAGTCTGTTTAAATAGTCATTCACTTTGCATAGTGTCTTTGCAGCATTAACCTTATCATTTTATCTTCTGCAGTTGTGGGTTGTTTAAAGCACACAGATGTAACTCAGGCCATTAGAGAGTAATCACAGGGGATCTGATTCAATGGACTGGGAAGGGCTGCTTGAAGGGCCAGCAAAACAAATCACATAACACCTCAATTAACACCAGGGAGGCCTCTGGAGTCCAGTTTCGTTCTCAGCAATAAAACTCTGTCTCTCTCATTAACATACTGTCTGCATGCAAATAATCTACATACTGTACATCTGATGAAGTGAGAGCAAACAGACTAGAAAGAAGAGACACATTTACTGCACATATACGATCGTAGCTTGAGCCAAGCTAGTTACAGTACAGAACGGCAGCGTCTGACCCCAGCCGTCTCACTTGGTTAATTATGAAATGCTACATCTGGCTCAGAGGGCAGCAGGCTGATAAGTCCACCCTGTGGAGCAGCTGGTGTTCCCATCATGAGACAAGGACAGTCTCACAGAGTGCCCACTGTACAACTCAGGGCCAATTACCCACCTGCTGCATGACTGAAGCTCAGGGGTGTCACTTCATGCAAATACCACTCCCATAATTGCTGTTGTTTCCCCAGTTCGAGAGTTATGGAAATGCGATCTTAGCAGGTTTTAAAAGCCACTCAGGTTAGATCATATAACTGGTCAACTTTGTTCAGATCGTTAGCTTTTAGCAGCAGGAACAGGGTGCGAACTACAAGGGAGCTAGGGGGAGCTCAGCTCCCCTTAATAAGAAATGGGCTCCCCTGAAAAGGTGATTTGTGAAATTTTGGGGGATCTCTAAAAATATTGACAATGTGTCATTTTGACATGCAATTTCAGTTTTGTGTAATGTGATCATCATAGATTATTATGTGTACAATTTCAAAAACATAATTCATTCATGCATGACAGCGATTTAAACCCAATTCACTTCAATAAAGATAAATATACATGCTATTAATGTCATGAGCATCAAGGCGTGGTAGCGCTGCAGTGAAAATTCAACTCATGTTTAGTACGTGTTAACTCAAAGATTTGTAGAAAAAAACAAACCTTGGAGGCCATTAATCGGCGTGCACAAAGTCCTTGAAATCCATTCTGTCTTTTTGTTTATAGAATGTTTGTGGGTGGCTGTTTGTCGTCGGACCCATCAATTCCGGTCGATAAAGTATAATAGGGTAAAACCTGCATAGTGCATAAGTCACTGTAAGTCGAAACTACACAACCCCCAGTATAAAACAGCCACTAAAAAAATATTGGCGTTAATTATACCTGTTGAAACTTAGTTTTGCAGCTTAGATTTTCCATATTTTAAATCAATGTTTAATTTGTGTGAATGCAATCATCAACGGAAACAGCTATATTGTTATTCCATTGTTCTAGTCAGGGAAGACTGCAAAACAGTAAAGAAAGTGATAAAGACATACAACTGTAGGAAGAGCACTTACTATTTCATTACCTGCTTCGTTATCGCTGTCACTATTTGTTTTTCACACTGGTTAGTGCAGCGCGCTGGAATAATGTTTTTCCTGTTCATTTCACAGTCAATTCCAGAGGCTGAATAGCACTCTCCTTCTCTTTGCCATTATTTCCTTCAGGAAGGGTTCTGAAAGAAGGGAGCAAATCAAGGTCAGAGAAAAATGACAGATGTAGATGCTAGAAGGTTAAGACCAGTACTCTATAATGACCATCATTACAATCCATGACATTGCCGTTATTGCTGGAGAGATTCACTGTTGGACGAGTTGTGCAAAAGAGAAGAAAAAAAACAAAGCTTGGTCTCAAAGGGTTGCTTTCTGAAATTGCCTTGCAAATTAAATGTACATATGTTCAATAATTAAAGCAGAAGCTACGTGTTCAGCAGCACAGTGTGGTACCAATCTTATTAGTTTAAGAGCTATGCCCAAAAACGATGTTCATCTTCATTCTGCCCCAACTCTAACTAACCCTCAGCTCTATGCTTCAGCTGGCTTTTGCCTACAAACATATTAGTGAAGATGATGATGAGTGACAGCGACTTTTACATCTCGCCCCAATTAGCGAGCCACCCTTGTTCCCTCTCAACATTTACTGTAGGAGGAGGGCTGACACATGCCCATCAGTCGCTCCTTTTTCCCCTCTCTCTGTCTGCACGCAAACCTCCCCCCTTGCCTCCAGGCTCACAGGCCTGTTGCCACTGGTGTCACAGCCAGCTGCCATCATTTTCAATGTCCATTTCCCCCTTTTCAACTGCATACTGAGACTCAGAACAGCAAGTCCAACCAGCACATACACAATTCTTTACAGAATTAAATCAATCTTCCCTTACCAATGAATAGGTGAGTGTTGTTCTAAATAGGGATTGCAGTGCTATGGTTCCCTGCTCTACTGGACAGACTGAGAAAACCTCAGTTAGTGGCATGAAAATAGTCAACTTTAGTACCAGAAGTATTCATACACAATATTTCATAGCTTCAACCACAAGATACATGTGTGGCAGTCAGCTGGATACCCATGGTGACGGTAGCCATGAGCACATGAGCAGACACACTAAAGGAATGCAATTCCCCAGGTCTGAGCACCAGCAGAGCGTTACTCAATAAAATCAAGTTTCAGGTTTTAGCACTTAACCTTTTAGCACCAAATCAAAGGCATGGGTTCGAAAAATATCACTTAATGGTGGGAGTTTGTTTTACTGTAGCTGAGACTGTGGACTGTGGGAACTGATGTGATCAGAAGGAGGTGGATGTGATCAGTATACAGCAAGTATATATTATTTTATTTTATTTGTGTTTTTGTTATCACTCATCTTCTTTTTCCTTTCCTTGCTTTTTGAATCTTGAGCTGCTGAAACTGGTGTGGGATCAATAAAATTTGCATCTTATCCTATGTTTTTTTTATGGTGTAGTTGAAATTCAAAAACTGGCAGACTTACTTCATACAACAACAATCAGCCCAATCCCTACTGTGTTTCTTTAAAGAACATGCCAGACATTTGAGGAATACTGTGTTAAATGCACCCATTTGTTTTATTGATCTCTCTTTCATGGGGTTAAAGTGAACCCATTAACTTCCTTCTTTGCTCTGAGAGTTTCCTGTATTGACCCGTTCTTCTCTGCGACTATTCCAAAGTGAGAGTACTGAAAGTAAAGTGAATTTTACACACTGTAAAGTCCATTGATAAGCAGAAGTGTTAAAGAACACAGAGGCCTTTAATTCCATGTCTGTTCAACCAAAAACATCGAAATATACTGTAGGTCTAAAGGAATATCTGCCGCTTTTGAAGGAAATGATTGGAGCTGATGTGATTAGCTTTTACTGAGGAACTTCACCTGCTGATACTGTCTTCATCCTACTGAAATTACATTCATCCAGCTCCAACCTCCTTGCCACATTTCAAAAATTCTGTAAATTCTGTAAGCTTGCACCCCCAGTTTGCAATAGGGTTGTATTAACGACCAGTTTAAGGAAAGGCATGAGTGTCAAGCTCTCACCATGTGTTGCCTCACACAAGCCAGGATAAAACCTGCAGTGAAATAACAGGGAGTTACAGCTCTGCATGGCTTATAAGGCTTATTAGCATTCGCTCCCCAACTGACACTCGAAGTATAACAAACATTGAACGTGACTTTCTAACACAGTAACTGTGATATTCCCATTTGAGGATTGTGTGTTGTAAATGAGTGGAACGGCAGTGTGTCGTAATGTGGATTGATACTCTCATAATAACTGTGCTCGACTATGCAGGCTTAAAAAAAGTCCCTTCAGCTATCTGTCTTGCTCTTTTTATTTCTCTTTCATTTTTCGTACTAATGCAAATTTGATTGCATGGCAGACCAGCTCAAAGCACAACCAGTCCACTTTTCTTGTAGACTGACATGCTGATATACATGGATATGAATGACTAAACATGAGTTTAACTGTGTATGTTTTATCATTGTCTCATATTTTTGCATACTGTGTACTTTTTTTTCTTTTTTAACTCAGGCCATTTTTATTGTGTCACTTTTTTCATGTTTTAATCAACTTTTGTTAAATCAAAATAGCAGTGTGTTACAAAATAAATAGCCATCCTCCAACATGTTCCACTGAGAAAGTCTGATTATTTCATCTTAGTTTCAAAAGCCATGCATTGATTTGAAAAGTGTTTAATCTACTTTTGGACAACAACACAAAAACAAATCGATCCTTCAAACTAAAGGCCCTGAGACAATCAGCAACTTCGATCACCTCTCAGCCTGCAAATGTTTTACATCTCATGTCCTTAAAAAAGACCTTTTCAACATAAAGGAAGCACAAAGCTCCAAACATCCTAGAGAACAAGAAATGATACCCCGTATACCACTAAAATTCAACGCTGCTCTCAATGAATCAGCCTTCTGCATCAAAAACAAATTGTCTGCAGACTTGTTATTTTTCAAACAACTGGAAACAAATGGGAAATGAAACATCCACATACCCCTTAATCATGGACATTGTTGCTGCTTTAAGCTCTATAAAGTATGTAACCATGTCTTCCTTGCAAAAAAATCATTGATCAAACTAATTATGTACAGTACCTGCACTCACAAAACACATGCTGTGTACAAGGACAACGTGGAACACCTCCCTCACATATCCTCATTTATTCCTTTTCTTGACAGCCCAGCTCCTGCAAAACTTCCTTTAACAGCAGGAAAATGGTTGTCTGCGCCACCTCATCAGCTGTGTGTCTACAAGACAACACTTTCTCCACCCTATCCTGAACACAGCAAACTCCCATCTATCCTCCCAGACACATTTGCCCAGTGTGACAATGACTTCAGAATGGCCCAGTGTGGCAGGAGAGACCATCCGTTAAAATCAGCCCATGACGGTCCATACATCAACCATCCTGGAGAGGAGCTGGCTTCCATGAGGTCCAGCTACCTATCCTGGCTGTCCAGCTACCTATCTGGAAGGCAGACTGACAACATCAAGAAGATTTAGTACAGAGTCCCAGTAGCCCTGGTCGGAACAATCCCCGCTGGATAGGAAACTGTAATTACAGCTGGGTGGGAGGCTCGCCGGGAGTCTGGAGCCTTGCAGAGATTTGATGTCATAAGGCCAATACATTCCTGGGTACCTGGAACAAATGGTTGCCTCACTTGTCAGAGCAAAAAAAAAAAACTACAGATTTGGGCATGTTTGACTTTAGAGGAGGCGATTTACTGTTTTAGCTGTCTCCTTAGTGAAATAATTTTACCTAGACGGGAATATTATGACTTTGAGTTCACATTTTTACTCATGTATGAGCTATTCAACATTAATAACACTTCAGCAAAGTCAATCTTCAACTTCATCTGACTATGCTAATAAACTCTAGTAACTATATTATTTCTGCAGCATATACATATTTAAAATTCACTCATGGTATGAACAATCTGCTTTTAGGATCAGCACAGTAAAGTAATGTTTATAGGCCAAGTATTGGATGACACAGGGGAAGGAATGAACATATAAATGCAGGACGTGCCCTAAGAAGATATTTCCTCTAGCCCTTCTGTGAGTCATTTACAATATCTGCAGGACTTAATTAGGGTCAGCACAGACAATAAAGTGCCAACCTGACCTACAGAGACACAGACATTAACAGCAGGGTCCACACAGCCTCTGGTGATGTCTGCAGCATCATCCACTTCTAAGTCTTCTTGCTTTGTCTTTATTTTTTACCATCTCCCTGTTTCACCTGACAACTCTTGTCATTCTCTGTCTACGTCATTCTGCTGCACCCTTTTACTCTAACCTTTCAAGCCACAATCTCACTTTCTCCCACTCTCTCTATAAATATCTGTCTCTGAGTCTGTATTTTCCCCACTCTCCTGCTAGCTTTTGATGAGAACAGGGGGATCTTGCATCCCCTGTAGATGTGAACACCCACTCAAGGTTAGTAGTACTGCAGCAGCAGGAGCTAACAGACCAGGGTTTCTACTGGCATACAGGACTAATTGAAGACATTTGTCATTTTGTCCACAGTATTAATAGCCAAATTTAATAGTACAGTCTATAAGGCTTATATACCATGTTATATCTAACATGTCCCCTTTTTCCCCAAAAAAGAATACAGAAAAACAAAGTTTTATATCCTATTTAGCAGCGTGAAAAACACATTATGCATTCTTATCCCTAGCAAAGCAAAAAACAACAATGCTGCCATATTATGCATTAACCTTTTATGATAGTGTCATTTTTTGATGGTCCAAATGGATTGCGCGCTTTGCAGAACTTTAGGTAGACCCACTTTCAACTCTCCCTCCTGGCAGCCAACACAAAAAAACAGCAAACCACAACAACAGCATCACAGCACATAATATCATTCCCCTGCCATTCCAACATGTGGATGCAAAATAATTTGAGGTTATTCTGCTTGTAAATCTCACTTGATAAAAATGTTAGCAAAGGGATTAAATATAAAATGCAAATGTAAGATAGCCCGGTAGATACAAAATTCAATATTCCTCTTTTTAATGTGTTTTTTCTTAATGCTGTCTGATGTGGATATTAAAATGAGGTCAGCCAGGCCTGATAAAGAAATTACATGATTTAATGGCACCCCAGGGGAAGTTTAAATATAGCTCTGCATTACAACTGGCTTCCAACAGCACAGCATGACATGAGTTCATCCATAAACACTTCAATACTGAATGGTATTACAGACGTATTACAGCAAGCAAATACTGCATGTCAGTGAAGACCTGTCCATCTGCTTAAGCAAACATATTTGCTTATAATTAAATATTTCTTTATAGGGGTGAGGAAAGTGGCAATATGACAATGTACTGCATTTAATTGGAGGCTGAGGTGCTGGCCCTGCACTGCCACTAGGTGGAGGAACAACCCATATCTCCTGTAGTCTACTCATCAAAACCCAGCATTCTGGACTCTATAAAGTATTTTATGAACACACATAACCTTGATTTTAATTTAATGAATATCCAAACACAGAAATAAACCCATGAGGCACATGCATTCATAAGAAAAGTAAATAATTTGCCAAGCTTTCAAAAGCAGATGCAAGCAGATCAAATATGGATTAGTATTGATCATGTATTTAAGGAAAGCCCATTTTACATGACATTCACATGAAAGCAATTTAGATGGAGACATCCCACTGGGCGTGATGGGCAGCGTATTCCCTTTATATACCGTTTTGCCATTCATCTGTATTCAAGGTGGGAAATCTCTTTCATGGAGGCTTCAAAATAATTTTCCCCCAGTTCGTCTTGCATCTAAATATAATCCTAAATGCAGAGAAGAGAAGTCAGGGTGAGACACACAAGGATCAATCCTGTTAGGAAATTAAAACACCAATCAATATCAAACAGGAAGCAAAGAAATGAAGTCCAATCTTGAGTCACGCTGAAAAACATGAAAGATGCTTGCTGAAGTGTAAAATGAAGAATTTCCCTGTGGAGATGAGTTTAATTTTGTGATCCCCCTTAAAGACTGATCAGTCACATCGACAGTATGTTAAACAGCAAGAATATTAGATGTACTTTGGTACGACTAAAAATTAAATGCTGGGAAACTTCAAATTGCAAATTATAACTACTTAGATGTGCAAACTAAATACGAGACTTAAAAAAAACATATTTGTGATGCCAAAATGAACAGTGCCATTCCGACATAATTAATGATGCATGACAGATGTAGGTTACATCATGGCAGAAAGCAATCCTGTAGTAAAGGCCTGGAGCCACCATCCACTGTGACAGCTCCATTCAAGACCCCAAGCTAAGAGGAGGTGAGAGCTGCAGAATTACCTTTAATTTACTAAGACTGCAGAATGCTAGCCTCCATTCAATCATTCACTCTGTTAACAGCCGACAACTCCGGATTCACAATATGTACTTTTCTCTCTGCTTCACATAAATGGCAAAATCCACAATCTCCCAGCACTCTTTTGTGAGCCGTCCTTGTTTACCCTCATGCAAGTGTTACCCTGTGGTCCCCCCCTCCCTCGTTGACAAGGATCTTGAGTTATTAGACAACACCAACCCTCATCAGTTAGTGTGAAGTCAGGGTAGCTCGGAAGTGATGGCAGATGACACGTGTCATCCCACAGGAGTGTTTTCAGCCAAAAAAAAATCACCTAATGCATTCAAAGAAAGCCTGATTCTACCAGCTCTGCAATTCAAATGAAGACTTAAGAACTCTAGACACATGTCACAGAGATAGCAAATTGTGATGGGTTAGGAAAGGAGGACCCAATGTCTGTCAAATGGTAAATGGTTGCGGAGCACAAACATAGGCGTAAATCCCAGGGTGTTGTCCCCCCCTCCTAGAAATATCATCAAAAACATGCTGTGTATTGTAAATAACATAATGATGTATTCTTAAACTACTGTAATAGTAGTAGTAGTTGTAATACTGGTAATAACGTTAGTTGTGGAATGAAGTAAGTAGGCCATTCAAGGCTATTTTATTCACATTAAGATCGAATGAAGTTGTTCTTTTCTCACGTATAAATGATGCTGAGTAATTAATAAATTAGTCATGACAAAAAAGTTTGCTATGTTAGTGTAATATAATGTAACGTTACCTAGCTTGTTAAACAGCTTGTACAGAGTCTCGTACCTATTGTGTAAAAAGAGTTTTTTTAAATAACATGGAGGTGGTGATTATTAGACAGGCTCTAAAATGTCCCAAAAGGCAGTTCTTCAATT
The DNA here is from genome assembly GCA_013375575.1 of Percina caprodes. NCBI lineage: Eukaryota > Metazoa > Chordata > Actinopteri > Perciformes > Percidae > Percina > Percina caprodes. Next base: position 2,803,544 of record JABXJD010000023.1, read on the forward strand.
AAATGTGCTCCCTGTCCAAACACACACCAGCCAAATAGTCCAACAGAAGGGACATAAAGTACAGCAGATACTATCATCTTAAACATGTTCTAATCTCACATCATGATGTTCAGACATGCACTTGCATTCCAAACTTCAAGTTTACCTTAAGGTGCAGACATGTCAAGGAAATGGTTGGCGTCTGTCGCCCTAAGTATCTGCGATGTGTCACGTGCCGTACCTTCTTCTCATACCTCCTCTGCTTCTTTTTCAGCCGGTTCAACATGCATCTGAGACGTCAGCGAGAGGATTCTCTCCGATTGGTTATTCAGCTTAAGCAAGTTAATGCACGAGTATGAAAATGAAAATGAGGAAAGCAAGCAAATGACTAAAGTTAAAGGCCTTTGTTATCTTATCTGATCAATCCAATACACATAGAGCTATAAGACTGGCTAAAAATGATGTCTGAATGTTCCTTCTAAAAAAAGAATGAGGTTCAAAATAGGTATACAATTTGATTTACAATTGGAATATTTATGTTTGCACATTATGGCCATAAGAGGGCAAATGTAACACAAGATACATGACTACTTGTTTAGGTATATGTATTTCAACATAAACATGTCTTTTAAAAGAGCTACATACCTACAGTAATTTAAAGACTGTATACCTTGCTTCCTTTCTTCTTCGGCACCGTGGTTGGTGCTAAATTAGAACTGAGCCCCCTAGTAGGCTAGCTATCTTATAAAGTTGCTAATACCACCACCGCCACTAGTTCTTGGCCGTCTGCCTGGTCTGTCACCTCCCCACTTTTAACATTATATCACTCTGACTGTCCACTTCTCATATTCTGCTTGTGCACACCCACCGAAAGACAATCTCTCCAAAACAGCAACAGGTCAATGTCAATAAGTAAAGGAAAAAAAACTTACTGTCACAATACTGTGCATATTCCGATTTACTGTTTACCCACAAACTAAGTGCACCACAAGACCACTGAGTAGGCGTTGACCTTTTACTGACAAACGATCTCTTTGTGTTTGCCCTGAAGAGAAACTCTCAACAATGCAGACCAACAAGAAATTGTCAACAGCCTGCATACAGAAGTAAGTTTACAAAGCTATTTTGATTTGACATAAGCTATATAGTTGGTCTGATTTATGACACTTCAGTAAATAATCAACTAGAAAGACTAACTGCAACGACTGCAAATTGTTGCAAACACCTTACTGCTATAAATGTCTCTGCGCTCTGCAAAAACAATGCCAGCTGTAGGGAGTGTAAAATGTATCATCAGGCTGAGCTGGACTGTTGCACATTACTGCTTAAAGCGGTAACTTAAAACATAATCTATTGGCTGCATGTAGTCGATGGAATGTTCTTATTACTTCCTGTACAATGTGGATAGCAGTCCCGCTGAGTGAGCATGAGGTCAAGGCCCCGCGGTAGGAAGATCGGCCTTCCTGTCCGGAGGAGTGCTTGAACCAGACTGAGACACCCTCTGACTTGTGAATGCATTGAGCCAAGTTATGTATCAATAACATGACAAGTGCTGCATGATCATATTACTGTGAGCATCAAACCCTGCACACAATGCTGATAATGAATTTTGGTGTGTCCTGCTACTGTTTCACCACCAGACTGAACATTCTTAAAATAAGATAGGGCTACAAAAAAAATACATTCTCAAACAAATCATGAGTACAATAAACGTTATACTCTCTCTGACCCATGTTTTATTTTGTTGCCTGACCTAAAATTAGGTGAACAAATACCAATACAAACTTTGAATCTAGTTAAAGTACAGATATTTGTGTGTAAACATACTCATTTGCATGTAAAAGTCCTGTTTTCAGAGTCTTACTGAAGTACAAGTATCACTCGTTATAAAATCATGATATGTTTTGTATGTACAAAAACTTAAATCTGACAATTAACAAGCTTTGTGGGAAAGAGTGCAATTTTCTCAAAAGGTATTATTTCTTAGTAGCATTAGATTAAATAGGGACTCAAAACTTTTTTGTACAGTACTTAAGTAAAACATGCGGTTTCTTTTTGATTAATGGAAAGGTAGATACAACTTAACATGACAAACTGTGGGGAAATGTTTATTAAAAAAAAATCACAATCAGAATAATATTTTAAAACTCAAACTAAGTTTGAGTAAGTTTTGCACGTTTTATTTCTGCATCAAAGGAAAAGAGAAAGTTGGCAAGTTGCATGATATCGAAACAATGCAATAACTGAAGTGTGACTCAAACACATGCGATGTTCAAACACACCAACAATTCTTAGGAGGCTGAACCGAAGCAACAAAAGGAGGAAGTCACCTTTGTAAGTAGAGGGCACACCGGTGATACTACCTGACAGTCGAAGAGAACACAGAGTCGTTGCTGTGCTTTAAGGATTATGGCAAGGTCTACGGCTAACGGCAAGTTAAAACCATATTTGAACAAGAACGGACTGAAATGCGAAGATATAAGAAACGGCTATCACAACAGGAAAGAGGTACGTATGTCAGCGGCTGGATTTGTTTACAAAATTATTTGTCCACCAAATTATTTCGTGTATCTGCTTTACGTTTCCTGCGTGGAGTCAGGTGTATTACAATTTAGTCTCGAATCTGAGCAAGCGTTGTTTGTTGGGGCTCTTTACCTGGAATGACCTCTGTGACGTAGGCAAACTTGGTAACCCATATAAGGCTGGTCACCAATTACATCACGCTAAACCGCAAAAAAAGGAGAAAAAACATTAATACGCCGGTAATATGCACTTTAAAGACCATGATAGCATGCCACTATGTTTTTCATCTTCATCTTACTGAAGTTACAGTTACATCTGCTGTCGTTCTTTTTACAAGGGACTAGTTTGCTAGAAAAACAACGTAAACAAACGTCAATAAATGAACGAAGTCGTCGACCACGCCCTGCCATTGAAACTGGGTTAGACAGGTGAAGGTACAGTCAGGTGTGCTTCAGTTTTGCATTCCTTCTTTTTTCTTTAGCGGCGTATATTCATACTGTTGGTGAGTTAGATGCAGGTGGTTTGTCTTTGCAAGTTAAGGGGATATTCAGTTTTTCTGAATTTCTGTATGTTAAGTCACTATGTATCATGCAATTTCCATATTAATAATAGCAGTGATTAAACATGTAGTATAACACCAATTGTTAGTGCTTCGCTTTTCAAAATGCTTTCAAAACTTAAATACAGCTAAAGGCTGCTATGACGGCTAGCATTATGGTATCAGTTTTTGTGAACGTTAGCATTAGTTAATGATTTTCCCAAAACCCTAGAAGTTAACGTACGTTTCACAACACTTACCGCTGCTTAGAGTTAGCTATATCCACAATCCTTTAAGATTATTCTGTAATTTACACATGGTTAAATGTTAAACCACGGCTGGGTGAATAGCTACTTGATTCCGATCGGCTGCAGGGTGTCTATTAAAAAGTGATATAGCGTTAGGACACAGACGTACTAACGTAGCTAAGTAGTTCAGGTGAAACCGGACTGTTTACCGTTCCAAATTAATGCGCAACACAAAAAAATAAAATTCTAATAATAATCTGAATATTTTATTTACAACACTGAGTGTAATCATTCAGTGCTTCTCTGACCAGCACAGGATGACGCTAATACAAAAGCTGCAAGAAGTAAGTTGCTATGCCCCCTTTAGTTTGTTTCACATTTAGCTATCATCGCACATCCCGTTCTCTGTTCAACTCGCTAACGTTACTTCAGGCTGCGATTAGGCCGAGATTAACGTTACGCATGGTGTCTTGATATTGATCTGGGGACAATGACATGGCCGGATAGCTAACGTTAGCTTGTCTTCTTAAATATACTGCCAAATTTTACTGATCAACCGAGCACAATATAACTGACTTTACATCTTACTAGCATTATGTTAGCTGGCTAATGTCTGGCTCGTAGCTGAGCGGACTAGAAATATCTCCCGGTGCCAGGTCCATCGAAGCTAGGTCCGTCCTATTTACTGGAGTAGCTAATGAACAACGTTTCCATTGTATAAAAATCTCGTGAAATGAGAATCATTGAGTTAAACCATCAGGTGTTACTAGAGAAACGGTAATTGTTTATAAAAAATTGATTGCAAAACGCATGAAAATTTAGATTTAAGTCAATGTTCTTTTGCAATAATTGAATTCGATATCCATTTTATATTTGTCATCAAAGTCATTCAAGACAAAATGTCACTTCCAGGCTATCATCTTTGGTTAGTTGTGCAAGATGCATCCTTTCAACAGATGGCTGAAATTATAGGCTAACCAGACAGGAATCTTAGTGTCAGGAAATCCACACGAACAACAAGCAAACTCGTGCCAAAAAGTGATTATCCGCCAAAATTGTGGTCCGATAAAAATTAAGGTTACAGTAAAATCTCTGTAACTTAATGGTAATACGTTTTCCATTTTAACTAGCTTATGCCATGTTTTTGCTTCCCAAACACTTGCAACACTCTACATGTTTTGACTGTATTAATTAAGAAAAAGTACATTTTGAGACAAAATCTGTACTGCATCAGTTACAGAGGTATCAGTTATGCTGCTTTCTATACACAAAATCAGTGTTTACAAAATAGTGTGCATTTATTTTCTGCTCTTCTAATGTTGCAAAAAGTGACAATATGTTGGTTGGTCTTCCAGTTTTCTTCTGTGTTGAATAAGTGTAACTTCTGTAAGTGGGCCACTGTCTGTCCCCTGTTATATAGGTTAGTTGGTGTGTTTAACTACAACCCTTTTATTTGAAATAAAGCCACTTTTACGGTGTGTTCTTTTTTTTCCGTATCTGAAATGTAAGACAGCTTATGTCGGCCTCTCGTTGTATAGAAAAATGGCCCAGGGACTGGTGTCGCCTCCAGTCAGCCCAGGCAGGAGTCTTTTGAACAGGCCCCGATGTACGTGGCTGTCATGACATACCTGGGCTTTGGCATTGTCACTCTGTTTGGCTACCTCAGAGATTTCCTCAGAGCTGTGGGCTTAGAGAAGTGCCACGTTGCCCAAGAAAGAGAAGAACAGAAGGTAGGTAAAACATACAATCAGCACAAACATGGACATCTTGCAGAATGGGCATGTACATGCATAGTGTAAACACACACATGCACCCAGACAGTTGCAATAGCAAAGCATGCATGCCTAAGGTGTCAACACATTTTGTTTCCCCCAAATTAATTAAAATTTTTGCCCTTAAGCTTAGTCTCTGCTGCCTTCCTTCATGTTTTCTGCATTGTAATGTTGCCATGGGTAAGACAGGACACCGCAGAGAATATCTGTTGTAGCCCTAATTAAATCTCTGAGGATTCAAGTTCTTTCTTTGTAACTGTGCTTTAGATCCAAGATAACGCCTGAGCACTGCCACATAAGAGCTAATGTATTCCCATAGATTTTTTTTTAATCAAAAAATTGCAGTTACTGTAATATTTGCTAGTAGTTAATGATTTTTTTTTGTGTAGCACATATTAACCCAGCTATAACCTTTTATAAAAGCAAAAGCTGAGGCCATGTTTTGTTATTATTTCATACGGGAGTAATTCCATAGCCAGAAACAATAAAGCAATATCTTGGATGAATAACCATGCAGTTTGCTCCCTGAGTTTGACAACAATCATCATTTACAGTATGAGGTAAGCTAAAGAGAAGGATAGCTTAACTGCACGTGGGCTCTGTTATCATGGTAGCTTCATTGGATCAGACATACGGAGGGCAAAGTGAAAATGGAGAAAAAGGCTCAAAAGGGATCATTGTGTATGAAAACATACAATACCTGTAAAGGCTATAGTAGTGTAGGTCTAACTCTCTTGCCAAGGTAGAATCTAAAAAGGTGGTTTGGATAATTATAAGATAATTACAACAGTCCTCTTCCTTAATGTAGTACAAGGGTAGACATAATAAAATGAACACCTGTATAGTTCTAGAGAGTTAGAGCATCAAACACAAATCATGTACCAAATGGTAGAGCCCCTTCTCACATGGAAAACTCCTTTAAGAGGATAGACAAGGAAATGTATCTGGTCACAAAACTAAAGCAAATAATACTTTAACCTTAATTTCTATAACTTCAGATTAACATAGCATATATTCGTTTTTCTTGTTAATGCAGAAGCCACTGAGTAAAAAACTATAATGAATATATCAATCAGATCAATAAGAATTTGCTAAAAATCCATCCTAACAACAACAATCTTTTTATGATATTTAGTTTGGACATGGATTGTTTGACCTGTTGCAGTGTTTTGATAGCTTTTAGTTTGATCAGAATTTGAGAAGTAACTTACCTGCTCCTATTGTTCTGCCATCTGTGACTTCCTTATAGTGGGTTGCTGGGAAGTTGAAAATATTTATATTTGCTTTCAGGATTTCGTACCGCTTTATCAAGATTTTGAGAACTTTTACACTCGAAACCTGTACATGAGGGTGCGAGACAGCTGGAACCGTCCCATATGCAGCCTGCCTGGACCTGTCTTTGACCTGATGGAGAGGGTGTCAGATGACTACAACTGGACATTCAGGTACTGTACTCCAGTCGTCATGGATAGACATACTGCAGATTAGACATACTGTAGGCTCATAACATTTACTGCTCAATTTAAGAATTTACAAATGTTTTTCCAACTTAGGAGAGACCAGCAAGTATTTGGAACACAGCCATCTCTCAAGCTAAGAACTATACGACCAAATTTAAATCAATCTCCTGCTCTATGAACTAATGGGGAGGGATATAAACTAAAGCACATGGGTAAATAGATAGATAAATAGAAATCCAGCTGTAAATCTTGTTCACAATACTTGTTATCTATGTATTATATTCATAGGACAAATCTATCTGTAAAATTCTGTTTATAATAGTATTAATTTCTATATTTATTCAGTACATATCCATGTCCTGCACTTATGAAACCATTGTATATCCTGCACTTACTGCAATTGCACTTCTGGTTAAACTTAAACTGCATTTTGTTGCCTTGTACCTGTATCTGTGTAATGACAATAAAGTTGAATCTAATCTAAAAAAAAAATGTCATAAGCAAGGATTTGTTAGACCTGAATTTTTGGAAGCAGTTGAGATGTCTCTGTGTTGCACAGAATGGTCAGGAACATTATGACATTATAAATTGGGAAAGTGGGGTAGGCATGAATTATGTTTTTGTATGATCATGTTTTAGAAGCTTTAATGTGACTTGAAAATGTAGAAATGTGTCCTCTGTGGTGAAATGGTAAAGAGACACAAGGAAGGGTTTTTTAGTGTTTGCAGGTTTCCATGCGCAGTGAGAAGTAGTAGGTCAGTTGATGAAATGGAACTAATGCTTTTAAAACTCTAATGCTGATGTACTGTAAGGCTGTACACTCTTGACTGACCATGTGAACTTACCTCAAGTTGCCTTTTTGCAAGTTATGACACTCATACCATCCATCTTTTCCCAGTTTATCCTCTGTGGACTTACATGTGTACTTGCATTATATAGGATAGCATAATGAGTTGTGAATATTGCATTTTTAAAAAGTCCAAGGAATTGGTGATAACAAATGCCGCTAAAACACAGTCACTTCTGTTTACCTAATATAAACGTTAAACTTGCTCCTAATGAACTAAACTCCACTGACAACAAAACAAGTTAATGATTAACAATTGCATTTTAATGAATCTTGATTGCTTTTATATTATGTAATTCATTCTCTGAGTATGTGTAGAAGAAAATGAAATATACAGGCTAAGTGATTCCTAATGTTTACAAACTTGCAGGTTAACCGGGGGGACAATACACAATGCCATCAACATGGGCTCCTATAACTACCTCGGTTTTGCTGAGAACAACGCTGATTTCCTGAAAACTGTGGCAGAGAAAACGCGCCAGTATGGGGTTGGAGTTTGCAGCACGCGGCAGGAAATGGGTACGTTTGTGGTCAATGTGCAGTTGTACTGGTAAAAAAAAGTGTGGCAATTGTCCTCTTAAGCTGTTTTCAACAGGGGCCTTAATTTGATCTTGAGCAAAAAAGGTCCACTTCCTTACTCAAGATACAAGCATATTGTAATGTCTCTTTTGCTTCATCTGCTTCACATTTCTTACATGTGCATCTATTTTAAAAGTCTCTGGTGACACTGTATAGGCTGAGTATCTACAGAGTATAACAGAAAATAAAACTACATCTCCCTCATCACATATGCAATCATTTATTATCTTTCTCATGAGTTATACTGCCCGCATGTTTAATTATCTTTCAGTGGCTCCAGTGTGATATGAATTATTTAGCCTTTGTTGAATTATGTACCGTTTGGGCGTAAGCTGAGATCATTACGTAATGGTCCACACTGTGGAGCAGTGGGAGAATTGATATCATACTGGTATGTAACATTCCAAAACACCCTGGGCATTAGGCAGGATGCTAAAGGAATATACAGTATGTGATGGACGTGTTAGAACATGGATCAGAAAGTGGAATCTGTAGCTTCAGATTCATTTTGAATGGTGTTTTATCCTTTGAACTTTTACTTGCCTTCTGATGGTGTTTAAGTGCCTGTGTGTGCGCCAGGATCTCATGTTCTGGCACAGCAATGTTGAGGCAGCGAAAAAAAAAAAAAAAAAAACCTGCCAATATGATATTGAGCTCACTGAATGAGGCACTCTGATTTTACTTGAGAAAAGTAGGTCATTTTCTCTCCGTCAATGCTGTTTAGTTTATGGCACCTTCTGACACCACCATGCTGTATATCTACTGAGGGCAGGCTAGTGGAACGTGAGCTGACATAAAAGCTCAAAGCGGTGTTGAGTGGCTGTGTAAAGTTTCAGGATATCAGCATATTGACAAAAACAGAGAAAACCAGGGGAGTTTAAGGCCATGTCATCGTTAGTTTGTTTGTCAGAGTGCAAGTACCTCACCCCCACACACACACACACACACACACACACACACACACACACTCACATAAACGCACTCCTCAGCACCATCTATTATTCATGTATGTGATTTATTTATGTTTATTTCTCTGTTAAAATGGGACTGTTTTTTCCCTGGGTTTGTAATCAGTGTTTCAGCTGGCTCACTGAGAGGGTTAAAGAATAACAAGAATTTCTCCTATGAGACTTTATTAAGCATCCATTTTTAAAGACCCAAGTATCTCTATAGTAGCAGTGACACCATCACCAGAGTTTTAGTTCACATACAGCTATTTGTATTGCTCATACACAGGATTTTTTTTTATTGAATTTACCAGCACTCCATTTATTCCAAACTACAATGATGATGATTTAATGCACACTTAACTTGTCTGTGGTTCTCACATCCACTTAAAGATTTACTTCATCTCCCCTTCTACATTATCTGATATTAAATTATTTTAGAAACTGCAGTTCAATTTTAGGCTTTTGGGTCAAATCCTAGAAATTAGTTGCACACAATGCCAAGATCCGTCCAGTTCAAAAGTTACCAAAAACTCTAACTAATTCTCCCACTCACTGTATATTTACTGCAAGTGGAAAGAGAGAGCAATTAATTTTTTTTATTTTTTCATTGAAAAGTAATTTGGAAGTAGATACAAAGTGCACTGAAAGCACACCCTGTTAATAAAATGAGTAGTCAAACATTCATGGCTTTGTATTAATGGATAGCTCACTGTTCCTGCTTTTCCTTCAATCATTAACATAGTAAAGTGGATAATGATGGCATGCATTCAAATGAATGACCAAGACATAAATGCAGCTACCAAGCATACAGTGAGTATTTCACCATAATGTGTACACAAATATACTCATGTAATATTGCTGATGTGTATGTGTCGGAACTAAGCCATTAATGCTACACCTCTGCTACTCCAGCGATAGGGGTTTAATCATTTCTATCAAGAAAGCAGGCTTGTTTTTTCTCGTCTTGTTGTAAAGCCTTATGAAGAAAAAAATGCTATTTACAGGTTTACAATGAAAGAGACAAATTTTGCCTTTATTGTCCCTCCACAATAACACTCTCTATCTTTAGCTTATAGATAGCTTATATTGTCAACAAGCTTTGAGGATTGTGATAACAGAATGGTAACCTTGGTTAAGTCAGAGGGCAGGGGAGGGGACCCTGCCAAATGAGATGACTCAAGATCTAACTCAAGTCAGCAAAGTGAATGAGATCCCCTCTCTCTTACCTGTAGAATATCCAGAGCTCAAGCAGCCTTATGAGGTTAGTATTTCAATAAGGTGGCCGGACATCTCTATGAGGTCACGGCTAAGCAAAATGGTCTACAGAGAGAGTAAATGCCAATGCAGTCTGATCATAAAAGTTGTGCGTGCCAGCAGAACCTGTAATCCTGAGTGGTCAAGGAAATGTACAAATTGATTTGACAGGGATCACCATAAAGACAGAGCTGCTTCACTGTATTATGGTGTTATACATATCACTCAATCAATACTCATTTTCCATTTCCAATCCTTCCTGAAACATTCAATCTGTTTGAACTGCTGTATATGCTTGCTCACTATGGTTACTGATTGTTATTGATTATGGCTACAATGATTAGTATTACATATATTAAAATTGATGCACTGTTTTCTTGTGGGAATTGCCTCAATGACATCACAATACCTTAAAATGAGGCTTTTTTTGTATAGACTTTGATTTGATTTTTTACTTTGGTAACTGATTTCTTCTTGTAGCTTTTTGAAGAGATAGAGATAAATGTTTAATAGAGATAATTTTACGCGTGTTTCTGTTGTGATGTTGGCAATGTTAACTTGACAGTAGTGATATACTGTAGAACTAAAACATTCATTCACAGTTGGGGTAGACAATGGGGTAGGAGCCCTGCTGGGTCTCACTAAAGGTGCTCTCTGGATGCTTCAGGTGGACTGTGCTTATTACATCTTATGAAGGGCTCGTTGCATGGGTAGAATCTGGTCCCAGAAAATGAAAAATGAAGCCACCTTCAAACACAATGCAAGGGGATAAGAGGATAGTGTGGGGGTAGGGGGAGATGAGGGCAGGGGTAAACTTAATGTTTTAAAAAGTAGGTGCATATAATGTGGCTACCAAGTCCAGGTGGACCAAATCCATGTACACATGATAAATTCTTCAATCTGTAACCTGGCAACTAGGTCTATTAGTCTTCTTTTTTATTGTCCTACATAAAAAACAACCACAGGGGCACTCCAGTCTACAAACAACATGTGTGGTGTTGCAATTGGCAATGTATTTTTTTAATATATGCACTATGTGCTCACATCTTGAAAATGATTGATTTTCATAACATCACAATGATTGCATCTCTCGAATTCCCATGGGTCATTTCTAGCCAGGTTGTTAGTGTGGGAGGGGGAAGGTAGCACCGTACTACCTCCTCTCTCAGGGTCGGTACACGTCTGAATGAGAACATAGGTGGTTCTGAGAACAGTGGTTGGAAGGATTACCTTGCTCTAAAGACTGTTCCAATTGCATTTAATGATGCTTCTTATTTGAGATGCTTGTTCACTGCGTTTCTTCACAAAATACATTTTTGAAGACTGGTGTGGTTTCTTTTTGGTTCCATCATACTCAATGAAAGTTATTAGTTACATTACTAATGAGTTAGAAATATTTATAGAGTATCTTTAACTCTAGTCACTACTATGGTAGAGTAAGTAAAGAGTGTGTTAAAATGTATGGAACCTTTATGTTCTAGTGTACCATATATACACATATGACAATCCCCAGAGCAAGCAGAAATAAAATACAGTATATATGAACCTTTCACTGCCTACCTCGCTCACTGTAGATCACAATTATAACCGTAATTCGTTTTTATCAGCTGACCACAAGGGCAGTACTAAAAGCCACAGAGACACACAAAAATCCTACTTTTATTGCACAAAATAGAAAACCCCATGTCAGGCGACAGATTAGTCTGATCAATGTTCTAAATGAATTCTGGTCCCCCACTTGTCACATTGGGTTATAATCAACTGTCTCAGTCCCACAATGTGCTACAGAACAAGTTTAGACTTTGCCTTGATAGTACCTGGGAGAAAAATGGTAGTTGAACTAAATTACAAATTTACCACTCCTCGAATCTCTATAAATCTCTTCAAATATGTGAGAGTAAGAGGGACTGATGCTGTGTATGTTGGTAGTCCAGGCTGTTGCATGTGGGTCTCTTGCTTTTTTTATCAGGAGGCATTCATCTCAGTCAAAGCTTGCTTGTGTGGATTGAGGACAACAACTAGAAGATTAACCAACAGGTACAGGGATTTTTCAGGGTGAGTTATACTTTTGGGATTTCTGTCTTGTAGGTAACTTGGGCATCCATGAAGAGCTGGAACAACTGGTGGCCAATTTCCTCCGAGTAGAGTCCGCCATGACCTTTGGAATGGGTTTCGCCACCAACTCAATGAACATTCCAGCACTTGTTGGCAAGGTTTGTTATTTTACACACTAAATGCCTCACACTATACAGGTAAAAGCCAGTAAATTAGAATATTTTGAAAAACTTGATTTATTTCAGTAATTGCATTCAAAAGGTGTAACTTGTACATTATATTTATTCATTGCACACAGACTGATGCATTCAAATGTTTATTTCATTTAATTTTGATGATTTGAAGTGGCAACAAATGAAAATCCAAAATTCCGTGTGTCACAAAATTAGAATATTGTGTAAGGGTTACATTTTGAAGACACCTGGTGCCACAAAGTAATCAGCTGATTAACTCAAAACACCTGCAAAGGGCTTTAAATGGTCTCTCAGTCCAGTTCTGAAGCCTACACTAACATGGGGAAGACTTCAGATTTGACAGCTGTCCAAAAGGCGACCATCGACACATTGCACAAGGAGGGAAAGACACAAAAGGTTATTGCTGAAGAGGCTGGCTGTTCTCAGAGCTCTGTGTCCAAACACATTAATAGAGAGGCAAAGGGAAGGAAAAACTGTGGTCAGAAAAAGTGTACAAGCGATAGGGATCACCGCGCCTAGTCAAGATTGTGAAAAAGGGTGTGGACAGCTGCTGGAGTCAGTGCTTCAAGATCCACCACCAAGAGACGCTTGAAAGACATGGGTTTCAACTGCCGCATACCTCGTGTCAAGCCACTGTTGACCAAGAAACAGCGCGAAAAGCGTCTCACCTGGGCTAAGGAAAAAGAGCTGGACTGCTGCTGAGTGGTCCAAAGTCATGTTTTCTGACGAAAGCAAATTTTGCATTTCCTTTGGAAATCGAGGTCCCAGAGTCTGGAGGAAGACAGGAGAGGCACAGGATCCACGTTGCCTGAAGTTTAGTGTAAAGTTTCCACCATCAGTGATGGTTTGGGGTGCCATGTCATCTGCTGGTGTCGGTCCACTCTGTTTCCTGAGATCCAGGGTCAACGCAGCCGTCTACCAGCAAGTTTTAGAGCACTTCATGCTTCCTGCTGCTGACCTGCTCTATGGAGATGGAGATTTCAGGTTCCAACAGGACTTGGCGCCTGCACACAGCGCAAAATCTACCCGTGCCTGGTTTACGGACCATGGTATTTCTGTTCTAAATTGGCCAGCCAACTCCCTGACCTTAGCCCCATAGAAAATCTGTGGGGTATTGTGAAAAGGAAGATGCAGAATGCCAGACCCAAAAACGCAGAAGAGTTGAAGGCCACTATCAGAGCAACCTGGGCTCTCATAACACCTGAGCAGTGCCAGAAACTCATCGACTCCATGCCACGCCGCATTAATGCAGTAATTGAGGCAAAAGGAGCTCCAACCAAGTATTGAGTATTGTACATGCTCATATTTTTCATTTTCTTACTTTTCAGTTGGCCAACATTTCTAAAAACTCCCTTTTTTGTATTAGCCTTAAGTAATATTCTAATTTTGTGACACACGGAATTTTGGATTTTCATTTGTTGCCACTTCAAATCATCAAAATTAAATGAAATAAACATTTGAATGCATCAGTCTGTGTGCAATGAATAAATATAATGTACAAGTTACACCTTTTGAATGCAATTACTGAAATAAATCAAGTTTTTCAAAATATTCTAATTTACTGGCTTTTACCTGTATATAGGAAATCCCACTACAGTTTACATGGGTGTCATTTCTACAGTGCAGCGGAAATTTATCTAATTAGCCTAGCTTTTGTTCCTTTCTCGCATATGGCATAAATTAATAAATAACAGTCAACTGAACTCAGCTGTGATCAACTCCCGACCCACCCCCTTTAATTAAAATCATAATTACACATTACAGTAGCCAGGAGGACAAGGCCCTGGGCATGCATAGCTGCTTTCAGTCACATAGACAAGGAAGGGCAGGTTTTGTTAAGAGCATAACTTAGGGGTATGATCACCCATACTCTGGCCTGTTGGCCCACCAGCCTGGCTCACACACACAGCCATGGGTTACCAGGGGCAACACACAACATGAATATCTGTGATTGGACTAGACAGGAGGAAGGGGAGGTTGACTGTTTAAGTGATGAGAACAGGGTCGTTTATGCAGCTCAAGAGGTGTAGCAGCCCTTTAGGCTGGGGGGGGGTCAACCCACACTGCCAACTCTATCCTACAGGGACAGGCCATGTTAGGACAGGCCTCGCTGTGCAGGCAGAGCTACATTAGAGTGACAGCTGCTGGTAGACTCGGGACCAGGCCAGCTGGACCTGAGGCCAAACCCAGTGTATCCATCACTCTGTGACGGTGTCAACATACCCTCTACAAGCACTCATTCAAACTAATGCAGTCAAATGCTCAGAGCTTCAGTGTTAAATATGATAATGTTCTGGGGAGAATTTTGTGGAACAGCTGAATTAATTTGCATGCTGATATTTATGGAATGTGAAGTACCATATTCTCCATTATGAAAATTGTGATGTCTTGCGGTCGAAACAACATCAGACATGAAAGAAATTACTAACGTGTGGAGTGCATACAGCTATTATTATCATAAACAGAGGACCTAGACATAGAGGATTATGATTGAGCAAGACGAGTAGGCTGACAACCAACAACTACTTTACAGCACCTTCTGCAATGACAGTACACAGCAACAAAACATATGTTGAAATACATGCAATCTCTCAGAAATAGGATAGGATTGTATGGGTGGGTAGCACACACTGCTATGATTATCATCTGTATACGGTTATACAGATGATAGTGTTTGCAAGCTAATTAATTTCTTCTGTACCCAAGGGAGAATCTAATTGGCCTTCTCACTACGTGAAGACCACTAAATCTGAAACGACATCATACACTGTCTATGCAAATGTCATATTATAAATAATTAAAGATTACTACCAAATAATCAGTGTAATGTATAACCAGGAATATTGTGGAGTTCGTAAGACATTTTTCATTTTAAAGACGTAGGAACATGTAATTCAACGATTCCACTGGAATTAAAAAAAAACTTTCTTCATGAAATTTTGAATAAAATATTTTCTCTCTGCTTATTTCCAGGGTTGTTTGATACTGAGTGATGAGCTCAATCACACATCTCTCATCTTAGGGGCCAGACTGTCAGGGGCTGTAATCCGGGTGTTCAATCACAACAGTAAGTCCAGTAACTCTTTTGCTTGAACACAAGTCATAGTGCTCCTGCCTTACAACAACACAATAACAGCCTTATTTACTGTAATTTATGAAATGTGTGTTGTTTCAGTTTGTCAATATCTTTGGTGCTTAACATTCATCGCTCATGTCAAACAAACATTGTTGATAACACTTTCATGTATTTTTCCTTAGATTATTGGTTTGTTAAGTTTGCTCAGTCCGCTACCACCTTATTTCGTTTGTATTTCTTCTATTCATTCAACACTGTTCCTGCTGTGAGAAACACATTACTTTCCTATGCGGTACAGGATTTGCCTTAAGAAAGACCTACTTAACATTCTGTGTTTGGAGCAGCAAATGTAAAAGCTTTAATGAAATGGGTTCAGTTTACAGTCACATCTGTGTTTTATCCATGAGCAGCAAAACAATTTAGTTTATTCTATGAAGTTTATTTTTATGAAAATGTCATCATACTTAAACTGAAGGTTGCATTATGCGACATTCACCATGCTTGCAGTGGAAGCATCCACTGCTTCTTTCCAGAGACTGGACAAATGAGACAGTCCTCTGGCAGCAAATGTGTCCTGACAGGTACAAGCAGAGTCAGTTATGGGTCCTCCAAGCAGATCCCAGAGGCCTGTCTAAAGGCAAAGAGCCCTCAGGCACCTGGGTAGCTGACCCCTTTTTTTTTTTTTTTTCGCACAAGGCCAATATTTACTAAGAGGGTTGTACCAATCAACTCGGCCACATGAACAACAATATTTATTGGTGCAGTCGTCTATGATGTCTGAGATCCCCTGTTTGGGTTATTTGAAAAGTTTCAGTGGTGTATGTTTAACATGGAATGATAGAATTCCCTACCAGAGAGTAGATTAACTAGTTTGTCGAGTCTGGCATTGTGAGGCTTTGTGTTCAGTGGGTCAATGCAAAGATAATACAACATTTTGTAGATATCCACAATTGAATGCACATTTCTTGTGTCTCATATCAGACCGTGACTTATCGCAAATCAGTACTTAATTGTGAAATAATCTCTTCCTCATTCTTCTGAGCACACAGCAAGTTATTGTTAATGGTTTCCTTAATGTTGATATTTGTAACTTGAGATGTTCTCTGTTTTGTTTAGCTTTGGGGCGTGCTTTTCTTTGTTAACCAAATAGCATCGGCTGCCTCTTCAGTAAACCTGTTTTTGTGCTGAGGGAGCGATATCGATCATCTATGATAAATAATTAGTTACGACAGGTGTACTTGCGGCTCCGGTGGGAATGGTTGGATTGTGGTCATACTTTGAATAATGCTGCTTTATAAACCACAGCTATTCAATACTGCCATCTGCTGGTTTGCGGCCGAGGATCATTAATAGTGTAAACATTACCTTTAAACTCTAAATGCCACTGGGAAGTTATTTAGCTGGAGCCAAAATTCCCATCCTAATTTTAAGCGACCCTGCAGACTGCACTGAAAAGGTAAAACGTGCAAAAATACATTTGGTAAAACTTATATTTAGCTCAGTTAGTAATCCTCCCTGATACATACATTGCAGGTGTTCATTTGCATCAGACTGCACACTTGCTGTGTGTAGTTTATGGAAGGTGTTTCTGGCAGATAAAGTAGTTCCATGTGTACTCTGTGAGATGCCATGCCTCGTGGAAGTTATTATTGTACTTATTGTTGTTTGCTTTTAGTTGTAGTTATTTGCACGCTATGATGTGTATGTGTTTTCATTGTACAAGCCTAAACTATATTTGCCAACATTATTATATATAATGTATTTGGTTTTTCCCCTTTTTGTGTGTGTGTGTGTGTGTGTGTGTGTGTGTGTGTGTGTGTGTGTGTGTGTGTGTGTGTGTGTGTGTGTGTGTGTGTGTGTGTGTGTGTGTGTGTGTGTGTGTGTGTGTGTGTGTGTGTGTGTGTGTGTGTCAGACATGCACAGTCTGGAAAAGATGCTAAGAGAGGCAGTTTCCTCAGGGCAGCCACGTACCCACAGGCCCTGGAAGAAGATCCTCATCATAGTGGAAGGCATCTATAGGTCTGCCTTTAGAGTAGTCACTCTCTCACAGATGCATATTTTGTGTCAGTTGAGCTGTTGTATCAATCTTTGTAAGTTTAGGCTTCCAGGGGGTCTTTTGCAAAGTTGTGCACAGCCAGACTCAGGTAGAAGTCTTATTAAATTGTAACCTGAGGAGAGCGTTCTGCCTGTGTTTAGCAGTCCCTGAAATGGTCTCTTTTCCAATTGCTTCCCTCTCTACCCTTGAATAATTGTGTGTGTGTGTGTGTGTGTGTGTGTGTCTCTCTCTCTCTCTCTCTCTCTCTCTCTCTCTCTCTCGGCAATAAGCTATCCTGAATCTTAGTGACCCTCTCCATCTGCTCATTAGCTCAAAATCAAGGCCAAATGGAGCCACAGAGATTGACTTGGCTACACCCCCAGCTCCAACTGTTTATCATGGCCATTTTCTTTTCTCCTTTCTTTTCTCTTTTTACCCTCATTTGCGCACTACATTGCAGCCCTTCTGAACTAAAACATGACATACTCATTGTGCATTTAGTCAAGATGCTACTTTTTCCTCAACGCATTTACACAGTCTGTCAGCTGTGAAGTTTACTTAATGACAATCCTCTTTTGAAATAAAGAGGAAAATATTGAACATGGCCATCAGTTGGAATCAATATAACTATTGGTTCCATAACAATCCTGGTAATTTAAGAGACAACTTAATTGCATGTAATCAGATAGTATCTGATAGTAATGTCTCATGTCAGGCTCAGACATTAAAATAATGGCGCCTTTCGGTATGGCATTGGAAGAACTAATGCTCCATCTATTGCCTCCCTGTAACATCAAAAGGCTTAGATTAAGAGTAAGCATGCTTAGCTATATCCTGGCCCTGCCTTTGATGTCCACATCGGCCCTAGTGAAACCCTGTCTTGTGTCATTTGGGCTGCAGACATTCTCAGCCATAGCAAGGATAGCAGGTCTGGGATTGCTCTATTTTTTTTTTTTTTTACCAGCCATATACTCACCCATGCTGTCTGTGTGTAGCCTTAAAAGGCTTGCATCCATGGGGAAGAAGATATGGGAGAGGGGTGGGAGTAAATTGAAAGAGGCCAGCAGAAAGATTTGTGGAAGATTGGAGCATGTCAAATTATGTGATATGCATTTACACATGTACAGATGCTCTGCAGGCGATAAAGTGAGGTTGAGGTCAGATTATTAATCACTTTAAGAGTTTTGTTTATAATTGATCAAATGTGTGGGCCCCATGTCATACCTTTTGTAACTGATGTGATTCTCATGTCATTAGCATGGAGGGCTCGGTGGTGCGACTTCCTGAGGTCATTGCTCTGAAGAAGAAGTACAAAGCGTATCTGTACCTGGACGAGGCCCACAGTATTGGAGCAGTGGGACCAACTGGGAGGGGCGTGACCGAGCTGTATAATGTGAACCCATCCGATGTGGATGTGATGATGGGCACCTTCACCAAGAGCTTTGGAGCTGCTGGAGGCTATATCGCAGGTAAAAAGGTAAATGTGGATTTCTGTTTCAGCTTTCCCTGCTTTCATTTCATTGTTTGTTGTCAATATTTAAATACTGTTATCCCAGTATTTATGAATGTAATTTTCTTTTTAAAACAAAAAATATTTATTTATTCTATTATGTGTATACATTTGATCATTTCATACCTAATTTTTGTTCACAGAATTTCATTATATTTATTGACTTTTGGATACTTTCCTAATACTGTTTTTAACAACCTGACAACCATTATCTGTATACAGTAACAACATTAACCCATTTGGCTCCAAAGCATCTTAAAGCACATCATACACAACATTTTCCAGTATTATTTTACCCAGATCTGTGTTTTAAAGACGTGTGGGACTCAATCATACACACTCCATCACACACACCCTTTCTCGTAGCTCTCATGTGTCCAACAAATGTTCACCAGGCTGTGACTCTGGGCCTTTGTAATTCTTTTTTACTCCATTAAAAAGTACACTTTAGTACATAACCACACTGGTTTTGAGGCAGTTGATTAGAAAGCAAGAGAGGAAACGACCATGTTGCTTGAATTAGGTATTCAGAGACGGACCCTTCCTGCCGTTGCCTTTATGTTGGCTCAGCCCTTCTCTGCCATAATAAGAAGGTAAAGCTGGCTGAGTGCCAGCCCCTTCTTGTGGCAGGCGTCGGAACTGCGCTCCAGATTTAACAGGATGACTTTTAACAAGCATGATAATGTTTGAAGTAAGCACACTCTGCCTGGTTTGACAGCTGGCTGTAGTAAACTCCTGAAAGAAACAAGCAGGAAAAGAGAGAGAAATCCTTTAGATTTGAAGTATTTGTTGTTGTGGTGAAATCCCTCAAATCTTACATTAAGTGGATTCGGGTTGACCAACAAAAGACTGCAGACGTGTTCTGGAAAACAGTCATGCTATAGCTATTTTATGAGAGTACCAAAAATAAATACCCCCAATAAATACCCTCCAAGCTCCTTTTAATTCACTTCAACCTTACATACATACGAGGCTTTATTACTTTACCCTGTACTCGAAACCTGGATTATACTAAGTTATTAAACACATCTGTTAAAGGACCACGTATGTGTTGTTCTGGCACCACTACTACCCTGTGGCATTGTGGACATCAAAATTGTGGCCACCTTGTGGCTGAGGAAACACTCTGAGCTGTCACTCCACGCCGCAAACGTGAGATGGATTTCGGACATGTTCACTTAACTGGTTTATCTTGGTTGCACCAAAATCCTGCGGGGGCCCTAAAGCGGTGCCTTGAATGAAAACAGATGTCAGGTTGTTTCAGGGTTCTCATCCTACGTTTGAGCATTTCCCCTGAAATCCCCTCCCCTTGTGCGTGTGTGTGTGTGTGTGTGTGTGAGGAAGCCACAGCCGCCGCCCAATGGGGACAGATGGCGGTGAGTGGAAATGGTGGCCAGACAGCATCTCCGGCAACGTGTCATCACCCCGCACCCGCTGGCCACCGAGCAGCCACTGAGCAGCAGCCCATCACAGCTCCAGGCCCAGCTCCCAACCTCAGACCACTTACACACAAGCGCTCTTGGGACCCATGACCAAATTAGTTTCCTGAAATCCTGCTCTTCTCTTGACAATCACTAGCAGAATGAATCTCCTGCTGACATTTAAGAATAATGAGCATGGCTGTCCTCATTCTGGCTCATTTCAGCATCGGTTCTTTCTCATATTAGTGTGTTGGCTACCTCACAGTGGAGAGCAGGAAAGGGTCCAGAGCTACTTTACAGTCAATGCCAACATAGTCATAATGACAGCCATGACTTATGGTATTTTAATTGATTCTCAGGTGTTGACTATACATGAGCATGCTCTAGTGGTGCTTTAATAAAAGTGCAGGGCCACACTTGTGTTTTATAGAATATCTGAAATGAACAACTTATATCTGTAAATACATATACAATCAGATTTTATATCAAAAATGTATTAGAAATAAACTGTATGGTATCTCTACTGATGGTCTGTGTGACACTGTGTCCTGTGTTGCAGGAACTGGTGGACTACCTGCGCAGTTATTCTCACAGTGCGATATACGCCACGGCCATGTCCCCTCCTGTCACTGAGCAGATCATACGTGCCATGAAGTGCATCATGGGAAAAGACAAGAGCACAGAGGGTGAGTGTCAATTTCAGTCTTATTATCCGCATGCTTGTCATACCTGATGTTCTTTACACAGACAGATAGTGTCTGGCTTGTAAAGATTTTTACACCTTAATATAATTTTTTATGGAAACAATAGCAAACCAAATCCAGAGGACAGTACCAACGTTAACATTAGGAGTAAATCCAGACCTGCAGGAAAAGACAAACAGCTGCTTGGTCAGAAAATGTGGTAACAATTACAGGGGTCTACAGTGGTAGGAAGAGGGGGGACATGCAGTCCCTGAGCACACGTGACCCTAACGTGGAGGAAATCATTTTCATGTGTGTGTGGTGAGGCGCACTGTACCTCTGAAAAGTTTCTGCTTTAATAGCATCAGACACTCGGGCAGGGAAGTAGTCATTACCAGAACTGTTGCAATACTTCCACAGCAGTTTTTCTTGAGTTATTGTAGTTGTGGTAGTAGTTTTAATAGGAGTATAAGTGGGAGTTAGTACATGTGGTAAGCAAATGCTAGATAGTTATACCCAAATCTTTTGGTCTTCAAGTGTTTACCTTAAGGTAAAAATACACAACATGTCTGTCATAGAGTGCTGTAATGGGTTAATCACTCCAAGACTAAAGCCAGTGTCTTATGGTTGAGGTGTATTGCAGTTTAATGCAGAGATGGGTAACTTTCTCATCTGGCCCTGAACCAGGCGCGCTTTGCATCTGACGTAGCCCAGCAAAATAGTTGTTGTGGAAAAAATTTGTCTTGACCTGTCTAATAGAGCAGGCAACACAGCAAACAGCTCAGTCTTTCCAACATCTATCACAACACTAGAAACGCCCACTGTGACAAGAAATGGCATACATTCTTTGCTTTAAATGCCTGGTAGGTTCTTATTCCTTCCTTCTCTCAGTCCTCCTCTGCCCCCTCATCTTTCTCGTCGATGTTGAATTTTGCACTTTAAAGCAAACTGGTGGCAACAGCTCTGAAACAGGGAAACTCTGACAGGCAGCAACATCCACACATTCTCACCTACTCATATAATTTCTGAGTCTGGCAGCAGGTTTTTGACCTCTATGCCCTCTATCTTAGCAGAGAGGAACAATTTACAAAATGGGGGGCCTGTGCTTTTTGGCAGATGCCTGAATGCTATGTTTTTTCCTCCTTCTCTCTTTCTCTGCTGTGATAAGGGGATTTAAAGTGCTCTCGTACATTCCCATAAACAAACTGCCAATCTGTTCCCAGGTAATCAGAGGGAAACAGAGCTTTGTTCCAAGGCTGAGCCATGCCAAACTTCAGTCACGGAGCACCGGGCTCCCCAGTGACTCACGTCACTTGGAAACACAGGGGGTTAGCAGGGCAGGCCGCCTCTGCTGTCTTTGATTTGTTTTCTAATACATTTATCTGAAATACATGTGATACTTAAGCATTATTTGTATTCCATTTCAGCCATGGCTACGCTCCAGGGGCAGTCCACAGTCACTTATTTTGTGTGAAATCTATCGTATCCAATTTACAAACCGGCATTTTGGCAACGTGCAAGTGCGTATACCATGCCGTCAGACAGACAAAACTGAACCATCTGCTGCCACAGCTGAGTTGTAATCATGAGTAAGTTCATAATGGAGCCTGCAATGGCCCAGATGGAGGTGCAAGACTTGGATAGAGAACTCCCACATTAGCTACTGCTGACAGGTGATGTCCCTCCCTACATGGGACAGGAGAAATATGCGTAACAAAGCAATTCATTTTTGATTTACTCATGTGCATCTGGTGGTGTCCTTGTTTTAATTGTAGGCATTAGACGGATCCAGAAACTGGCAGAGAACACCAGATACTTCAGGGCCAGACTGAAGGAGATGGGCTTCATCATCTACGGGAATGATGACTCACCTGTGGTTCCAATCCTGCTCTACATGCCAGGCAAAGTGGTGTAAGTACACTTGAGCTCTCACAAAAACGCTTATTTCTTTTTGTATAGACTTATTTTCAAACAATAAATATCAACTTCACTATCCCTTGTTGTCACAAGCATTTTTAGGTCAGCTGAGTGTGTATCATCTCTAAGTGATTTGGATGGATGCCATATTTCCATGAAGCAGTAGTGTAGACTGTGTCTGTGTAGACTGGGTTTCTGTTACCACATAAGAGGCAACATCAGGTATAGATTAGGTATAAACCAGGATTGTTTGAGCCCCTCTGATATAATCAATTGGGTATCAAGTGTCTTTCAATGCCAGTCACCATTAATATCCAGGAAAAGGCAGATCCCACCCAGTAACTTCTATTATCAGTAGCTTCTGATTTTATATTGCTCTGTTTTCATGGGCATTGATGATTGTGAAAATAAATACATTCTTTTCCTTAAATAATATTTTTGAAAGTTTAAAACAATTTTAAAACAATAACAATGTTGTTTTTTTCTTAGACATTTTTGCAACAATGTTATAAAAGTAATGTATCTGTAGCTACTCTACTATATATCAAATTTACTTCTGGCCATTTATTTGATATCCTTTTTGGATTGCCATATAGTACATCCTAAAGATGATGGTGTTTGATTGCGGCTCTGCTCTAACCTCTGTACAAAGCACTGCATACACATCAGTGATTCTCTAAAATATTCAGAACTGTCAAAGTTTGCAGTGTCAGATTCACGTAACCATTTTCAGAGCACATTTTAAGGTTTGAATTCTCCAAACTGTCCACTTTGGACTCATTAAAGTGAAAGTTAAGTTCTAGCCCTTCAAAATTGTTAAGTATGTGTTCTTTTTAATTTATTGATACCACACATCCCAACTATATAACTGCGGATTTGGAGGGCCTAGAAGGAGCGACATTCCTCATGACTTTGAGCGGCAAATGCTCCCTCATTCTGAGGTGGCTTGTGGCGTCACTGCACATTTTAGAGACTTAAAACCTTAAACATGTGAGAAATGTGAAATAGGTTGTTTTAGCACTGGTAAAGTGAAATTTTACTTACACAGTTAGGTGTGTACCTTTTTTTGAAGCAGTCATCTGTGTACTATATATATATATATATATATATATATACACTACCGTTCAAAAGTTTGGGGTCACCCAAACAATTTTGTGTTTTCCTGAAAAGTCACACTTATTCACCACCATACGTTGTGAAATTAATAGAAAATAGAGTCAAGACATTGACAAGGTTAGAAATAATGATTTGTATTTGAAATAAGATTTTTTTTACATCAAACTTTAATTTCGTCAAAGAATCCTCCATTTGCAGCAATTACAGCATTGCAGACCTTTGGCATTCTAGCTGTTAATTTGTTGAGGTAATCTGGAGAAATTGCACCCCACGCTTCCAGAAGCAGCTCCCACAAGTTGGACTGGTTGGATGGGCACTTCTTGGTACCATACGGTCAAGCTGCTCCCACAACAGCTCAATGGGGTTCAGATCTGGTGACTGCGCTGGCCACTCCATTACCGATAGAATACCAGCTGCCTGCTTCTGCTCTAAATAGTTCTTGCACAATTTGGAGGTGTGTTTAGGGTCATTGTCCTGTTGTAGGATGAAATTGGCTCCAATCAAGCGCTGTCCACTGGGTATGGCATGGCGTTGCAAAATGGAGTGATAGCCTTCCTTATTCAGATTCCGTTTTACCCTGTACAAATCTCCCACCTTACCAGCACCAAAGCAACCCCAGACCATCATATTACCTCCACCATGCTTAACAGATGGCGTCAGGCATTCTTCCAGCATCTTTTCATTTGTTCTGCATCTCACAAACGTTCTTCTTTGTGATCCAAACACCTCAAACTTGGATTCATCCGTCCACAACACTTTTTTCTAGTCTTCCTCTGTCCAATGTCTGTGTTCTTTTGCCCATCTTAATCTTTTTCTTTTATTGGCCAGTCTCAGATATGGCTTTTTCTTTGCCACTCTGCCCTGAAGCCCAGAATCCCGCAGCCGCCTCTTCACTGTACATGTTGACACTGGTGTTTTGCGGGTACTATTTAATGAAGATGCCAGTTGGGGACCTGTGAGGCGTCTGTTTCTCAAACTAGAGACTCTAATGTATTTATCTTCTTGCTCAGTTGTGCAACGCGGCCTCCCACTTCTTTTTCTACTCTGGTTAGAGCCTGTTTGTGCTGTCCTCTGAAGGGAGTAGTACACACCGTTGTAGGAAATCTTCAATTTCTTAGCAATGTCTCGCATGGAATAGCCTTCATTTCTAAGGACAAGAATAGACGGTCGAGTTTCAGATGAAAGTTCTCTTTTTCTGGCCATTTTGAGTGTTTAATTGACCCCACAAATGTGATGCTCCAGAAACTCAATCTGCTCAAAGGAAGGTCAGTTTTGTAGCTTCTGTAACGACCTAAACTGTTTTCAGATGTGTGAACATGATTGCACAAGGGTTTTCTAATCATCAATTAGCCTTCTGAGCCAATGAGCAAACACATTGTACCATTAGAACACTGGAGTGATAGTTGCTGGAAATGGGCCTCTGTACACCAATGTACATATTGCACCAAAAACCAGACATTTGCAGCTAGAATAGTCATTTACCACATTAGCAATGTATAGAGTGTATTTCTTCAAAGTTAAGACTAGTTTAAAGTTATCTTCATTGAAAAGTACAGTGCTTTTCCTTCAAAAATAAGGACATTTCAATGTGACCCCAAACTTTTGAACGGTAGTATATATATATATATATATATATATATATATATATATATATATACATTGATAGTTTCTTTTTGTATTGTTGACCAGGGCTTTCGCTCGAGAAATGCTGGAGAGGAAAATCGGTGTAGTGGTAGTCGGATTTCCAGCAACGCCGATTACAGAGGCCCGAGCTCGCTTCTGTCTGTCTGCAGCACACACCAGAGCCATGCTAAATCAGGTACACACACACACACACACACACACACAAAGATTTACCCATATGGAATTCCTTTTTGGGGCTTTAAAGCAACATATACACACATGTTCTGAGACTTTTCCTTTGTCCTCAGGTGCTGCACCATATGAACGAGGTGGGAGACCATCTCTGTCTGAAGTTCTCACGACTGAAATATTCCTCTTGTCCAAACCTCCATGATGACACAGACTTTGAGCTGCCCAGTTAATATGACCCTTGACACCTTCATCTCACAGTGTCAAAATGAAGTCTGGTGTCCATGCCACAGCAGACACAAACGCACAACTTAAAGCAAGAAGAGGGGCCAAATGTTTAGCAGCTGCTTTTTATACGTTTGTAAAACATTATGATTACCTGTACATCTTAACGAGACTCTACATGAACTATTTAAATGCTTTACTTCTGAATACATTTATATGCGAATACACACATTAAATTATTGCACAAGCGATGCTGGAATGTACGGTGTACAGTAAAATATCTTGAGTCACATGCTGTTAGAGCTGTTGAGAGAACTTTTTTACACAGTTATTCTATTTACTCATGTCTATGCATTGGACATTGAAAACGTTTTATGGAGGAGGTTTTTGCTTCTCATAATTTGATATCAGTCACCATTTATTACAAATGCTGGTTGTGGTTATTATTAGTTTATGATGCACACACTCTACAAAATTGATGTAAGGAGTCCTATTTATTTCCTGAACATGAAGTGATAGAAGTAATGGAAAAAGCATATGTAGTTTGAAGTTGTTCACCATGGTATACTGCTGCGTTGCTAAAATGTTGTGGTTATTTTTAATTTTTTTCAAATAAAAAAAAACTGCATATGAAAACTTCCTGAAAGGGTTTTGGAATAGAAAGGTAGATTAATTATCAAGATGACAGGCTTCTTAAAGTCCCACACCTTCTCTTTGGAACTGTGTTAATTTCCTGACAACACGTTTATTCACATTACTCAAGGCTGAACATATTAGGCAAAAGATGAGCACGATTGCCTTATGTTGTGTTCCATTGTGTACTGTTTTTATAAAACTTTCCTCAGTTCAACACCACTTTTATCTCCACAGCCAATGATAACCTTCCCGTAAATAATAGGTCATGACGCAATTACTTAACTGAGATAAATCTCAACAACCTCTGTGCAGAACAAAAAATGGTGTTATGGCAAGTTTTGTGGCTAGACTGCTCATATTCACCGAGTCTTAACGGCTTAATTGTTGTTTTAAAGACCTGCTGTTCTCTTTCACACACAGACTGCGTAACAGTTGTGAAGGTAAGCATGCAGAATATGCAGCACATGAGCCAACACAAATCTAACCTAGCAATTAGCGCTGAACTATGGGGTAATCATTTGATTAACACAGGAAGGATTACAGATAGATGATAAATGTGTTTTCACAATGTGTCAGATTGGGTCTAGTCGACACTTGTTTGTCCTCGGGACGTTTTTTTTTCCTCCCCATAAACAACATAGTGATGACATTTTACAAGATGGAATTAAAGTGAAATAAGCAATTGTGGATGAACTGCAAACTGTTTTAAAACTATAAAGAAAGAAGAAAAATTGCAATCTATGCTCCATACTTGATCATTTTGTTCTTTAAGTGAATATTCACATCTGGCTCCTATAGCCAGAAACAATAGAAAACTGTTTTGTTAATATGTGATGTCATACCAATGTACTGTTCCATAAAGATCTGGACGAGAAAGGAAAAGGTGGCCTCAAATGTTGCATTGATGTCCTCTGGGTGTCTGTTATTAATTTGTGTTTTCTTTCACCTTTAGTCTAAATGTGAACATTGTGAAAGTCATTGCGGGTTTACAGCAGAAGACAGATGTGGGTAAAGAGAAACTCGAAAGCTTGAATTCATTCTCAGACATAACTCAGTGCGTCACAGACACAGACAGAGTACTCAAATACTAAGCTCCACTGTGATTATGCGGGAAGGCAAACTCGAACTTGCAACATTTTTGTATTGATGCACAGCAGGAAAAATGTGTGTTCTACAAATCTCATATTTGAGAATGAAATTACATTTGAAGAAGATTATCATACTGGTGGCTTTTATTAACTGCTTTTTGCTTTAGTCAAACTTAACATGTGGATAGAAAGCCTTTTCTGGGCGCCCGGATTGCTCAGTTGGTGGAGCGGGCGCCCATATATAGATTTGCAGCAGGCCCAGGGTTAGACTCCAACCTGTGGCCCATTGCTGCATGTCATTCCCACTCTCTCCCTTTTCATTTCTTCAGCTGTACTGTCGAATAAAGGCCTAAAAATGCCCCCAAAAATAATCTTAGAAAAAAGGAAGCCATTTCTAACCCTTACCCTGTGTTTTCTTGCTATTTTTTAGGAAAGGAAATCACAAAACATACATCATCAGTTCATCAATCAATTTCAAACTGGACTTTGTAGCAAAGTGACAAAGTATGGTAATAAACTTTGACTCAAGGTGGGAAGCACATGTCTTGCCAAACTTCCCTCCAGTCACTTCTAAATGCCCTCAGTTTCAGTAGAAGTGGCAAATGGTATGTGCTGGCATTCAAAACATCTGTGCAGCCTGACTACTGGTGGCAAGGCCCCAGAGACCTGCCTGCTTCCCTGCACCAGCCCCTTTTGAACTGCAGATCCAAATACACTGCACTTATTGGAATGGCATGTAGCTGCTATTCTGAAGGGGGATCCTCTGCTACGCCTTTGATGTCCACCACTGTGTCCAAAGCAGGCAAGCCATTCTCTAAACTCTCTGTTTTCCATTTAGACAAGAGATTTTTTCTATTCAGTAGAGGGATTTTGAAGTGAAGCAGACAAAGTACAGATTTACATGGTTTAGCCAGTTATGCTGGGCCTGGAGTAAGTAACTAAAGACTACAGTATACTGGGAACCACTTGTTAACAGAAAGCATAATGGAGTATGCCAATGTGATGTATTTCATAAGCACAGAAGAGGAACATTATTATATAGAGTATATTTTAACTGTGGCATATGATCTTATCAGATATTTGTGAGATCATTTAGGTAAGCTTTGTTAAGGATAAAGGGGTATAAAAGACTTCATGAAATATGATATTGGTTATATCGTTCATCAAAGGTGTTGAATTACTCCACCCTGCTCATCACTATCTGCGACCAGTTACTCTACTGGCATTCTTATAGAATAGAATAGTACGTTAGCTGTCACTCAGACCAGATTTACTCGCCGTGCTTTTTGGCACACATGAAGTTAAGGTCAGGGCCTGAGTTTACCAAACATCTCAGTACTCCCCAGGGCTCATGACACCCATAGCTGTAAAATGAAATGACTGATGACCCTTTGTGGGTTTTCTTTGGATTGTATTCAACACATTTGAAACACTGGTGGGCTGATATTGAAAGTGATGCAGGAAAAAAATCATTTCGAGTGTAAATAGGCTATAGTAGTCTAACTGTCATGTCCTGCCTGAGCTGTGCTTTACGCGCCATTTGGCTACCACATCAAGGTTTATGCATGCGCACAACTAAATATGTGTTTATATGGTCTTATGCGAGCTGTTATGACTCTGACAAATAATCCATGACACCAGTGAGATCTTATTTGTCATTGTCAGTAACAATATTGTTCCACTTGTGACCAAACTGAATGTATCGACTTCAAAGGTGACAAACACTATAAGATGCGCGCTCTTCTCCATGCCTCGGGGCTCAGTGAACTGTCACCCATGCTGAAGCAGCAGCATCCCCGCTTGGTGCATAATTTGACACAGCGACCTGGCCTTTGAAGCGGACAATAAAAAGTCTCACGAGGGCTAATCACATTACGCGCCATTTGTCTCGCTGAAGTGAAGTGTTACAGCACCTTCCGTAGGAGCGCTTTAATCAAAGACTGAGACAAGGCTGCTGCTTCGCACATGTCAACAGGAGAGGCAGACCTCCCATAAAGAGCCTCCGGCCGGGTGTCTTCCTCTGCGCTACGACGCGTCTGCGTGCCCAGTGCGCCTCCGGGGACTACCAAGGTTACTTGAGGTTGTTTCAGGGAGTCCTTATTGTGCTGTATAGTGGCATGTCTTTCAATATTAAACTGTGTTGAGATGACTTGATCTATGATATATATGATATGCGTGATTGAATGTCTATTGGAAGTGGGAAATCTGCCATAATATTATCGAAGTTAATTTGTAGTTTTTAAAGATTGCGATTTGTCCGTCATTGTGGTCCTGTGACTATACAGACCTTGTATCATCAGAATGTATCTGATCTGCAACCGGCCGGACACCAGTTTGGGGAAGGTTGGAAGGGACGAAAGAGTTAACCAGGGGGAGGGAGCCTGGCTGCACAGGGGCGTTTAGTATAAAACCACCTCAAGAGCGCACATCAAGCACAGCGTGTGTTTGGGTAAAAGCCGTAGTTTGATATGGTTTCACTTGTTTTCTTGCAAAAGGACTCGTTACGCACGCCAGTCCATGACTTCATTTGTTATAGCTAAAGGATGAAAATTGTTTTTGAAGAAGACAGAACTCCACCGTGAAGTCAAGGAAGGTCTATTTTTAACTACCTGTACTCTTTTCTCCAAAGGTAGTCTCGTCGAATAACGTTAGGTGGTGCAGAATGTGGACAACACAAGAAATGCGTAAAAGGGCTCAAGTGGAAGAGAGGAAAAGTGAAGTGTGAAGCTGAGAATGACACCAAGGGGCAACTGGGCTGCAAGTTTCCTGAGCTTGGAGATTTGACAAGGGCGCAAGAACAGAGGAACGTGTTAATGCCGCGCGCTGGATCAGTCCTGCAGTATTGAAAACACTGTAGTAATTGGGAGATCCGCGCATTAACTCATATCATATTTTGCTCCAAAATCTGAAGATATGAACAATCAGTAAAAGAGGATCAATCTTAATTTAGCACAATTCACAACACTTTTTTCTCCAAATTATTCGACTCCGATCCTTTTCCCTTCATTATTGCAATTCTGATTCCCGAAGTGGCTCCGAAGTGGTGTTGCGGCTCCTCGTCCCCGGCCGATCCGGAGATTGGAGTCTCTGCACCGGGAGGAGGCGGAGTCGGAGCTCCGGCCACACCGCAGGCTCCCAAGAGCGGCCGCGTCAAAAGGATGGTGCGACTGGCGGCGGAACTGCTGCTGCTCCTGGGACTTCTTCTCCTTACCTTGCACATCACGGTACTACGGAGCAGTCCGCTGCCCCAGGGAAATGAAACTCTGAGCCTGGATCAGGACACCGCACTTACAGAGGTGAGTTAGGAAATCTATTAGTAGCGAGGTGCTTTCCACAAGGGAAAAAGGGATATCTTAGGGGAAATTTGATGGAAAAGGTGATATCTAATCTTATTTGGTCACAGATGGGCTTGATAAAATGCTGATTTGAGCCATGGCCCAGGCTAAATAAAGCGTAAATTCCCCAAGATCTCTGTGAGTCTTTGGCGGTTGTTGACATACACCGGGATGGGGTCTCCCCAGGGTGTCCCCCGGGAATTGCAGGGAGCCAGCAGAGGGATGGAAAATGAGGCAGGGTCAGAGATCAGCCCCCTACAGAGACCCACCACCCTATTGTTGGGGGTTAAATGCTAGCTGCAGGCACTTCTCTGTCATCATGGGCTCATCACTGTCATTCAAGTTTTCAGTTGATGAGGAAGAGGGTCAGAGCTGAACCCATGAAGCCCCCAAAAAAAAATGTTTCTGGAGAAGAGACTGCTCCAGATCAAATCTTCCAAGTAGCTTAATTTGATCCTACTCATATGTGTAGGCAAGGCCACATAGACACCAAGATCAGACATGAAAAGACAAGAAATCGAATAAATAAACTAATAAAATAACAGAAGTTTTTGAAATCTTTTGACATTGATGTCTAGTCAAAATGCAGTTTTGGGTTGTGGTCCTCAACAGCATTTCAAGAGGAAGACATTTGTCAACATGACACCACTTAGGACGGGTTTTACAGTTTAACTGCCCATTTTAACATCAGCATAAAGCACACTGACTCCAGGAGTGCCTCAACTCTTGACTCGAGGGTTAAGAAAGGTCTGGGATCAACAAGTTTTTTTAGAGAGTGTTAAGCATCCTTCAGCTGCTTTTTGATGTATGTTTAGCATGCTGCTGAAATATTTTTGTCATGTCCCAGAGATAAATGGATATTTATGTCCACTGGAATGGTGTCCCTTCATAAATTCTTTATTAGGGCTTTGGGGGAAATGAATGGAAATCATTTTTACTTCAGTAAGAGGATGGTGAGGGTAATTTCTCTTATCTCCAATATCACTGTACACCTGCCTGTGTATATGCCAAGCAAGCCTGCGTTCGGTTGGATATTAGGGCATGCAAAGCCAAAGAAATATTCCAGGAATTTATCGAATATTTGTCACATAGCCAAATGTTATATTGGACGAACAGGATGAGGACCAGGAGGGAGTTTCTCCTGAGGACATACAGCAAAAATACTAAACACATGCCACCCATCCCTTTTGTCACTATAGTTCACATTTACATAGAGATTCTGGCTTGTGATGAAAGAGCCCAACATTGCCACTCATGCCACATGTAGAGAAAAGCGCTGAATGTGTTGTTTTTCTTTTGCCAATGAAAGCTCCAACTATGTGCAGATATGCTTCACTGGTCCGCCATTGAAGACGGTGATGTCATCCTTCAGCCAGGCTTGTCACGGCCCAGGGGGTGTATTGTGATTCCAAGGTGTCATGTTTAAAATGCCATTCAAAGGAACACAAATGACAGGATGTGGCTCCATGCACCTGTAGTGGAGAGAGAAAACGCTTTGGTCCAAGGCACTTTATCGTCACGGACTCAGAAAGGCAGATTCATCCACTGTGGCAGTGTAAAGATTCTGGTGTCTGATTTTATGTTATAAAACACTATTTGTCAGCTAAGAACACACAACTATGAATACTGTACTAAATTACAAATCATGGTTTTCTACCCCTGAGCTTATTATCATATGTTAATTTCTTTATTAAGTAAACTCTAAACGATTCACTCTTTCATAGCAACTCAGTTTGATCTGGTAAATAAACACATTCATAAGCCCAGTATGAGGCGTGTGACAGGGGAAGGATAGTTCCTCTTCCACCTACATGAGTGTAGTGCGGAAAAGCATCTGGCACAATGTGCACTGCCTTCATTTCCTGCCAGCCTCCCTGGGGGAAGGACCCCTGAGTTGCTCCCAATTGAAAATTGAGTCATGCCCCTTTAAGCAGCCCTCACAAAGTGAAAAAGGGGGAAGCGGGAAAAGAAGAGGCGATAACTGTGAGGAGGGAGAGGGGGTTGGCTTGGGTGTGCAAATGTTCATTCATAGCTTTTGAGAGTGGTTGTGGGGGGGCAGATCTCAGATGAGTGATAGGGACTGTAAAGCCTTCCTCCATCAAAGGGCAACACTGCTGATTTTTTTTTTAACATTTAAATGAGTTACTCCCGTGTGCACTGGTACACCCCGCTGTATTAGAGTAACATGAGAAAACAGCATGTTTTTCTCATTATGTTTGTTAAAAAGCTCCACTGAGAGTCACTCGGAAAAGACAGAGAGAGGTGTTTATGTTGATATTGTCAGGAATTTACCGACTTAACACACAACTGCCATTCCTTTCAGATGACTAATTTCCATGTTGGGCAGTCTTTCCATTATTTTCAACTCTACTTATTCTCCTCAATCATTCTGCTAAAACACTGATTGACACTGGAAAAGATCTATTCGGGCGTATATACAATTTCATGATTTGACCTTCACACTGCTGAACTCCCAGATGGAAATATAGATTTAGCAAAATCTCAGAGCTTATGGGGAAAAGCACTTTAGATTTCCCCTTTTCTGTCCAAATGGTGGACTGTGTTCAATACAATCTCACAATTTTCCAATTTGTAATTCAGCTCAAGGCTTTAATCAACGGCATTATATTTAAAGCTTTAGAGTAACTTTTTTTTATTTTTAAGCCATTGCCAAATGAGTAAACACAAAGAAAAGTCTATTAGCTCCACACAACACTGTATTTCTCAGGATGGCTGTGTTTAGAAATTGTTGTCGTCCGGTGACTTCTGAAACTTGAGTGAAGATAATTACCTCTTTTAAAGAGTCCATAATTTTTTTTTATCCTCTGTGTCCTTCTTGGCTACTAGCAACTGTGTGGAGGAGGGGTGTGGGTGATGCTTGCATCATGTTGATGCAACTGTGGTGTTGTCATTACTTAGAATTCCTCATGGGGGTGACAGAAACTACGCACCATAGCTTTAATGCTGATATTTTCCTATGTTTTGGCAACTATTAACAATGAGAAAATCAACACCTGTCCTGTTGGCACCAAAGAAAGAGACAATAAACTGGATGTCAACCATGTGTTCACATTCCCGTAGCCTCTAGGTTTGACTGTTCAATACTGAGCAGCTCTCATGTTTAAGTGTTTCTGATGTAGCTTCTGTATAAATAAAGGTGGAAAAGCAATACGTCCTATTATGACATATAAATCACAGCTGGTGATTGCATTGTATTTTTTTGTATACCTTCATGCATGTCTTCAGACATTACCTAGCTTCAGCATGGCACAGTTTGTAAATGTTGTGGCTTTTTACAGCTGATAGACAACATATTCCCCAGCAAACCACAAATCTGTCCATGGTCATAAAACAGACATGTACAATGAACCAACCTGTTGTCAATGTAGCACATCAGAAAATATCTTTCCATATCAGCATCCAGCGACGAAACAGCAAAACAGTTTAACAACTTACTTGAACATGAAACTGGGTGTCATTTTAGGTGGTTAGAGTAGTAGTTTGGTAGCAAATTATTAATAATAGTTTCATATAAACTTGCAGCACACCAATTAGTAATTCTCCCATATGGAGCATTCTTAGTAATGTAGTATCTGCAAAATAAACTATGGCTTAAACAAAAATAGTAATAATATTTTTGTATAGGCGTCAGCTCAATGGTCACATACTGAGTGAAACATCACAAGTGTTGCCCTGGGATTAATCCAAATTTTTTAAAAGTTTGATTAGATAATCCGCCAGCCATGTGTAATACTGGCATAATATGACACAACAGAAGATTCAGACAGGATTAGATTGGATAATGGATTAATCTGCCTGCAAACACTGTGACTGTGTTTTTACAACCCAACAGTTTGTGTATTTTAAAAATATTTGTGGTGGCATCTGCTTTCTTTTAATAGAGTTTTCTGTGTTAGTAGGTGGCCAGCCTTAAAAGCAACACTAGAGAACTTTTTGTACCTTAAAATAATGTTTCCAAAATCATTTCAGTGGTTCATGAACTCGTAACAGGGTGAACGCCACTTCTGCATTCGCTTTGCGGCTCTCTACCGGCTATAACCGCACTACGCAAATTTGCCAGATCTGTAGTTCCAGTGAGACATAATGGGACAATTCAGCTTCCAACCTGTAGGAGGACCAAAGCAGGAAAAGTTCTCTAGTGTTGCTTTAAATGACAGCAGGTGTTGTGAATAAAGGCACCTCACAGTCTTATGATGGGAGAACAAAGGGGAATTGTCTTGTTTTCAGTGGCAGGGAAATTACTGTTTGTAGTATTATTATTATTATTATGAAACAGTAATGTCTGGACTAAAGAGCAACTTGTGTGGTCTGCAGTTAAATGCACTAACCATAAACAATATGAACACCCTCCCCCCAGAGGAGATCAACCACACGTTTACTTTATTTACAGTTGTGTGTGTGTTTTTACATTGAGATTGAACCTGTAAGTGCTGTGTTGGGCCTGCTCCCTGAGTGGAGCTCAATTACAGCCAGTGACTTCTGAAGCCTGGGAACTGGAAAGACAGGGTTATCATGTGGACATCTCAAAGCCCAAGTACTTACATGATACAACCAAAGAGGATCATGTGATGTTCACATAAAAGTGTTGATAGCAGATGCACAAACTATGTTGTTGAAATGACCTTTTTATCTGTACTGAGCGCTCAGCCATAATTGTTTGGTTATGATAAAAGACATTTTTGTGTATTTTTTAAAGATTATTTTTTGGGGCTTTTCTGCATTTAATAGACAGGACAGCTAGGTGAGAACGGGGAGAGAAAGGGGGAAGACACGCAGGAAATTGTCACAGATCACACCCTGGACCTCTGCGTCGAGGAATAAACCTCTACGTATATGTGCGCCTGCTCTACCGACTGAGCCAACTCGGCCACAGACATTTGAGGTTTTAAATGAAATCTGCTTGGTCAGAATCATTTTCTTTTGATTTTATGATCATAAATTCTCATAAAAACTCGTCATCTTATCTCTTTTAAATTGGTGGCTACAGGCAAAATGCACAACCATCTTCCTCCTCAGAATGATGGCCAATAGTATAATAATTGTAATTATGGCCGTAGTTCACATTAAGTGTGTAATGTGAAAGGTTTTTAATTCTTTGAACTGCATCATATTATCCCATTAACTCCAGCTGTGGATGTAGAATCTCTCCATCAAGTGAAGTAAGGCTAAATAGAATATCTTTCTGTTTAGCCGCTGTCTCCTCTGCGGTTGAATTCAAGATACATGTACATTTTTAATCCTTTCTCCCTTGCTGTGCAACTCCATTTACAGCGTCTATATTGTCCCAGAGTGCACCTTGGCTGGACACAAACCGCTCCACTGGGGGCTTTTATGCCCACCACAATGTGGTTGAACTGACACTTTGTCTGTGACTGCCCACCGCAACAGTACAGCACTGCTGCCATATTCTCAGGCCTCCGCCCGGCCACAAAAGCACTAGGGAGGAAAAAAATGGGACATGAAAAAAGAAAACAAGAAACATGATTGATGGTTTTCTTTGATCTTATTTTCTGCCAGTGCAGAATGGATGATTGCAGACTACTTATGGCTGTCTGTCCAATTGAGAAATAATTGTTCCTTCTGTGCATACCTGACAGAAGACATATGTCCTCAACTGTCCTTTTGGGATGAATTTACAACCCCCCCTGTCAGGAGACCAAATGTTTTTTTCTATAATATATTTTATGTTTCCTTTCTGGTTTTCAGTATAGCCCCAGTGCATGAAACTTATGAGTCTTACATGCTATTTTCTCCCAGCCAGAACCAGAACATGCTGAAAATGTCCACATCATATAAATACCGTAAAGCAACAGCATACTCAGTCAGTTCAAATATACCACCTGTAGCTGTAGCTTTCAGCTCCTTCTTTCTTGGCTCCGAGACCACTGTCCACAGGATTTATGACAGACGTCATGGCTACATGAACCTCTGTCAACATCAGTCTAATGTTGCTGAGTGTGCAGACTTTGTAGATGCCATGTGACATGACTCTGACAGGCAAGAAGTTCCTAAAAAAATATTTCAATTATCTTATATTGTTAATGCATAAACAATAATAAATCAATGTTATGTTCCTTTCTCTCCTCAGCAGAACAATATAAATGCAAAAAGAATCTCATCTGCCCAACTGGCTCCTGAAGACCGGAGGTCTGGTCCAGAACACCGGTTGACCCATCGGCCTGCCACCCTCCCCTGGGCACGAGGCAGCAACGTACACAGGGACGGCCCTGGAGCTTTCCTCCTCGATCTGCACAACTTCCCCGACCTCTCCAAAGCCGATATCAATGGACAGAATCCTAACATACAGGTGACCATGTGTGTCTGTGCACCTGCCAGTGCGCTTTGATGCTTTCACACCCTTGTAAGACATGGCTACTCAACCACATAGGACAGGAAGAGCAAACAAGAAAAAGGAGAATAGTTTGGTGCACATCACTACCCCTTTTTTTCCCCCTGTCCCCTTTCACACTTCCTGGCTCATGGTCAAGCTTTAGATAGACACTAAGGTCTCACGTCCATCATCATGACATCTGAATAGCAGACACCAACCAGCAATGCCTCACTTCTACTAACCCATGTGCAGGAAGACAGACAGCAGCTTATGTTAATGTGGTGCAGATGGCCAAATAACCGCTGCCATGTTTAAATCATTCTCCTGTCTAATCTAGCGAGGGGGTCTTTCCATTTCTGAGAGCATCACTGCTAAATCTTAGCACGAACAAAGTGTATTAACATCTCAAGATGTGGGAAGAGAGCGGAGCAACCAATTGAGCAAGGGCGTGAGGCTGTGGGAGAACGGGGAGGAGGAGGAGGGGGGTGTCTTTGATCCTGGGATTCATCTGGCTTTCATGGTCTGGAGGAGGCTGAGTAGCCCTTTGAACTTTGTGTTTAGGTGGAGAGAGCCCAAGAGGTGGGAGGGTGACTGTGGGGCAGGGGTGGTGGTCCCCCCTCATCTGGGAGGCACATGTGTTAGAACAGAAAGGGGGAGGGGGTAATATTGTGCATGGGACTATCAGAAAGTGTCACCTCACGGCACCCAATCTACTCATTCTATCCCAAAATGCTATGCAAGTATTTACTTCGTTGATGAATTCATGTTGAATATTGTCTTTAAATTGATTTCTATTCTTTAATACAGGTGACTATTGAAGTTGTGGATGGACTAGAGGGTCATGAGCCAGAAAAAGGCCTCCGTAAGGAGAGCAAACCCAGCTGGGCTTCTCCTAACTGGAGAAACTGGTGGCCTCATTCTTCTTCACCTTCCTCCTCTTCCACCACTCATCAGACAGAGGAGCACGATCGCACCTACGGGAGCAACAGCAAGGACAGCAACTTCCTCAGGCCGCCGGCAGACTGGGACAGAAGAGGAGGCACCGGGGGAGGAAGCAAAGCTCAAACTGAATATGGTGAGAATGACAAGAGGGTGTGTTTGCAAGAAAATTAGTGCACAAATGCACATGGCAGAATATTTAGTTGGGTCCATAGTCTCTTTTGAGCACTGGTCTCCAGGGTTTCCACAGATGGCCATGGTCTGATGTGGAATCTGTAATTTGCAGATTTTCTGATTTAAGCTGTCACCATAATAAGTGCAGTCATCCCAGGCGAGCCATTGGGAGCCCCTGATTGAAGACTTAAACACGTTTTTATGAGATGGATTCCTCTGTGGTGCGGAGCTAGCTATATGACACAGTTTAAACGCCTCCGCTACATTAAAGTTCAGCAGCAGGACTGGGGCCAGAAGGACTGTTAGGCAGCCACAGCATCCTCACAACACCCTCCAAAAGTAACCCCACTGATAAATCTGCCGTAGAAGAATTTACACTCACTGTCATACAGTAAGCGTCCGGCCCATGTTGTAGCATGCCCAAACCAACATGGTCGAACAAGAATGTGCATGCTGTGGAATATGTCATTTTATCCACTTGCACTTGCCCAACAATGGTTAGGGAGGCGATTTTATAATCTTTTTCTGTCAAACCATAGCCCATGTTTAATGTTTCTGGCTTATTGCTGTGGTCAGCTCGCGTTCATCCTTCATTTCATATCACATAATGGACAAGAAAATACATTATCATGATTTCTGTCCTGGTTATACTGTAGATCTAATAATCATAAATGTGGACAGGCAGTGAGAGTTATCCATCACAGGTCATTGGTAGTGCTCTCTCATCTGTGGGCTGAGGACAGGTTATTATTAAGTTTTCTAAATTCTGAGTTTTGTCTGAGCTGCCACCAGCTCTTTGGCCATAGGGGGAGGGGAGCAGCGCTTGATGACTGTCTGGCCTGTATTCATACAAAATGTTAATAATGAGGGGCAGATAGGACATGAAGGGTGTAATGGAAGGTTTGGACCCCGGCTAGAATTACTTCCATCTCAACATGCCTACATTAATTCTCCTTATTGATGGAGTACTGCTTTCAAGATGTGTGAAGATGTGTGTGTGTGTGTGTGTGTGTGTGTGTGTGTGTGTGTGTGCGTGCGTGTGTGCTTGCGTGCGTGCGTGCTTGCGTGCGTGCGTGCTTGCGGTAGTAAGGGTGATGGTGGGGTGAGGCGGTTGTAGAGCCGACTGTAACTGTTTCCATGTATACCCATTACAGTGATCTGCTCAATGATAATTGGAGTTAAAGAGGATTTCTTGCCATTTCACTTTCTATTTCCAAACCAATGAATCACAGACAGAGCAACTGAATGGTGTCTAGTGCCACTGTGCAGCGCAG
The DNA here is from genome assembly GCA_013375575.1 of Percina caprodes. NCBI lineage: Eukaryota > Metazoa > Chordata > Actinopteri > Perciformes > Percidae > Percina > Percina caprodes. The sequence continues at coordinate 2,843,536 of JABXJD010000023.1, forward strand.
AACATTTCTATTGTCAGATCCCCTGCTGCTTTGTTGGAATTAGCTAAACCCTTCCCTGTTATTTCACTAACTGAACACACATACTGTGCCCTACGCCACGTACAACATAGTGTAAGTATGTAGGCAGTCTCACATGGTATCTGCTTCGAGGGCTGAAGTCAAAGAGAACCCCCACTTCCCCTTTCATGTTCTTCTCTCCCCCACTTATTATTAGTGAGGCATGCTAACAGGCCTGATGAAGTTCAGCATGTGGCCTGCATCAGAGCTGAGGATCTCTCTCTCTCTCGCTCTCTCTCTGATCCAGACTATATGGACGGAGAAGGGGACTGGAGTAACTGGACCGTGTGCAGTGTCACCTGTGGAAACGGCAACCAGAAGAGAACCAGGTCATGCGGTTATGCCTGTACAGCCACAGAGTCTAGAACTTGTGATATGCCCAACTGCCCAGGTAAAGTCTTGAGTTTTTAAAAGACAGGCGTCAATGGATGTTACAGGATTGTTTGTAAGTGCATGAGTTGATTTAGTAGTCTTTCATCTTTTGATCCACCTTTCGCTGTGCATTCATGTCTCTAAAAGGTATCGAAGATGCCTTCAAGACTGCAGCTACTGAAGTGAGCCTGTTAGCTGGAACAGATGAGTTCAATGCCACGGAGCTCTTTGGTGTTGGTAAGATTCTGCCTACTCTTGTTTTATTTCAGACTATCCGTCTTTCAGATGTTCTTACACTATCAAAGACCGTTTATCCATCTGGCAGCAGTGTTCCTGCACACACTTAGCATTCCTCATGCTTGGGCTGCGCTCCATTACTGTGCAGTGATGAAAATGTGCAGCAGGGCAGGAAGAGCACAGTATGCTGCTGCCTGCCCACACTATCACAGTCCGTGTGTTCAGAATGAACCCAGTGAAAACACGTTGTCATTAAATATTATTTAATATTTAATATTTAATATATATATATATATATATATATACAGTGAGGAAAATAAGTATTTGAACACCCTGCTATTTTGCAAGTTCTCCCACTTAGAAATCATGGAGGGGTCTGAAATTGTCATCATAGGTGCATGTCCACTGTGAGAGACATAATCTAAAAAAAATAAAATAAATCCAAAAATCACAATGTATGATTTTTAACTATTTATTTATATGATACAGCTGCAAATAAGTATTTGAACACCTGTCTATCAGCTAGAATTCTGACCCTCAAAGACCTGTTAGTCCGCCTTCAAAATGTCCACCTCCACTCCATTTATTTTCCTAAATTAGATGCACCTGTTTGAGGTCGTTAGCTGCATAAAGACACCTGTCCACCCCATACAATCAGTAAGAATCCAACTACTAACATGGCCAAGACCAAAGAGCTGTCCAAAGACACTAGAGACTAAATTGTACACCTTCACAAGGCTGGAAAGGGCTACGGGGAAATGTCCAAGCAGCTTGGGGCTCCATGCAAGATCTCACCTCGTGGGGTCTCAATGATCCTAAGAAAGGTGAGAAATCAGCCCAGAACCACACAGGAGGAGCAGGTCAATGACCTGAAAAGAGCTTGGACCACCGTTTCCAAGGTTACTGTTGGTAATACACTAAGACGTCATGGTTTGAAATCATGCATGGCACGCAAGGTTCCCCTGCTTAAACCAGCACATGTCAAGGCCCGTCTGAAGTTTGCCAATGACTATTTGGATGATCCAGAGGAGTCATGGGAGAAAGTCATGTGGTCAGATGAGACCAAAATAGAACTTTTTGGTCATAATTCCACTAACCGTGTTTGGAGGAAGAAGAGTGATGAGTACCATCCCAAGAACACCATCCCTACTGTGAAGCATGGGGGGGGGTAGCATCATGCTTTGGGGGTGTTTTTCTGCACATGGGACAGAGCGACTGCACTGTATTAAGGAGAGGATGACCGGGGTCATGTATTGCGAGATTTTGGGGAACAACCTCCTTCTCTCAGTTAGAGCATTGAAGATGGGTCGAGGCTGGGTCTTCCAACATGACAATGACCCGAAGCAAACAGCCAGCAGAACCAAGGAGTGGCTCTGGAAGAAGCATATCAAGGTTCTGGCGTGGCCTAGCCAGTCTCCAGACCTAAACCCAATAGAGAATCTTTGGAGGAGCTCAAACTCCGTGTTTCTCAGCGACAGCCCAGAAACTTGACTGATCTAGAGAAGATCTGTGTGGAGGAGTGGGCCAAAATCCCTTCTGCAGTGTGTGCAAACCTGGTGAAAAACTACAGGAAACGTTTGACCTCTGGAACTGCAAACAAAGGCTACTGTACCAAATATTAACATTGATTTTCTCAGGTGTTCAAAACCATGACGTCTTAGTGTATTAGCAACAGTAACCTTGGAAACGGTGGTCCGAGCTCTTTTCAGGTCATTGACCTGCTCCTCCTGTGTGGTTCTGGGCTGATTTCTCACCTTTCTTAGGATCATTGAGACCCCACAAGGTGAGATCTTGCATGGAGCCCCTAGCTGCTTGGACACTTCCCCGTAGCAATTTCCAGCCTTGTGAAGGTGTACAATTTTGTCTCTAGTGTCTTTGGACAGCTCTTTGGTCTTGGCCATGTTAGTAGTTGGATTCTTACTGATTGTATGGGGTGGACAGGTGTCTTTATGCAGCTAACAACCTCAAACAGGTGCATCTAATTTAGGAAAATAAATGGAGTGGAGGTGGACATTTTGAAGGCAGACTAACAGGTCTTTGAGGGTCAGAATTCTAGCTGATAGACAGGTGTTCAAATACTTATTTGCAGCTGTATCATACAAATAAATAGTTAAAAAATCATACATTGTGATTTCTGGATTTTTGTTATTTTTAGATTATGTCTCTCACAGAGGACATGCATATGATGACAATTTCAGACCCCTCCATGATTTCTAAGTGGGAGAACTTGCAAAATAGCAGGGTGTTCAAATACTTATTTTCCTCACTGTGTGTGTGTGTGTGTGTGTGTGTGTGTGTGTGTGTGTGTGTGTGTGTGTGTATATATATATATATATTACACCTTCTCACACTGTCATTCTCTAATGTTGGGAAGGAGATTTAGCGTTTAATTGTCTTGATGTATTGCAGACACAGACAGCTGCGAGCGATGGATGAACTGCAAGAGCGACTTCTTGAAGAAGTACATGACCAAGGTGGCAAACGACCTTCCCAGCTGCCCTTGCTCTTACCCAACTGAGGTGGCGTACAGCACAGCAGATGTACACGATGCTCCCACACGCCGAGATTTTCGTTGGAAAGACGCCAGTGGGCCAAAAGAGAAGCTGGAGATCTACAAGCCCACAGCCCGTTACTGTATCCGCTCCATGCTGACGCTGGAGTCCACCACGCTGGCAGCACAGCACTGTTGCTACAACGACAACATGAAGCTCATCACTCGCGGCAAAGGGGCCGGCACGCCCAACCTCATCAGCACAGAGTTCTCAGCTGACCTGCACTATAAGGTGGACATCCTGCCCTGGATCATCTGCAAAGGAGACTGGAGCCGCTACAACCAGGCCAGGCCGCCAAACAATGGACAGAAGTGTCCTGACAACCCTCAGGACGAGGACTACTACAAACAGTTTGAAGAAGCAAGGGAATTCTAGCCGGCTGTAAAGTAAAAGGAAGAAAAAACAAACACTGCTTAAATGTTCAGCTAAACCTCAAAAATGGTGCTGAAACCCTTTTTAAAATTCCGTTTTTAGATCAAATCACAAAAGAACTTTTAGGCTCTGAGGAACAATACGTACTGCTCTTATGAACCAAGAGGACTAAAAATCCAACAGAGTCAGAAACATACTTGCTCACAAGGGATTTTTCTTGACTTCACCAAAACCAGGCGTTTCTGTTTTTGTTTTTATAAAATATGCCTCTAAAAAAAAAATTGTGCCACCAATTGTGTTTTTTTTCTTCAGATCTGGTCACTAAAGGGAGAACTGAGTTTGTATTCTTAAAAAGGGAAATTTATTATTCTAGGAATGTTCGTTTAGATTGTGTCCATGTTTGTCTCCAGATTGTTTATGTTTGGTGATTCTGAGAGGCCTGTGGTAATGGAACAATGAGATCCTTCAGGAATGTTTGGGGGTGGACAGAGAACAGGGTTTTCAAATTTTCTCTCATTTTGTCATTCACAATATCCAGGTTCTCATGTAAGCTTGTGAGTTTATTTAGCATGCACATCCCCCCCCACCACCACCAAAAATGTACAACCATGTCCCTTGTGTCTCTGAGGCAGATCTTTATTGTAAAAAGCCTGCATTATTTTTGTAAAGTATTTATTAAGTTGTAGCTGTCTGAGTTGGGTGTCTATGATTCTGATCCACATATGGCTGAATGCCAATTTGTGATTATGCTCAAACTGAAACTTTGGCATCAATGTGCGTATGTGTGTCTCAAGTTAAGATTAAACCATAATAGAGCGTAAAGAATGTGTGAATTCAACTGTACGGAATAACTTTTGAGATATAAATCTATAAATACATTTTTAAAAGGCTAATGAATGTGTTGCTAGAAACACTATCTTTACGTGTATGATCTTCATGGCAAATAAATCTTAACACAATTTCAAGTAAAGTTTCATCAGCTATTTGATATTTCTTTGGAGGGGGAGGAGGGTAAGGTTCCCTTGAATCAGATTCAAATTCTTTGTCTTTGGCATATATCCTCACATTCCTAAGTAATTTTGCAGTACACACACACACACACACACACACACACACACACACACACACACACACACACACAATGCTGCCTGTCCATAGCAAGGACCTCTGACTATTCCCTCTCCGCTGAGTGCCGCAGTCATTGTCGCACAGAGAAAGCCATTCATGGTGCCCTCATTCCTGCAGTCTTGTGTATGCCACAGCTGGCCGGGTGCAGGCTTGTCTTTATAATGCAGCAGGCCCCAGCACGTTCCACACCCCTAAGGCACTACTTGCAACCGCCTAGTTGCTTCACTATTCATACAAGATTCCTCCACATGCATCCTTAGACCAATTTTTCCCAAACACAGCCTTTTTAATCAACAACCCACCCCTTAAATCCTCACTGTTAATCACACTGATACATTTATTTAAAACGTAGAAATACTTCTCCCCTTGTACTATCAGACTCATAGTGTGTAAAGGTGTCTTCAGTAAAGGCATGGTTTGAGGCTAAGATTACAGTGACCGGGATGGATTGTTATCTTAGCGGACTGTCTGCAGAACAGGCCATGGAGATCAAAGTGAGGTGTTCGTCTTTAATTTTGAAACATTAGGGGCGCGCTCAAATTGATAACATACCTCCACCACCACAACCACCACCACCACCCCCCTCTCCGCCTCCAGTATATCTTCTCAAGACATGCTCCACGTGTCTCAAGAACAGGCAAGTATTTGTACACCCTCTTCACTTTTGATCTCTCATTTCTTCTCCCCTCCCCTTCAAAAACTTGCACAGTGATTCCTGTGTCAAGGCGTATTGTATGTAGGAATACATACAGATTATAATACAGATTTAGAAGTTGAGTGCAATTGGTGTGAAAACGTATGAGAGGGCAGACATAATACAGACAAGCGAGTGCAGAGAAAACTTGTTGCGTAGGCTGTGGGGCGTCAGCAATGCCTCGCTTTTGTGTTACTATTTCCAGGACTCTACTCTGGTATGTTTCAAAGGATGCAAAGCACCATATTAGTGGTATATTGTCAGGGATCCGAAAGGGCTCATTAAGTATCACCAAGATATGATTGTTGGTATTTTGCCTCTATTTTTGTTAGGAGAAGAAAATTATGTCCCAATGTACGCTGTTTTAGGTTGAGTTTGACAGAACTGGCTCTGGGATTTCTCAGTAGATCTCCACACAAGAGACTGCAGGAATGAGACAGCAAGAGGAGTTAAAAGAAGAAGAAAGCACTAGAAACTTGGATGGGTCAATGTTGTAATAAATGAAGAAAAAGCTCAGCTTTTCTGTAGAAATATCTCACATTAAAACAAGTCAAGGTGGTTTGTTGTCCATGCTGGAGCTCACTGTGGGGCTTCTAGTAGGTCAATAACCGCAAAGCATGGTGGCAATCAGGCATCTCTTTTGTTTTGTGGTGTGGTGCAGATGTGGCCAAGCCATTTTTAGTCTCTTGCTCCCTCACTTTCACTCCCTCGCACTGCTACTTTTTGGGTGGTGTAGCACAATGCAGGAAGTGTCTGGGCCGCAATACCGCAGGCCGCTAACTGCACGGCAAACCTAATTAAAAGGTTTTTTCTTTGGTCTTCTAATCTGGAATAGCTGACCTGGGCCAGGAGGTTGCTTATCTAGCCGTTCTATCCCTCACTCTCAACCTTCACCCCCAATATCCTACCGTCAAAACAGGAGTGGGGCTGCTGGCACTCTGACTTGTTTCTTTGGCACAGCAAGTCAGCGGAGGAGTGGGTGGTGGGGTGTAAACATGTGCCTGGGTGTACAGCTGGACAAACAGGTCAAGTAGCTGTGGAGCATCTGAGAGGGCAGGATGTCTTACCTAACCCCTGCAGTTAGGACATCGCTGACATGCTGCACCTGCACCTATGGGAGAACAATGACAAAGCACATAATTGACTTGGACACATAGCATCAACCAAGCAATGAACATCATCTTGTTAGATGGATGTTGTGACTTGATTGGCACCTGACACCAGTTGAAACAAAAGCTAAAATGGCATGCACCCACTCATAAATTTACACAAAGCTGTCGGACAAATGAGGACAAACAGGCATAAATCTGCTTGGCCCCTAATACATTTTTTAAAAATTATATTATGTCATGCATTTCATTGAGCTAAACACATGACTAATGAACCAGAACATTTGATATGTTCATGTGCTAGTAGAAGTGAGTGGAAATCAGTTTCCCCTCAAATGCAAAAGGGTGATCCTGATGTGCATAAAAGTAAGATAAGTCTGTCTCTTCCAATTCCTCAGGGTAAATTCAGGCTTCATCTGACAAAGACAGCCCCTAACACACTGTCTGGTTATAACCCTGTGAGTGTTGATGTTAGACACTGGCACAGTGGGGCTGTAACGTGTTGAGGGCTACTGGTGGCCCTTAGGTAGTGAGCAAGGGGGGGGGATGGGGGGTCAGCATAAGCACGGTATGGCCGTGATTCACTGTGACAACACCGCCTGGCATGTGAGGACAGCAGGCCAGATGGGCAAGGCTGCTGCCTTTGATCTTTATTTGCTCCACCGTCTGTTTTGCATTTAAGAGCCTTGCTGAGCGCGAGGCATTGGATACACCTTGAATGGCTCAGGACCCCGTTCACTTTTTAAAGACCCAGGATCCTTTTTCAAAGCTAAGGAGATCCAGGACAGAGAGGGATGATGTTTGAAGTGGAAGTTTCTGTGCAGAATAGGTCAGTGGGTCTCCCAGCAACACAGATTACTCCCCGATGAAAAGAGGTTGATCTATAATAACCCACGATCAAGCTAATGATTTGAGTGTGGGTGAAGGGCAAGGTAACATACATCTCCTGTTAGACTGACCCTCAAGATCAACCCTGAGTCAGGAGGCTGTGGAACAAAAACAAACATTCACAGCAGCTCCCAAACTAACCTTCTGCTGCTCCTCCTGACCTGTCTCATACATTTTGCATGCCAGCGATGTCAACAGACCGTGACATGTTACACTTGAGAGGCAAAAATCGGCTGAATACCATCAATACTTGGTCCTATCCAACAACCAGGCATGGTGCACTGACAGGGAGGCATCTCTCTCTTCAAACGCTGCATATATTTATCTTCTAGAACATCTCTATTGCACATTCTTCTCAGACACTACAGTGGCCACGATCCAAAGCCAGCAGCTGGACAAAGGCTTGGGCTAGAGACTGAAACAATTGACATAAATAACTGCCTTCTCTAATAAGCACCTTTTTTGTGTATTGTAATTTTTATATATATATACTGTACACAGTATATATACACTGTATATACTGTATATTAAGAAAACTTAATATAGTAAACATAAAATTCACAAACAACACGCTGGGTCATAGGAACGCGTCCCAGGGCCACAAAAACACAGAAAGGAAAAACAGGAGGGAGGGAGACAAAACAACACGTGCAGAAACAGACACAAATAGACACACACACGGACAGACACAAGACAAGGGACCAATCACACACGCAAACAAAAGAAAAGGCTACAGTATTGGCCTTAAGGACTCAGCAATGCTGTGCCAAGTCTCCAAAGTCATCCCCGGGGCTCCACCCACACGAGCCGTAGAGAGTTCCATGTATGTGACACCCAAAAAAGAAAGGATCCATGAACGAACAGATAAGTCATGATCATCCTCTTAGCAGCTGTAAGACCAGCAAACACAACACATTTTTGAGCTTTAGAGAGCTGAACGGTTGACATATCATTCAGAATCAAAACATTGACAGTGACAGGCACAGTAACGTTAATCAAGGTGGACATTTTGGATGCAATATTGTTCCAGAACTGACCAACAGGAGAGCAATCCCAGATCTTGTGAAGAAATGTATCTTGAGCTTTAATTGGGCTTTATTGTGCATAAAGGGCTATTAACTATGTTCATTTGGTGCATTTTTACAGGGGAGAGATATGTCCTATGTATGAAATTGCAGTGAATCTGCTGATGGTCTGGATTGCGTGATACTTCTGGAATGTTGGACCATACACCATGCCAGTCAAGATCGACACTCAACCCTGGGCAAACGTGTGCCCAGATCCTCTCAGTAGGAAGGGCAGGGCCGCCAGATATCATTAAGAACTCAAAGTCTGGATACCATACCACAGTTTTTAGGCTGCGTAGTAAATAACTTCTGAATTGGATAAATGGGCAGAGTCCTATGCCAGGGGACACCATGTGCCTTGAGTGCCAATCTTAACTGAAGATAAAAGAAAAAACTGAATAAGAGCACCGAATGAGACTGAATGCATTTTGTAAGTTAGAAAAGGGTAACAAGCCAACCTCACCAAAACTGTTTTTAAGATGATGAACTCCCCTTTGTTCCCATTGTGGGGCTGTTATCGGCCTTCCACCAATCAGAAGAGCTGTATTATTGAATAATGGGGTGCCAGTTACAAGCTATATGGCAGTGTCTTTCAGCTAATCTCCAAGTCTTTATAAGATGTGAGATAATGGGGCCAAAGCATAGTTGGCACTTTTTGTTAGAAACATTGGCAAAAAGAAAGTCATGGAGTGACCAAGGCTCTGTCATAGCACTTTCTAAGGTATGCCAGCAAACAGACACATCTGGGTTAAACCAAGTGAGGAGGGGCCTCAACACAAAGGACCAAAAATAATGTTTAAAGTTAGGAACTGAGAGGCCACCATTCTATTAATTTTTCTGTAGAGTCTACATCTTAAGTCACTGCTGTTTGCCTTCCCAGATACATTTAGATACCGCTGATTGTAATTTACGCCAATAGCCAGCAGGAGGGGAAGGAGGTGGCATAGAGCTCAGAAAATTGACCCTGTAAAACATCAATTTTAACCATTTCAAAACGCTGTTCAGAGCAACAGAATACTTAAGCTTAACAAACTGATTTAAGCAGGGCCTAAGTATTTAAACTGCTTAACAATGGGGATGTTATCAGAGATGGTTGAGTTGCGGGCAGAATCATTTAAATGAAATAGTGCAGAGTTTGGCTAGTTAATTTTAAAGCCTGATAGCTTCCATACTCCTCGCATAATGATACAAGGTGAGGAAGAGACTGAGGGGTTCTCTTTAAAAAGAAGAAAAAAAAAGGTCCGCAAATAATGAGAGATGATGCTGTGTACTATGAATGCATATTGGTGACACCATAATCAATTGGTGAATGTCTAAAAAGCGTCTTTATGAGAAATTAATTCAACCAACTCAAAAGAAAATAGCATTTTGAGAAACAGTGTAGAATGGAAGATTTTGATCTTTTAATCCACAATTTTCAATGTGAAAAAAAACCTTGAAAAAAAGGAACATTGTGTGTGTGTGTGTGTGTGTGTGTGTGTGTGCATGAGAAAGACGCACAGTCACAAGGTTCCTCAACAAATACAGACTTCAATATTTCCTCTTTCAAGAGTTCTTCTGCAGAATTCCTTTTTCCACTCCACTTACTGTCCAGCATGTAATTTGTTCCCAGACTATACATTTTTGGCAGTCCACAGTTTAGATTATGATATGTATGCTGTCTGTTAGGGCTTACACAAACTGATCTTCTTTTCTGCAAAAAAGTACAGTTGAAAGAATGTGTCTTATGTCATAAAGTTTAAAAAAACTTAAGATAGACACAGAAGTGTAGCAACATAGATTTTATTTACTTTAAAAGCACCGTAGAGAGCTGTGCACATTATTACCATTTCCATAGCTTATATCATTTTATAATAGTTGCATTTTCAAGTAAAGATAAACAAGTTCTATTATAGTTCAGTTGAGACTGGAATTCTTAGTAGTTACTAAGTAAAACAGCAAAACCAGAGGAACTGATTATCTCAACAGAAATTTAGACCCTTACTTCTTTCAAGTACAACTCTCAACAGCACCAATTCATGGGTTTGATACATAAATTAGTTTTCCGAGGCCCTTTTTTAAGCAAGAAAATACATGTCTCTGTCAATGTTACTATACAAATATAAATTGTGATTTTTAAATGATGACTAACAGTCATATGGGGTCAAATGTTGCTACCTGAGCATTATATCATATTTTATATATATATATATATATATATATATATATATATATATATATATATATATATATATATATATATATCATCAGAGTGATGTTGATACATACATTTATATATAAATAAATGTATGTATCAACATCACTCTGGAAGTGCATAGCTTCCTGCTTCTTGATCAACTCTACGCTTGTCAGAGAACACAAAGTGGCGTACTGTAGATTTTGCACATGCAATAGCTATGTATTCACATTTCAAAAACAATAAAAGCAAAGCATTCTATGGTTGAAATGGTTATAAATCATCATCATCGTGATCTAAGATGCACTGTATGCTACATTGTCAGTAAACTGGAGGATTAATAACAATATGTGTGTACGAGTATGTGGAAGTTGATTGTGTTTATCATTACTGTTCAGCTCTCACAACTAGAAATGCTTCACTCATAATAATTATCTTGAGTAGCAAGCATTCCACAAGGGGCAATCACACATCTTTTTAAATTTGAAAAGTATTTTGAGAACAAAATAAAGTCTTGCATTTGAAATTCCTAAATGCTTGAAAATAGTTAAGGGACACAAGACAACATGAGCATCCACCCTGTTTTCCTAAATCAGATTATATACAAAAGGATACGAGTAGGAAAGAAAAAATGATGCATCAAGGCATTACGTCTAGTCCAGGTGACACTGGAGAGCTTGGGGGAGTATAGAATAGAGACATGCTAGAGGCAGACAGTGGCAAAGGGAAGTCTTGTAAGTGCACTAAGTAGAAGCTAACACCCCTCCCTCCCTTCCTGGGCACCTGTTAAAACAGCTAAGCTTATTACTTCTGGCATCACAAGGGTGGTGTGTGTGTGTGTGTGTGTGTGTGTGTGTGTGTGTAAGGGTTTGTATTGGAGTATTGCTGAAGAAGCCCAGAAGGAGGGCAAATGTGGCTCACTCCACTACGCTCATCAGTCGACACACACCTCCTTCGATGGCCAAGCACTGTCCAGGAACGGTCCCAGGGGGTAATCTGGATATGTGTGTCTGCAGGTAACACACACACACACACACACACACACACACACACACACACACACACACACACACACACACACACACACACACACACACACACACACACACACACACACACACACACACACACACACACACACACACACACACACACACACACACACACACACACACACACAAAATGAGAAATGTGTTTATTATTATTAAGTATTATTACCTTTGTTAGCAGGCAAATAAATCTGAAAGCTGGAGCATAGCAATATGTATAAAAGGAGCAGCAATGGCTGCTACAGGTATAAAAAAAAAAAGCAGGAAGGAAGTCCAGGAATTACATTTATCAGATGTATTGCACAATGGTTATGAAAAAGGATTTTAGAACTCTGAAAAGTTGACTTCAATTATGACATTTATTACATTGCAGCGTAGTTATGCTACAGATCTCTGCATTGGGACCCTTGCTATGCCAAAATGGTGGTCTCATTGAAATAGACAAAGAGGGGGTTATGGGGGCACCCAAACCCCACAATCACAATGTCTTAGATGCTTGCTTAATACATGTAGGTTTAAGGTTAAAACTATTTAAATATAATTGAAATAAAATAATATCAAAGAGGGGGGGGGGGGTAAATACAATTTTAGCATTCAAGAACCCACATAGGATTCCTACTGTTGCATCATGTACCCCTGAAGATGCCAAGTGAGTATGAATAGAGAGACAGAGTAACAGGGTACAGACTGCTAGTGTTTGAGCAGAGGAAAAGAGAAGATCTCTCTCTGGCTACTGAATTGGCCTGACATCACTCCTCCAGTCGCAGGAGCCTTCACTTCTACAGGATTTTTCTTTTTGTGTAAGCTAGGACTATGGCCCCATTTGCACCTTGAGGGCAACTGTCACTACAACGGGACAACAGCCAGACAAGGCCATGCACACATGGCAACACTCTTAAGAGCTATTATGCCTCCAGTACCCCTTTCTGCGTTCATCCTCTCCCCTTCATCTTCTGAAGACGAGGTTAAAGAGAGACCTTGTTTAAACTGTTTTGACTTAAGGGCCGTAGCAGAGACATAATCAAGTAATGTTAAATGTTTTGCTTTTGATGTTTGCATGTCAGAGGGAAAGACCTTTGCGATATTTTTTTTAAATTCCAACCACATTGAATTCACAGCTGAAAACACTACTGGGCACAATTAGCACCTAGCTTTTCAAGAAAACTGTGTGCCCAAACCCTCACCCCTACATGCAACATAGCAGCATTTGTTAAGAGCTTAATTTTTTATTTCCATCTGACAGAATTGACAATTTGAGTGAGTAAGCAGGAAGAGTAAAAGGCTTACTAAGCCAAACAAGTGAGTAATTACACCACCACATTGCTAAGAGCATTGTGTACCTTTCACAAGCTGCGGCACTAGTTCAGAAGTCTCACTTTGCCAGCCCAATCACACTCGGCGGAGCAGAGGAGGGTCTGGCTAGTCCGCACAGCATTCCAGGATGGGAGAAAAACATGCTCTGGTTTACTGGCATTGCTTTAAACCAATCACAATCGTCTTGGCCAGCACTAAGATCTGGTCTAGCTAGCTGTCTTAATTTACCCTGCAGAGATCTGAGGAGCCGGAGAAAATCCACCGGAGTTTAAAATGATAACACAAAGAAGGCGGAAAGAAATGGACATTGGCAAGAATACATGCATCCGGCGGAATTTCCTGCGGCACCGGAGAAATCCCAGAAATGGAACAATATGGACTTAGGTCACAGGGATATAGCAGTAGGATGTAGGATGAAGCATCAGTAGGATGAGTAGTGCTTCGGGCTCAGACGTCACACAACAGATGTTCAAACAATTCTGTGACATCCAATCTGGTCAGCATCAGAAAAATAATGCTAGAGCCTTATGTGTACAACAATAAACTCCTCATTAACATTTACACCATATTTGTGTCTATGCTGTGCCAACCTTTACTATCACTCTACTTGTTGGGATTATTTGGATTATTAGTCTGCAGCAAATTTACATGAAGAAAAGCTTTTGGCCATTAGCAATACAACACAGTACAGTGCCAAAGTACTTGTAATCCATATTTGAGAAAGCAGCATAAACTACTTATAAAGTCAGTAGGGCTGAAAGGAGCAACCATATGTAAAATTATGCAATAGATATTAGATAAACAGAAAAAAAAATGAAAACATGCAAACCTACAGTTAACCAGTGACTGAAGTGACCACATTACAGGACTACGGCTGAGTCAAAATATAACGTGAAAAACACAGCTCCATTGTATTGGTTGGAGAAAAACAACATTCTTTGGTGATATGAATGTGTTTAGGAGCTAGAGAAGCCACACATTAACACCACAGCATAGGCCAAAGGAAAATGTAGCTCTATGACTATGCGGCTGTTTTTGTGTTGTGGTTTTCACATTCCTTTCTTTTAAAATAAAAACAATCATACGCTATTTATTCCCTATGCGACATGGACAGTAAAAATAAAACGTGACATAAAAAAAGACATTGCCGTGTAATATACAAAGCAGACAATAACCAGGAGGCCTGAATTGCATGCCATTTGATTTTCTCTGGCCTGATGCAGCTTTATAGTGGTAATGATGTCCAGGACGAGGGAACTGAGCCATGGTGCTGGTACTGTGGATCCTACACTCTCTTTCATCTGTCCAATCATGACAAACAATAAAACAATAGTCTAACTGTTTCAGAAGCGCCGCCACTGGCCTGTCCATGCAGCTTTGTGTAGCTCTGTAAATCATTGCTGTTTTGATGTGCTGTCCAGTGAAAACACAGGTGAGCGCTTGAATAAAACCAGATGCTCTCCCTCTGCAACACTTTACAGCTATTTTACACAATAATGTCAAAAGGATTAGAAAACTCAACTTTCGCCAAAACATTGGATTGAAAAAAAAACAAAAAAAACCTCAGAGGAACTGCCAGCACAGTGACTGAAAAACTGGTCTGAAACCAAACACATTGTGGACTGTGCTGTAGCATGCTTCACTGTTCTCCTGGGTTTATTAATGGTTTTTTTCCAAGAAGAATTATTACATACACATATATTTGAGAAATAAAACATTGAAAGGGTAGTTGACTTGCTACAATATAAATACAGTCTGACCTCTGTCCCAAATACTTCAGCTACTGTGTATCAGCCTTTCCATGTTGTTACACGGAAAAGCTGTAGAAAATGGACTCTGGCTGGTTATAAATGCCCTGTGAGATGCTAATAACAATGGCTGAGGCAGTGGATGGCTCTGGCTCTGGCTCTATACGCAATCTCTGTAACTAATATGTGCACATGCTTAAATCAGGATGAATTATTCAGGCAACCTATTAAAAGTATAATGGGAATGCAAACACTAATCCTTGTCAAGTTTTCAGTCAAGGAAGTCTATATTGGAAGAACTTGTTCTGCACTGCCTGTCCTGCTGCAGCTTGGTCACCAGCATCAACCCTCATGCAAGATGGTACAATGACAAAGATGTGATGCTTTTTATGAGGACTTAATTTAACACTTTATCTCAACAAAATCTGCATTGTCTGAGGCAGAACTTCACCACAGTATTGGCATCTACCATCAGGGCCATGGACATGAAGGTTCCAGCTCTTCGGCCTCCATCACATACAGACAACTTGGATTACAGACATCATCTCTGGCTTTTCAGACTTCACTAGACTGAAGAGAAAACAGATGCGCTCCTATGGAATCCCCTCAATGGACGATATGCTGACAGTGAGTGGGGGCCAACTCTGGGCCCAGCTTGGGAGCCATAGGTGAAACCTTGTTGTGCACCCAGTGTGGCGGTGTAAAAGGACAGAACAGCCAGCTTCTGGTATGCAGACAAGAGCCACCAAGGCTCATGGGAGCTTCGTAAAGCAGTGTGAGGTTAGGTGGAGCAGCTGTGTTCTTGGCTGCACTCTCCAATATCACTGTGTCACCAATGCCCCATTGAGAGGAAGTGGATACCATTTCCCAGGAGATCCAGAAACCACTACCACTACAGATGATATTCCTGGAGCTGCACCTACTGAACACAATTTTATAAAGAACATTCTGCGTGCATATAATTAATGAAGTGATGCTGGGTGACTGGTTCACCACAACGGATTTTTAAGGTGCTTGCTTTAATGCTTCTGTGGTGCCCTGACACAGAATGTTTCTGCAATTTAAATTTTAAGGAGTTCTAAAGACTGCTGTTCTACTCCTTACGTTCTCTGCACTATTTCAACTGACAGAGCAGCTTAAGCCACTATGACAAAAAGAAAGCATGTTAAATCATAAATACTGTTGCATGTCCACAGTGAGGATCAAGACAGTGATTTATAATAATTTATACTGTTTATTGATCCCCAGTGGGGAAATTACAATTTATTTTTATATCTATGTCCCAGTAGGGACATAGTGGAGAAATTAACATCATAGGTTTGTGCCTACTACATCAGTAATACCACCCGCTGCCAATGCCTGCTAAACCTCCGACTATACATGCTTTATTTTTCCCTTTCACAGTACACAGTTCAGTGTTCTGTTCACCTCTTTACGTTGGCACAGGCGAGAAAGGGGAGCTTGCATGCTCACATTCAACCACAAAGCCCAATACACAGAGCACATTTGACAAATATGCAGATTGATATTGATATCCCCAGTGGTGCATGACTTTCAGTAAACTTGATGGTTCTTTTGGAGCAAGTAGGGCCAGAGAAGGGGAGTGACGAGAGAAATAGACCAAGAGACCGAGGAAAGGCGGGGTGAGGGGGCGGGGAGGCGGCACGAAGGGCAAACACTTTGAAATCTGATCCAGGCTTGAACAACAGTGCCCTCTCTTTATACAGAGTGACAGAGATCCATTAGCCAAACAAATCAGTCCGAGCTGAGACTCCATTAAGAGCCAAGAGACCAGAGCATTAAGTTGTGTTGCTTAAGACACCACAATGACTGATTCAAGTCACATCATTTATTTACTGAGGAGATTTGCCATTGGTTTTTAGAAAGTTAAGGTCCTGGAGGAGGAACCTCAACAACAAAATTGTAAATTTAATGTTGACTTAAAAGAGCTCTGCAAAGAATTTTAGTCCCATAATCCAAAAGGCACAACATATTAGCAGCGACTTCTTTTCAGATCAGCATAAACTCTGACTTTTGTTATGAAACAGGCAGCAAGTTGAATTCAACTATAACCACAAACTGGCTTTTTTTTTTTTTTACATTTTTATATTCTACATTCACATTTTAAATCCATAGAGTATCAGTCACAGTTTTGATATTGGCGAAGACAGGTGAGCTAGCAATTATTTTATGTGACTCAATACAACTTATTGAGTCATTTTCTCTGGAGGAATTGACAAACAAGACAAGAATCTGGCTAAAAGACACCTCATTTCATTCATTCAAAATTTTAATTCAGCACCTTTGTTTTAATGATTTTTCTAATTAACATCAATATGATGTAAAACAATATTAATAAAAGTCAACTCTTAAAGTTTTGTTAATGAGGTTAGGATGATTATGTTTCTATATAACCCAAATTGTATTTGAAAGTCATTGCAAGACAGACATGTCAAGCTAACTAGGAAGCTCACCTTTGCTTTGCTATCTTGGGCAGACATGTAGCCAACACACATGCTCTCTGTGGTGTGACTCCATAGAAACTCCACTGTGAAAACACACAGATGCAAAAGGTTAATTACAGTGAAGAGTAGAACATCAATTAACATAAATATTGATATAAATGTAGCCTGGATCAACAGAAGTACACAATGAAGTTAGTCCAACTGTGGCAAACAACCCAGAGCGTTTTTTTCTCCTATCCTAGAATGTATCTGTGGTGTTGTGGTGGTAGACCTTACTCCACATCACTGTGGAGATAGGTCTGGCAATAAATGTAATAGTATAAATATAAAAAGACCAGGGACAGAGCTAGGGTGTGCGGAGAGAACTAAACTTAAGGTTTCATAATTAATAAGTCACATAATAATGTACCCAAATAAAGTCTTTCCATCTGCCGGAGGAAAACGTTTGGCAGGTGTCTCAGCGTGTTGAACTGCGGTAAACTCTGAGCATACCCATTATCATTACAAATATATGACTTGCAGTTTGTGACATAACTGCAGAGGAAGGTAGAACTTGTGAGTTAGAGAAGACATTACATTACCCATAGGTTGTGGCTGACATCCTGTTTATTCTTGTAAATCAACAAAGGGACATTTGCAGTCCACAGTAATCCGAGATAAGCCACACCCTGCACATGGGCTACGGTCCATAAAAACGGCATCAAACAGGGCCAGTGCATCAGTGTGTAAGTGGTACTTTGGAGCATTTTATTAGTCAAGCTGACATACTGTATAACATAAATAGCACTTCACTAGTCATTTGCCATTATGTTTATTTTTAAATCAAGATGTAATCCCTCCTACATGGAATGGAGAACCATCTGCTCTACTTTGTCAGGGAACTAAAACTAATCCATTGGTTTCTTTTGAACTGAGGGTTCGATATACATCATGTTAAAATTACCGGGAAGGGTAACATACAAACCCAATAAGTCATATGGGCTAAACGTTTGGGCAGACCTCTGGGTCAAATTCCATGATGGTAAAGCTTTGCAAAAGAAGGATAATTCCCAGAAGCTCCAGGTAGAGAAACCAGATCCACCAATACAATCAGCCAAACTGGGCAGTAGTCAGAAGGCCTCCACTTGTCTGAAGATTAGCTGTTGATGCCATAGTGGGAGGTCTCGGTTTGAATCTGAGATGAAGGGTGTGAAACCAGAGACCGATTGTGCGAATGAAAACACAGACCACCCAAAGCCACTCCTCCCCCTGCTCCCATTTATCAGAGATGGATTTTTAAATATTAACAGCCAAATCTCTGCCTACCATAAGCTGTGGCGCCGAAGTTCGAGTGTGATCATTCTTGAAATGATTAATGTCTTACCCAGTATACCCTGAATATTTTGTGATGGCGGAGGTTCCACACATCTGCAGCAGCGCAAGACAATGACTCCACCCAAAACACGATCTTCACCGGCCAGAAAGGGTGAGCCTGGACACATAGAGAAAACACCACACTTGTGATGACTTAACAAGGCATAAACATGGGGCGGGGGAATTCTCAATCAACAAAGTCTCTTGTATACTTATAGTTACTTATAGATAACACATGAAAAAACTAGACAAAACACAGATCTTTCAATCGAATTAAGGTGATCTAAGACAAAAAAATAAAAAATAAATATTCCATTCAAGTTGTTTGCCTTTATTTAATTAAGCAATTAATGGATGGATTTATATTTAGGCCGTTCAATAACCAAATATTTCATTGTTTACACTCCTTTATCACAATATTTAACTAAAAGAAAAAAACTCCCAGCTACATAACTATCAAAGAACTTTAGGTAAATTGTGTGGAAAGAGAACCTGAATTCTGAAAGAGGCAATATATATATATATATATATATATATATATATATATATATATATATATATATATATATATATATATATAGATTGGCTGATCAATGTGGGGCAATAAAAGAAAAAAAGGGCTCAGTTGGGAAAAAAAGCTACAGCATGTTTTGAAATGTCTCAACACAGCAACAGGACAAAGAACAATAGGACCAATTGGTGCATTTGATGAAAACATGTTTGCGTCGGCATGCTGTTGTTTCTTTGTTGCGTTTCATGCCGATTTTGGTTCCATGCCGTAATGTTTTCCTCACTCTATAAAACTTTAACACTTTTGAGTGCAGCTTGGACAACATTCACACAAAATCCAGGTTTTTGTTGTACATTTTGTTAAACACTTCATAATAACACTGACATCTTTGCATGTTGTAAACATGAGAGCAGTTCAATTATTGTTTAAATGGTTACAATTATTTAAACAGAACAATAAAAGAATAATAAATTAATGGGATTTAACTATTTTTGAGTGTGCATATTTATGTGGGTGTACAATAAAAGTACTGTATTAAACAAAAAGATCTAAAAATATTGATGTGTTGCCTTTAAAGATAATCTATTTAGAGAACCCGACAAATGTATCATGGAAGTTGAGTGAGAGGCCTCCACATCACAGACACTGTCATCATTGCTCTTGCTAAGGCAGGATTTATGGAGCTTTGTTTTGACTTAATGTGCATCTTGAAAGGAAACAGCAGAATGATTAACTTCAAATTGACTTCATCCACCCCGTCCAGACGTCTTGGTATTACAGATGTACATGACAAAGCCAAACTGGGACGGACTTTTAAAGAAGGCCAAAACAAGGCAGAAACCACCACATGTTTCCACATGCTCTGTCTCCCTGAGCTGTCCCAGTGGGCATTCACAGGCACAGCAAACAGTTAACAAGACCTTCTAAAAAATGACCACTTCTGAGAATATGGCAAAAGAAATTACATCTTCACATGAACTTTTAACAAAACAATTGTGTCTTCCAAAATTATCTGTGGCCACCAGTTAACAGTAAACAAAATTATCCATAAATCAAAAGCTGTCTCTTCAGATTCTTTTATTGCCAATGTTTCCAGTTGTTAGCTCATTCCTTATGTTATGCAACATCTGTTTGTTAGCCTAATTATCTCAGTGCATAATTGTGTTTCTCGCAAAACACGTTCTTGACAAACAAATCTGTGTGTATGGAAAGTAGTGGGAGTCAGGCTACATGTGGGTGACTCACTGATGAACTTGTTTTGCATAGCCTCCAGCAGTGCTTGATGGGCATCTTCAGACTGCATGGCAGCAGAGCATTCCCGTGCCAGCAGGGTGCGAATCAGATGCTCTCCACAGCCTGGCAAAAAAAGACACAGCTGAACCTGTCTCATTCACTTGCATTAGAGCATTTCTTTCTTGCAAGCATGCACGCCTTAAATCAAAATTGCACAAGTTCTCCAGCGAGTTCCCTTCGAGATGGTTGAAGTGCCCGTAGTACAAACCACTTACGTCAAAGAATGCAAGGCACACTGAAAGAAAATCTGAGTTTTTTATGTATTAATCACATTGTGAAATTTTCCCACCTTGAGGTTTAAGTGAATTTTGAAGAGATCCGTATGTACAAGCATTTCCTGATTACCATTTGTAATACTATGCTTTGATATTCATAACTTCTTAAAAAGTTCACAGTTTCCCAATATATCTGGTTAATAAATTACATAATGGAAATTATTGCAAAATTAAAACGATTTACTTTTCAAAACATTTGGTGCTACTGCAGTCATTTTAGCACATTCTCAGCTACGTGATGACTTTAAACTTTATTATTGCAGGTACATAACAATGACAGCGCCTAGGGGCTGCCAAGTACAGCTGGCTTGCGCAAGGGCACACTGACAGTAATTGCTGAAGGAGGGTGTGTTTCGCATTTAGTTTCCCCTACACAGATTCCCAGCTGGTCTGGTAATTTGAAACGGCAACCAGTATTAATTCCACTTCTGTTAACTTTGTTCTGCTCACTGCAGTATGTGCATGCATGCATGCGTATAACATCACCATGACACATTTATGAATCAATTTTATGTTGATAGGTTTTTTTAATTAACATTAACACAAATTAACATCTTAGTAACTCACATGTATTTTTGTAAGGTGATTTTCCCAGTTAGGTTTAAAAGGAACACGCCACAGTTTGTTGAAATAGAACTTATCAAGGTCTCAAAAAAAACAACAACAACCTAATTACTTCTTGTAACCTGTGTATTCACAACACAGCAATGCATATTAAGACTAGACGATTTCCTAGGCAGATATTGACTTGGGACAGTTTGGGACTTTCAATAGTATTGGAAGATTGTGCTGAGAAGTACATGCCCTTATTTATCTGTCATATATATATATATATATATATATATATATATATATATATATATATATATATATATATATATATATATACACACACACACACACACACACACACACAGTGAGGAAAATAAGTATTTGAACACCCTGCTATTTTGCAAGTTCTCCCACTTAGAAATCATGGAGGGATCTGAAATTGTCATCGTAAGTGCATGTCCACTGTGAGAGACATAATAAAAAAATAAAAAAAATCCAGAAATCACAATGTATGATTTTTTAACTATTTATTTGTATGCTGCAAATAAGTATTTGAACACCGGAGAAAATCAATGTTAATATTTGGCTGTAGAAACACGGAGTTTGAGCTCCTCCAAAGATTCTCTATTGGGTTTAGGTCTGGAGACTGGCTAGGCCACGCCAGAACCTTGATCTGCTTCTTCTAGAGCCACTCCTTGGTTATCCTGGCTGTGTGCTAGGGGTCATTGTCATGTTCGAAGACCCAGCCTTGACCCATCTTCAATGCTCTAACTGAGAGAAGGAGGTTGTTCCCCAAAATCTCGCAATACATGACCCCGGTCATCCTCTCCTTAATACAGTGCAGTCGCTCTGTCCCATGTGCAGAAAAACACCCCCAAAGCATGATGTTACCCCCCCCCCATGCTTCACAGTAGGGATGGTGTTCTTGGGATGGTACTCCTCATTCTTCTTCCTCCAAACACGGTTAGTGGAGTTATGACCAAAAAGTTCTATTTTAGTCTCATCTGACCACATGACTTTCTCCCATGATTCCTCTGGATCATCCAAATAGTCAATGGCAAACTTCAGACGGGCCTTGACATGTGCTGGTTTAAGCAGGGGAACCTTGCGTGCCATGCATGATTTCAAACCATGACGTCTTAGTGTATTAGCAACAGTAACCTTGGAAACAGTGGTCCCAGCTCTTTTCAGGTCATTGACCTGCTCCTCCTGTGTGGTTCTGGGCTGATTTCTCACCTTTCTAAGGATCATTGAGACCCCACGAGGTGAGATCTTGCATGGAGCCCCAAGCTGCTTGGACATTTCCCCGTAGCCCTTTCCAGCCTTGTGAAGGTGTACAATTTTGTCTCTAGTGTCTTTGGACAGCTCTTTGGTCTTGGCCATGTTAGTAGTTGGATTCTTACTGATTGTATGGGGTGGACAGGTGTCTTTATGCAGCTAACAACCTCAAACAGGTGCATCTAATTTAGGAAAATAAATGGAGTGGAGGTGGACATTTTGAAGGTAGACTAACAGGTCTTTGAGGGTCAGAATTCTAGCTGATAGACAGGTGTTCAAATACCTATTTGCAGCTGTATCATACAAATAAATAGTTAAAAAAAAAAATCATACATTGTGATTTCTGGATTTATTTTTATTTTTTTAGATTATGTCTCTCACAGTGGACATGCACCTAAGTTGATAATTTCAGTCCCCTCCATGATTTCTAAGTGGGAGAACTTGCAAAATAGCAGGGTGTTCAAATACTTATTTTCCTCACTGTATGTATGTATGTATATATATATATATATATATATATATATATATATATATATATATATATATATATATATATATATATATATATACTGTATGTATATGTGTATGCATGAATGTACTTTTTTTTTTTTATTTAAATGTTTTACATGTTCAAATAAACTTTGGCTGTGCTTCCACCCAATATAGTCCCAAATCAATATCTGCTTAGGAAATTGTCTAGTCTTAATCTGCATAGCTATGTGTACTCGTGGTGAATACGCAGGCCATAAGAAGTAATTAGGTAAGTTTTTAGTTTTTTTTTGTTGGCTCACTTTTACTCACAACATGCTAACCGGCAACATAGGATTCCATTCACTACGCTAAGCTAACTAGCGGTGCCAGTGTTGCACCGGACTAAAACAATGCATGCACTGAGACAAAAAATGCATTGGCCCACCTATCTACAGCTAGGGGAGACCATAATCATCCCTATTTCATCCCTTTAAATGGCTAAATGCCTTTTCCTTTAATATTTCCAAGTCAAAACATAGCACGTGTGGGTTTTTTTTGCTACATACTGCTTAAAAGACTAATACTAAAACCAATACGTTGCTGTTCAAGGAAAAGACAGATCTTGAATGCATGCTTACAAAATAATCTTTCTCAAATGTGAAGTGTGCCCGCACTCAGAAAAAAAAGACAAGAAATCTAAAAGTGAAAACAAAACATCTGGCAAAATCTCCTGTAAACTCCATAAAAACTGAATAATATAGCCTTGTTGTTTCTGTAAACACAAATGAAGGCCTCATAAAATCTCAGGTAACTACAACAAAACTGAATGCAGATCGGTAACTGTGGAGACCAGATGCCTGGGGCAATTCAAAGTTCTTTTTGAACGAAAGCAGAATGTCAGATTGGCCAGGTAATGTGCCTTTTGTACTGTTTACTGTGCTTAACGCAAACTGCTCTGTCCCAGGGAAACTGTATATTTTGAAAGCACAAACACGGTTGAGCGGGAACAGCAGCAAGATGCCCAGATTAAAGCAATTCAACAGAGAAGTGTAAAAAGAAAGAGGCCAACTAGGAGACACTGTACGTGACAGCCGACAGTAGCAAGAGCGAATTGTAAAGTTTGTGAGCTGTTCTCTTAAGGGGCACAGCAGTAAGTGAAGGCCAGACAAAGCAAGTAAACGCATATAAAACAAAGAATAGCATGAGCCACATATGACAAAATGGACTAGAATGGAGGGGGTTGGAGGGCAAAGTGGTGGTGAGGTAAAAGAGAGGAAAGAGTGACATATAGAGTATCAACCATGCTCCTCTAGTCAGAATGAAAAAATGATTGTTTGTTTCTTTTTATGAGAATGCCTTTCATGTTCGGAAAATTAAAAACAGGTGTTATACTGGAACACACATTATGTTCTCCATACCCATAAGGAAAAGCTTTTTTAAAAGTAACATCAAAGGCAAAGCCACAATATAGGAAGAGAGGAAAATGCATACGGAGCTAACATCTACCATTCATCTACTGTCAAGAACAGTAGATATAGTCATAAAAAAACTTAAGAATGCTATAAAAAGAGTTGCGTTTATTTTTTGTTTCAATGAAATGTGCCAGAGAAATTCAAAATTGCCAGACAGAAGCTTACATACTGTAGCAGATACTAGATTTGGTTTTCAGAACTGTAGTTAAAATTACAGTCAGTCCAAAGAATTGTTTTGACTCATAACTGTTTTTATTCTTAAACTCCCAGAAATGTCTCACTGATTGCTGGTGATAACATATTCAGACAAGCTTCGGCAGTGCAAAATGCAGGCTATCTCAAGTGCTCCAAGTACATATAAATCAAGCTTCAGCCTGTCTGATGGAATCAGCTTGTCTGCACTCAGATGCATTAGGCTACAGATTCACATCAAAAAGGTTTAATGTTCCCCAGAAGCTATGTCGCAGACGTCTATACATCTTAAAGAAATGGGCTAATATCGCCTCTCTGCCTCACATTCTAAACAATACAGCTCACAACTAACAATGTTGCTTTCAGCTTAAAGAAGGCATGCACTCTCATTTTTGGACACTAAAGCATGGTTGTATACATTGTGTAATATGTTCAAGAAAATGCAACTTGTTTTTGAAATGGCAATTTGTCCAGTTGACTCTCTGTATTAGTTAAAACCTTAAAGAGCCAGTGCATCAGGAGGTCCTCCTGTGTGTGCTGTCAGCAGAGGACGGGTAGAAGAAGTAAGGTAGATGCTATTATTTAACTACATGCAAACGCTAAAAAATTATAAATGGTGTCAGAAGAATTTTATCCAATCATCTGACACCATTCTGACATTACTCTGCATTGTTTTTTTACTTTTAAATGTTAAATGTTGTAACTATTTACATTCATTCAAAATGAAGGTCACATTGCTAGAAGGAGATTGGTCTTGTAGCATTAAAGCAACACTAAAGCACTTTCACTTTTTTTAGGGGGGCCGAAGTGGGAAAAAGTGCGCTAGTGTTGCTTTAAGATCCTATAATAAGCACCGGTAAATTCTTCTTTTTTGATTTGTTACAAAAAGGAGCTAATGACCTGCTTCACTGATAATTCTTTTGTTTAAAAGTGTCAAAAGTCTTGTCAAAAGACAAGAGTGTTAAATATACTCAGAATTTGCTTGTAGTTGTGAATTTCTCTAGACATTTTGGTTATTTTCATGAGACTGATAAAAGTCTAAAATCTATAATGTTGTGCTTAGTGTTAAAGATGCTTATCTAATGCAGTCTTTCTATCATTGAATATCTATTTTGACAGCAATGTTGACTGTCAAACCTTTAACCTTGATGACCTGTTAACTGCAATGGAAATCCAGAAAGATTACCAGCTAGGGTAGTTCAGCTTTCTACCTCTGCATGAGGAGAAACAATAGCAACCACCTTTTTCCTCCAACTCCTCCTGAACATAGTAAAAAGAAAGGAAGGAAGAATGACAAGCAGTATGTGACAGGCGACAAGTAAATTGTTTCCACGGCACAAAGTGTTTGGGAGGTAGAAAATAATCTGTTTACCGTTTCCTTCAGCAGAAAACAGAACATTTTGATACTAGGAATATACTGCAAAATCTGCATGAAGTTTAAATTAATACAATTAGCAGACCAGCAAAAGTTAAGATCTTAATCTAGATAATTGCACTTGATGTTTTGCAAATGTATTATCTTTCTGCTGCACTCCCAGCAGTTCTCCTCATATCGACAGCAGGTGTCCCATGTCAAATGTCACTGCAAATCCAAAAGAGCTTTGCAATGCACCTGGCATGCAGCTGACTAACAGAGAGCAGAGAATGATGACTCAATCAGCGGAAGAAGTGACTGATGAGAGTCACTCAGCAGGAATGGTTGGAGGTCATCGGAAAGTATTATCAGGCTTTTTGAAATTTGAATCACCGGGGCATGAATAAGAGGCTCACATCAAATATCTGTTTCGGATTCATATCATCTCCAAAACAAAAGGCAGGCTACAGTACATGCATGCAAACACACATATACACAACTGCTAAGTAGGTAGTAAAGAGTGTGCTGTGGTATACCTGAGGTACTCACTGCTGTAGAGTGAGAGTTCATACTACAGGCATTTTCAGCCCAGCAGCCACATCCATAATGAGCAGCCTGAGAAAAGAGAGGATAAGAGGTCATTTTATATTTTTCTTTTTTTTAAGTTTTAAAATTCTGTTTCAGAAGTATTCCAAAAATCTCAAATAATAACTTTGAGTAAGGCATGCTCATAGCCGATTACAAGATTGATTGGATGGTCATTTCAGCCTAATTTTCATTTCCACATTATTAACTACACTAGAAGAATGTGACATATGCGTACTGTACTCACAACTCTATTGATCTGAGCTTCAGGTTTTTAAACAGCCAGTGATAGTGTTAATGAGGTCAATGCAGTAAATCCTACTGATTCATTCATTCTGTGCTGTCCCCATTGTTAAATTGTTGTTTTCCTGTGTGCTGCTGCTGTTCGTATAAACTCATAACTTCCTGTAGCTGCCTCAAAGTGAAATGTTTTACTGGAAATTTTTGAGTTCACATTATAAAAAAAAAAAAAAAAAAAAGCAAATTTTTCTGTAGAAGATCGGCCCATTAATTTTGACTATCTGCATTAAGAAGCAAAAGTTTACCTCTATCAAACAGCTGCAATGCCAAATTAACACAAAAGTTAGAAACAAAAGGAGGGGGGTAGTCAGATGAGGGGCTTATTTAGTAACAGCTGCTTGCTAACAACTCTTATCTGCTGCTTTCAGTTTTTCTAAAGCTGGATTGATTGAGTTCATTTTTGGCCACTGGAGGGCATAACAACTCCAAAACACACAGCAGTGGCACACTGTCGCCTTATGAAGTCATTAGTGGTTAATGTGTTGGCAAGATATTGCCTGTTAACAGATCCAGCAGATACATCTTTCCATGCCATTTTTGATGTCCCTCTGTCTCACCGAACATCTTGATGCATTTCATTTGAATCCTTCCTATGATGCCTGTATAAAAACTATTATTGTCCAGTAAGTTTCTGCAGTCAGTCGGCCTGGTGCAGACAGTTTGGCTGGCTACTGTCCTCTCAACACTTCAGGAGCTGCTGCCGACAGACAAACAGCTGATTCTGAAGACAGAGACAGTCAAATGGAGGCTGGAGTCGGACTAAATGTTATCATAGCTTTTGGGGTAAAAATGACCGGTTTCATTAACAGTGAGACTGCATTATAGAGAAAATGTCTAGGCTGTAAAACCAAAAATAATGAGTTGAGTAATTAATAACCTGGTTTAGAAGGTGGCCCACATTAGATTCAGATAATTTAGGCAGGGAAAAAGACGTTTTTATTTTTAATTTTACTGCTGCTACTATTCAAAGATGCATATCATTATAATATAAAACAATCTACATGTAGGTGTATACTATATAAAATAGATATTCTACATAATCATACTAAAATATTTCACGGAAAAGGACACATTGAAATAAGGAAAGGCCTCTAATAATTGCCGTCTTAAATAAAGGCCTTATTCAATCTTTTAAAACTTTGTACGTATTATTTAAGGTCCCAGAATGTGAAAAGTGACATTTACATGTCTTGTTGTTGTCTTATAAAGCAGGTCAAAGTTATTTATAAATACTGTGAAAGTATCTAAATGGTCAATCCACAAAGAACTATTATACACACAGCCCGTGTTCAGAAACTGTGGGGCTTAAAGAGACAGAAGGTGAACACAGGTATATTCCGACTGACAGAATGAGAAAGATGGTGTGTTTTGTTTTTACATTAAGACATGTAAACATGTTCTAGTAGAACCCTAAAAGACAAGTGTAGACCTGAAAATTAGCATTTGTCCCCTTTAAAGAAGTTATGTGGGTAAAGACATGAACAGAGAGGAAAAAAAAGGAGGCGGCCTGATTACCTGGCCAACCCTGCCAGGATGTTTCATGGCCAGACCTCCACTGGACACCGCTGCAGCTACATTCCCTTCCAGGTCTATCACAACGGCTCCCACTGTGTCGAGGCACTCTGAACCATTTTCCTACATCACAGTAAGGAAAGCAGTCACGTGAGAATGGTTCTCATTTCAGGCAACGTAAAAGGAGGAGAAATCCAAACATTTACATTCTGAAGCAGAGCCATCATCTTTGACCAGGGACATTTCCAAAATTAACAATGTAATGCATGCATTTATGAATCACTCTTCCCTGCCCTTCATATTTGATAAAAAAATATGCTGTTGTGATTTCAATCAGCTGTTTTTCTTCCCTGATTGCAGTTTGCTTTGGAAGGGACTTGTTTGTGAATCATCCTGACTCAGACTTCATGAAAATAGAGTTCTACAGTGTAAATGTGCAAAATGTCATTATGATACATGATCAGAGCTCCACTCCTACCAGAAATTGAAGATCTTGAAGAGCAGAGTAAAAAAAGAAGACTACAGCGTTTTTCATGCTCTCCTAAATCATTCCTGTCTCTGGGCTTTTGATGCCAATACGAACCAGAGCCAAAGGCTATCCTGTCATTCTTTAAATTAAAAGAATCCACAGTAAATAATGACTGTAAGACATAAGGGCATCTTTAGAATTATATTGAAATGCTTTAGATTTCCCTGAACACTGTAACTATAAACCATCATGAGACAGGTGTCTATATTGCACAAGAAAAAATAATTTAGAAGATTTTATTGCATTAAATGAACACTGTATGGAAATTCAAACCAGACCTGCAACAATAATGCTTTTTGTTGAACCTATAAGATTCTAATTGCCATCCTTGGTACAAAAAGAAGTTATTTCCTGCTAATTTACTTTATATGTTAATTGTATTCTTTTTTTGTATTAACTGTGTATAACTTAGAGGCAAGGTTGACGCCAAATTCCTGTAAAACCTAAAAAAGCAACCTAAAACTCTGTCAATGGCATGCATGTGAACAGTCACAGTCTGAGTACCAGTTACTGTATGTTCAAATCAGAAATGGTCATATATTAATCTTTAATAGGTTAAGCAGTTTTGTGTAAGAGATGAATGTGAACTGAGAGCAACTCAAACCTTAACCTCTTGTTAGGCTAACAAGCCATTTGACACAAATTCAATCATATCTTACGTAAGTCAACAAACAGTCCTTAGTTGTTAGCCTTTTCTTTTGTGGATATATCATTAATATTGAGGATTGATGTAACTGAACTAAATAAACAGTAATGGTGTTTAAAAATGTCCAGTGACGCATATCGGGCTGTGGCCGTTCACACGTTTACTCCACTACACAATTTTAACACAATTCACATCTAAACCAAGATAAACTTTCCCACCCTGTTCTGGGCTGCTGCCACTGCTACTGACTTTAGAGCAGAATGGCAGAATGAGTCGACCCTCAACTGCTTTCTACTCAGCTCATCATTAAGACACTCTCCAGTTGCACTGAAACTTTGCACTAACTCTTGTCAACACTTTGTTTCCTGGAACCCCCTGTGCAACCCGGTAATGACATTTCCTTTAATTACCCTGTAAGAATGTGAAATCATAACTGGCAGAACATATGTGCGTCTTTGTGAATTTCTTGTAAACAACACCATATTCTACTCGATGATTCCTGCCTTTTTTGAATTTCAGTTTGGTGCCACATATCCACGTGCATAACTGCAGGTTTGGAGTCTGCAGATTGGGCTGAAAGCATGATATCATGACAGTAAATGTTATCACTAATACAACCCTGTCACCTGTGTTTAAGAGATCCAAATCCCTTTTTTGTGTAATAACAGAAATTAAATCAGTGTTTTAATTAAAGAAAAACAACACTGTTTAATCAAAGTGAAGTAGCTTTATTTGTTTTATTTAGAACTTATTTCAGGCACAGTATCACTTTGCTCTTCAAAAGGGTATTGATAATTAGATCGTTACAGTAATGTTAACGCCATTGTGATTTACATACATTTTTTTAATCGTCAATAGATTTTTAAACCTTGTATAATATTTGAATGTAGGCCAATTAGGGAAAATTTAAGATTTCATTTGGTAGGCCAGATTTGGCCAATATTCTGCTATTTACTATTTGCTTAGTGCAAATGATGCCCCTGGTCAGATGGTTAGATCTCAACCCCTTATAGCATCTGTGGGATTAAGAAAGAAAAAAAACAGGATGTTTGCTATGAGGAATACTACTATAAAATCAGTAGTAAGTGGTGGGTCCATTCTGACTTAAGTGGTGCAGCTAAGAAAGAATTAACTTGATGGCATTAAAATATGTTACTGTACATCTTATTTTAACTGATAACATGGTACTTACATTTTCACTTGATTGTCGTCTTTTCTTCGTGTGATTATGGCCTGTGTCAATTTTTTCTGCTAGTTCCATCTTTCGCTTGTTCCTCTTGTACGCAGATAAACTAAACTCTGTGTGAGGAAAAATTGAATCTCAAATCCACATAAATGAAGGCACCTCTTCCCAAGGTTGTTTTGAGCACTGTGTTTTGGTTCAGTTTTGCAGCTACAGAACATTAATTTCTTAGATGAAGTAAATAATAATCCGTGGAACAAGACTTACTGCTGGCCATTTTCTCTGAAGGGCATGGTGGTATTCCATGGCTGACTGCCCAATCATGTGCTCCTCGCCCCACTAAAAAGCTGACAAAATTAAACAAATTAACAATTTGCTAGAGTCACGTTAATGTAACATTAATTAAGAAACATTATAATCACCAAGGTGGTATTCTGCCAGCTGACAGTTTCCCTTTCTGTGCTTCACTCAGCAGACGGTTTGCAACCAAGACTGGGTTCTTAATACCTGAAGGAGAAGTCATAATCATCACAGAGCTAGCAATTCATTCTGTGTTATTTTATTACAGTAAAAACAAATCCAGATACAATTATGCCAGTGTTACACAAGCACACTTATGAATGCTGGGTTGCTTTTAGTCTATTTACTAAACCTTATGATAAACACGGGTTGGCAGGTATACACTTTTATCTAAGCGAACAAAGTTTCATTCCACATGCACAAATTATATTAACTGTTAAATGATGATGAGATAGTAATAAAAACAATCATTGTCTTTTGGACTGAACTTGCCAGCTTTCACCCTTGAGCTGTTAAAAAAACAAAACAAGAAAAAAACTGAAAAACAGCTTTTGTTGAAAGCCTTCAAGGAAAACTCTCTGAGAATGTATACATGTTAAAAGGTAACGCTCCAGGGGCGGCCTCTAGCTCACCCACTAAGAGCGTTCGCCCCATGTTGGCTGAGTCCTGCAGCGGCCTGGGTTCTAATCCGACCTGCGGCCCTTTGCTGCATATCAACCCCCATCTCTCTCCCCCTTTCATGTCTATCAACTGTAAATAAAAGGGAAAAGCCCCAAAAATAACCTTCAAAAAAAAGAAAGAAAAAAATAGGTGCTCCAAACGATGTCATCTGTTATTTAGCCTACATTTTTTTTGTCACATACAGCCAATCTCCTCACCATCTGCTATCTTCTCACTATCGCTAGCTGCCTGTCCCCTGAACACAGTTAAAAAAAAAAAAAGTCAGCCCAGGCTCCACAAACGGCAACAAAAACCAACTACGCCAACCTGCCCCACAAGCCATAACAAACTGCATTCCAGCCTATAACCGACAAGGAGTTAGTTGAGTCATGAATGTGCATTGTGGAAGTAACCTAACGTTGCTGAGGTGACAGCTAAACCATCTCCTTCTTGTCAGTTATAGGCTGAAACACTGTATATATCAATACATGTGTAATAACTCACCACTTATAGCCCCTACAGCACCATAATGCAGCGACTTCCCATCCATGATACTCGCATCACATTCAATTTCCCCTGACAAATTAAGGTTGGAGCCCATGCCAGCATTTGTAAAAGGAGAGTCCTGAGAACAATAAAAACATGCAAAGTCTAGAATGAAACATATTGTCAACATTAAAATGTTGAAGGAAAGTAATTCATTTGTATAATATAGTTATACTAAGAAAAAAGGGTCACCCTTTCTTGTGGTCCAAAGTCACAAACAAGACAAAGGTCAATATCTACTGTAATCCTAATTTTTTAAATCAGCAGCTTATAAAAAGGGCCCAGCTGAATGTACTTTATTTATTAAATACTTAAACATACATAAACACTACTTCTACTAGAAAACTGAATACAGGATGAGTTTTAAAGCAAGGCAATACAAAATATTTTACAAGAAACCTTAAAAAAAATATATACAGTGGTGTGAAAAAGTGTTTGCCCCGTTCCTCATTTCCTGTTCCTTTGCATGTTTGTCACACTTAAGTGTTTCGGAACATCAAACCAATTTAAACAATAGTCAAGGACAACACAAGTAAACACAAAATGCAATTTGTAAATGAAGGTGTTTATTATTAAAGGTGAAAAAAAATCCAAACCATCATGGCCCTGTGTGAAAAAGTGATTGCCCCCCTTGTTAAAACATACTATAACTGTGGTTGTCCACACCTGAGTTCAATTTCTCTAGCCACACCCAGGCCTGATTATTGCCACACCTGTTCACAATCAAGGCATCACTTAAATAGGAGCTGCTTGACACAGTAAGGTCCACCAGAAGATCCTTAAAAGCTACACATCATGCCGAGACCCAAAGAAATTCAGGAACAATTGAGAAAGAAAGTAATTGAGATCTATCAGTCTGGAAAGGGTTATAAAGCCATTTCCAAAGCTTTGGGAATCCAGCAAACCACAGTGAGAGCCATTATCCACAAATGGCGAAGACATGGAACAGTGGTGAACCTTCCCAGGAGTGGCCGGCCGCCCAAAATTACCCCAAGAGCGCAGCGACGACTCATCCAAGAGGTCACAAAAGACCCCACAACAACGTCCAAAGAACTGCAGGCCTCACTTGCCTCAGTTAAGGTCAGCGTTCATGCCTCCACCATCAGGAAAAGACTGGGCAAAAATGGCCTGCATGGCAGAGTTCCAAGGAGAAAACCACTGCTGAGCAAAAAGAACATCAAAGCTCGTCTCAATTTCTCCACAACACATCTTGATGATCCCCAAGACTTTTGGGACAACATTCTGTGGACCGATGAGACAAAAGTGGAACTCTTTGGAAGGTGTGTGTCCAAGTATATCTGGCGTAGAAGGAACACTGCATTTCATAAAAAGAACATTATACCAACAGTAAAATATGGTGGTGGTAGTGTGATGGTCTGGGGCTGTTTTGCTGCTTAAGGACCTGGAAGACTTGCCGTGATAAAAGGAACTATGAATTCTGCTGTCTACCAAGAGATCCTGAAGGAGAATGTCCGACCATCTGTTCGTGTACTCAAGCTAAAACGAACTTGGGTTCTGCAGCAGGACAATGATCCTAAACACACCAGCAAGTCCACCACCGAATGGCTGAAGAAAAACAAAATGAAGACTTTGGAGTGGCCTAGCCAAAGTCCTGACCTGAATCCTATTGAGATGTTGTGATATGACCTTAAAAAGGCCGTTCATGCTCGAAAACCCTCTAAAGTAACTGAATTAGGACAATTCTGCAAAGATGAGTGGGCCAAAATTCCTCCAGGACGCTGTAAAAGCCTCATTGCACATTATCGCAAACGCTTGGTTGCAGTTGTTGCTGCTAAGGGTGGCCCAACCAGTTATTAGGTTTAGGGGGCAATCACTTTTTCACACAGGGCCATGATGGTTTGGATTTTTTTTCACCTTTAATAATAAACACCTTCATTTACAAATTGCATTTTGTGTTTACTTGTGTTGTCCTTGACTATTGTTTAAATTGGTTTGATGTTCCGAAACACTTAAGTGTGACAAACATACAAAGGAACAGGAAATGAGGAAGGGGGCAAACACTTTTTCACACCACTGTATAACACACACACACACGTTTTGTTGCTCCGAGCATACATGCATTGAAGGCAGGAGCAGAATAAAGCGGTTTTGGATAAACAAACCGATGACACCAATGTAAAATTAAGTTTCTTTTCCTTACTGAAGGTTTTGGAGATGCTGTTGTTTTAAGTGCAATCTGGGCCTAAGATACATTTCTTCTACATTAAGTATGTAGGGTGTTTTTTAACACTGAGTTAATAAATGTTGACTTTTTTTTTTTTTTCAAACCTGGATCAAAATCAACAAACCTCAAGTTCAACCAATGCTGCGGCCACTGCTTCCACTGCAAGTGCTCCGGCTTTAAGTCGGTCCACAGCCTGGAAAAGACAGATAGAGATACCTTGTTGAAAGTGCAACAGCTTTCCAGTCAAGACATCAAATAAACCCATTGCTCATTTCAGCTTTGTAGATTACTTTCATTGTCTACCTTCATCTAAGTCAGTTACGTAACTCTATGATAAGATAGGGACAGAAACTAGAGTAGGGACAGAAACTAGAGTAAAGATAAGCATAAACCATGTAATAAGGATCCTGGATTGAATTAAGTTTGCCGTGTGTGTGTGTGTGTAAAAAGGCATTATATTCAGATGAAAATAGGCACAGTTCATCACCCATCTAACACCATTTCTATTGTAAATCAAGGGTGATGGCAGCAGCATGAGGTTGTTTTTCAGTAGTACAGATGGAAGGAACAATGGATGAAACCAAATACAAGGACATTCTTGAAGAACCTGCTTCGAGTGCCAAAGAACAAAGACTTCCATTCCAACTGCAAAATTATCTTAATACAGCCAAATTAAAACTGGAATAACTTCAAAAGGAGAATGTTAAAGTACTTGAGGGATACTGCCAAAACACAGATTGGAATCCCACTGATTATAGAAGGAATGACAGCTGTTCATAGATGCTCCCCATCCAACCTGAGCAAACCTCTAAGAAAGTGTAGGAGAATTGATAGAACAGTAGAATGCATTTGTTCACAAAAATGTAGTTGAGGGAAGTTTATACATACTCAGTATTTAGCAACTTTTAGTTACCAAAAATGTCAAAAGCAACTGAATTGAAGAGTGACAGCAAGTAAAACTAGACTGGCAAAATAATATGATGAAAGCCTTCTTTTGTAGTAAGATATCCTCAATATGAACATATTTGGAATAATTTTATTTATTTATTTTTTTTTTTAAAAAGAGTCCATGGTAGAACTTCAGACTTTACCACAAAGTAATGAAATATGTGTGGCAAGGCACCTAAAGAAATGCTCAGCATTCAGAAACAAAAACAGATTTAATACTGTGAAGTGCCAAATTATCTACATTAAAAAAATACATTTAGAAACATTCCATTAAGAATAACGTTTTGTGTACAAACAGTACAAAGTTATGTTTCTTATTTGCACACAGACACACATTTTACTATAGTAATACCAGTAAAATAAACATACTCGCTGGCAAGCTCTTTTACACACATGCTTGTACTCCTTGGCCTTGGATTCAGAATGGTATCCTGCCCCTGAAAGCAAATAGGGAAAAACAATTGATCATTCATAAAGTGATGAAAGTTGACCTCCTCAAGCAGAAAACTATATTGGGAGCCTTAATGTTTTAGTGCATGATGATCATGTTCCATAATGTTTTAGTGCATGATGGATCATGTTCCAATGCCCATAATCATGTTTACTTATTATGCTTCCTATTTCTTTCAAATAAACTCTTAAATTCTACTTGTTAATTATAGTGTGTGCACTTACCTGCATGAACTAAAACAAATCCACCAATACATTTTGGCGTTTGATTCTTGCTTGATTCCTGTATGTTGGCCAGGGGAGAGGAGGGTTGCTGCTCTTCAGCAGAATTCATTTGACTTTCCATAACCCCTGCATTACTTGATAAGCCTATCATGGCTTATCGGACAGTGTTAAGAAAATCATTTTCATGGCACACCTGTGACAGGAAAATAAATACATACATTGTCATTGAGGGATAATACAGGACAACGTTTTTGATGGACAATACAGATGTAAAGAGCCTCTTGTAAAGCAGCATGGTGCATGGTTCTCAGCTATGTACCACTGAGACCACAAATGCACTGGCATAAAGAGGGCACTAAACTTGTACTAACACTACAACAGAAGCTGATTCCACCGACAGTGAATTATGTGGTTGAAGTAATGATTCTGCACATTCTCAGTCTTTACAGCACATCCATTAATCACTATTCATTCAGTCAGTACTGTCAAACCACTGACAGTGGTAGAGAACAAATAACACCCGAGTACAAACATGTAACTAATGTTATCTAAAACATGCTATCTAATCTAATAGTCCAGACCTACAAGACTACAAATCAAAACTTGCACATAACATCAAGCTATTGCCCATCACGTTAACCTAACTTGACGTTATCCAAACAGTCCCTGCTGTTAATGTATCGTTACGCATATCAGTTTGAAATTTGCGTTAAAAAACAAACGTCATTTGGTTTGTGTTACGTGTCTTTTTTACTTTCCTTAAGTAAAGGACACTAACGTTACTTTAATAAAGTTATTTCAAGTCAAGCTAACAGTCAATTTTTTCGTTAGCTTGTAGCTAGCTAACAGCTCGCTAACACACCAACGAAACAATCTCAACTTACAACTTTCACTCATCTCCAGCGATAGAACTGGCGGCTAACCACGACGTTACCTGACATGTGTTAAATACACATGGACGGTAAATGGACTCATAAATCTAACCGAGACAAACTTTGCTTGCAGTCACTTTCACTCCTCTGTGCTAACCGCAGCTAGGCTAGAGCTAGAGCATACAGAAATTACTTCCTGGTTCATATACACGTTGCTAAGGAAGTTCGTTCCGTGCAAACAATCGCACACGTGGATGAAGCTGTACAAAATAAAAGTTGGAGGAAAATTGAATAAAATGCAGATGCAAATGTTTTTTCCCCTGCTGACATGTATTCACAAAATACATAAACAAGGTATATGAATTCTTAAGTTATTATTACAACTTGCAGCTGAAAATAATCGTCATCAATGCACTAAATTGTTAAGTAGGCTAAACACGAAGAGGAATTCAAAGACTTTTGTTTTTTATGATTTGACATTTACATTTTTATTATTTAATTTATGAGCTATAATTTTCTGCTAGGTTCATAGTGAAGTTTGACCGGATGAGAGACTATTTGTAAATCTCTCTAACTTCATCATTGTTAAAACATTTGACACAACATGAAATAATATTATGGTCAATATGATTCTACATGTGAAAAATAGGAAATTTTGCTGACCCAACAGTCTGAGAAAGGCACTGGCATCTATTTTACACTGTGTTGGAACATCTCATTATTAATGCTTCTGATTAAATTAGTTTATTTTGTTTTGCTGCACATTCTTGGGCTACATTACAAGTTGTGTGTCTGGTAAGACGATTGAGAACTTTTAATCAGAGGCCCTCTTTCGCTCAAGAGATATTTTTAGTGAAAGTTTAGGTCTTAAAGCAGCAGAACAAGTCCACAATAATCACTTTGGTTTCTCTAGAACACTAGCAGGGGAGGAAGGGAAATAAATAGTATGTGCTTTTCCTAAAATATGGCCTTCTGATAATTAAACCCTGAAGAAAAACATTCAGTCATTTCCTCAAGTGTGATGAATGACTCAGTATTGCTTCAGACAGGCAAATACACAGCCTTCGTGACTACAGTTAGTTCTTAAACTTACTGCCATGCAGTTTG
Organism: Percina caprodes; assembly: GCA_013375575.1. Lineage (NCBI taxonomy): Eukaryota > Metazoa > Chordata > Actinopteri > Perciformes > Percidae > Percina > Percina caprodes. The sequence continues at coordinate 2,881,563 of JABXJD010000023.1, forward strand.
AACTCCCCAACCATTTTTTTGCTCTTAGCTTTATTCTGTCTAAACATACAATATGTTTTATCATTACGGCCTGTTTAAAAAAGACGTGAACTTCAAGGGGTATGATACATAGAAGGTCTCAATAATGTTGGTATTCATGCAACAATCATTGCTCCCTCAGGAGGTTCTTTTTTATGTCAAAGACATAAAAATACAGTTTGAATAAACTAAAGATCTTCCACTGACGTCCTGGGATATACCTGCAGATTATCATATTTCCTATCTCAGAGAGTATTTGTCTATACTGTACCACATTGGAGATATTCCATACAAAAACGCAGCAAACATACAAAAATATAACCCCTGATCATCTAAATTCAACACTAGACCAATATTTTATATGATCTGAAACAGGCGCTTTTATGTTTATGGTCCAAGCACAAGTTGTATGGGTGGAGCCAAACAAGCACATTCTTTAATCATACTGTGCAACGTAAAGTTGTTTTCTTTGGATCAAGTCAACAGAGATGAAAGAATGCTGTTAAGCAATTAATGAGGCGAGAGCTGGGACCACAGTGCAGAGTGTTGAAGAGGGGCCAACTAGCCTTTAGGGGATGGCTTTGGTATTGCATGCCATCAAATCTCTGTGTGAACTTCTTCTTGCTGTTGTTGATGGTGTGCAGAGGAAAACTGCCAGTCTTCTTTTAATAAATGTAGATATATGTTGTGATCTCACAGCCTGCAGACATGATTTATTTGAGGCCTTCTCCGCTTCTTTATCTTGATACAGATTAACACTTGTACATAACCTTTAAAATCAAATGCATTGACATTTTACTTTAGAGTACTATGTAATCAGATATTTTAGGATAGCATGAGAAGACATTCTTAATCATCCACTAATCTACTGGAAAGTTAGAACCAAAACATATTCCTGAAAAATAATTTCACCAATATGAGCAGATTGCTGTTGAAGCATTGTTTTGTGGTGTTTTGGCAGGGACAGGAGGTCACAAGCATACTTGTGCAGTGTTGAAAGTTAATGATATAGTTTCTGTGATAGCATTTTTCCTGTGGAGTTTTATCTCTCCTAAAATATTCTGCTCTATCATCTGGCGGACATGGCAGATACTCTTTTGGATGAGTAATTAGGCACTGAGTATTTGCTTAGTTAGAGGATAATACATGATATTTGGTCTTAGAACATTAAAGAGATTTCTCCCTTTCTGTTTATGCTTTAGTCTTTTGTTACATTTAAAAAAGGGAAAAAGCCTTATAATATTATATTTAAAAATTATTTTGCTGAAAAAAAAAATGAACAGACTATGTGTAAGAAGAGTTATCTTGCAAATAAAACTGTTGATACATAGAAGCCATAACAGTTTGGATCACTTTTGTGCATATGGTTTAAACATGCTGAACATCTATCCACACCAAATCTATTCAACATGGGTTCAGCCAGCGATCAGGAAGGAATTCCTGCTGCTATGAGCAGGCAGAAAGCAGGCACGCTCTGGTGTGAAGAGACATGTTGGATGGGGACTTTATCAAATGCAGTAAAATAAGCAGAGGAAGCCTTTGCAACACATTTTGCCAAAGCTACAACCCACAGGAATCCTTCAGGAAAAGAATACTCTCAGTGTGATGCTTTTTAAATCCAACCTCAAAAACCATTCTAAGGATGTAGACTAAACAAAGTACCACTCAGTAAACCACTTTATTCACATCAGAACATCACAATGCATTTAATGACAAATTGCTCTTGTAGATGAATTACAGACTAGTTCTGATCTGAGTATTCTTCACACATTAAAGGAGCAGCCATGATCAACAATGGAATTGTCATATTTTTATCATATTTATGGGAGAAGACAATTTAGAGAATATAATGTGAAAATATATTAAATGAATGTGTATATGTGTGCATCAGATTAATGGTAATCTGTGCACGAATGAGCTAGTCTCTGCTGAGGTACTTCTCCAAGGTTTTTAACTGCTTTCGTCAGAATGGCAAGCCATTTCTCACATCTGTGGAACAGATGAGCATTATATAAAACAGGACACAATGGATGATTGGGGCAGACAATGTTTGATTGAGAAGGTTGAAAAGAACCGCACACAAACCACCAAACTATAGTGTTTTTATGTTGGCATAGGGTTGGCATTGCATTAAAGACAGCACTCAGCAATCACAGGACAGGTTCTCTGACAGTGCAAGACTGTTTCCATCTCTAATTACTGGACATTAGAACTATTTGGCAAAGTATCTTTACACATTATTGTGAAAAAACAGTGCTTTGTTTCAATTTTTTAATGCAATTTGGCTGAGGAATTATTTTCTATCTCAGAAATCATCATTACACCCTATTCAGGCTTTTACATGCACTCTATGGTTTCACTGTGTCAAACCTTGTCCGAGGCTTTCAGTAGGATACCTTTTTATTGTCATTGGCAAGATATGTAAAACTGTAAATAATTCACAGCCTCTAATTAAAGCCTCAAGGGCCAGTTGAACATACATGTCTTAAGCCCAGTTTTTCATTCAAGCCCCCTACAAAGTAGAAGTATTTAGTCTACAAAGGCTTGAACTACTGTGAAACCACCAGTTACTGCATTAAACAAATCATGTGTCTTATCATTAGGTCTGATGATATAATCTCTTCACAGACATTTCAAAAGCCAAATAGTTTAAAAAACCCACCAAAGGATATTGATATAAGAACAGGTATAAACAATTGCCATAATTATAATTCCTTTTAGCCCCTGGGCTCACTTTAAGTTACGGGTAATTTTGTGCATTTCTTTGTAGATAATTGTGTTGCTTGCTGTGCATTACGTTGCTATGATTATAAGAAGGATATGAAAAACATATGTATCAAGCCAACAAGAGATTAGACGATGCAATGTTCTTGCTGTTGACTTGTAGTTACAGCCAGCGGCTTAATCTCCTTGTGCTGTAACCATGACAATAACAATTGCCTACGCAGTCTTACACAAATAGATCCTCCAGTGTTTGGTGTGTACAGATTCTGCCCTGAACAATCAGCAAGTCACTGGGAACAGCCAGCCAATATTCTTTTGCATTTCATCTGCATTACACTAGTTGAACAAGTCCTAAACCACAATGATCAAATAATTACATACAGTATGTAGCAAATACTAGACACAATGTCATTATTTTAAATCACCCTCAGTTACAACAACGAAAAAGCCAGTAAAGTCAACAGTATTATTGTTAGTTGATTTGTAATTGGTGATCAAATTCACAAAAAAGACATTTATCATGACTGGACCCAGGATTCCACAATACAACATCCAATAACACTTTAAGGCACTCCACACACACACAGGTGTTTTTAATGACTCTGGCTGATTAGACCCTTTAGTGCTGGAAATAACGTGATGTGGACAAATAAGAATGATAACAGGGTTCTCAGGCTCTTACAGGTGCAACAAAACTAATAAGAGAGTGAGGGGAGATGTCAGTGAAGCCTCCAGATAGCACATGCCAAGAAGAGCTCTAATCAGGAAACATGAGTAAAAACATCTGTGTGACATGGGTGTGTAGAGGCTTTAGGCCCTGTTTACACGTACGTGGTTATTTTTAAAAACTATTTACATGCAAATGGAGAATTTGCTTCTGAAAACAAGTCTTTCTAAAACCTCTGTCCAGAATGGAGATTTTGGAAATCTTCGTTTGCACGGTTGCATGTAAACTGAGACAAACAGAGGTTTAGCAGAGAGAAGAGAAGTGATTGGTTGCTGTTTATGGGGTTCTGATTGGCTATTGTGGGCTTGAGCTTCTTGTTACACTGCCACCTACAGGTTTGTCATTCTCTTGATGGCATAAACACGAGGAAATTAACACTTTTCTGAAAACTGATAGCCGATTTTATTTTTGAAAACGGAGAAGTTGAAATGTCCGTTTCTGAAAATTACCGGCCACATATAAACATAGCCTTAATCTCATACCTAAAACTTTAGTGTGTATTTCAGTATAAGAATAGTTTGACAAGTTGTTAGTGTAAACAGCAACGCTTGAAGTTTTGAAGTCTGCATGAGCCTAATAGAGAAAGAAAAGGTCAAAAATCAGGGCTACACTTTGGATTAGCATCTTTCACAAGGACACAGCAGCAGGATGGGAGGCTTGCTAGCAAAAGGTGGTTTGAACCCAAAAGTCCAGTCTCCTTCTTAAAATATCCTCCTTAGATATAATAATATATACATATTAGATTGCTTAGAGTCAGATTTCCTTAAAACAGCAGTCCCTACATGCTGCAGTGAAACATCTGCCATTGAGGTTAGTTTTGTACCAGAAGCCTCTTTCAAGATATTGTGTGTGATGCCAACTCTGGCCATTAGTTATGTCTTCACTCAGTTTCTGAACAGAACCACTTTGTGTGCCCTGCTGTTTATAATGTTGCAAGATCGACATCTAGTGGTTTGGCTTAAATAGTACAGATGCAAAAACTCCAATGGCCACTACATTCAAATCTCATCTTTGTTTAAATATAGGGTAAAGGAACATACTTGAATTTGCTATTCTCAGGGCTTAGGCTAGGGAAGTTCTGTAGTTGTCCCATTGTCGTTTTTATTAGAATTGATATACTATTTTAATATTTTTAGATAAGGGTGTAAGGATGTTACAAGGACAAAATTATGAATCACTGTGCAAGATGTGAGAGCTGATTGCTTTGTCTTAATTTCCCTAAAAGGGCGGTAGCTCATTGAGATAAAGATCTTTAATTTGACCGTTTGTACGTCTGGTGAACACTGAGAAAATTTTGCCACCTTGGTCCTGGGAAACGTACATCCTTTGTACTTTGTGATATGAGCTTTTGATATAATAAGCCCAAATGGAACAGGAACATAGCTTTCACCTATACTGTCAATTTGCTGTTAATGTTATAAATGTATTTATGAAAACATTTTTACTCAGCTGTAACAACTAAGCATTGGATTTCACTAAAATAACCCTCAATTTTAAAAATTCCGGATTAGAGTACAGCTTGGATGAAAGACATTTTCCACTCTCAGATAATGTCAGCGGTCTCAGGAGCAGATGGGTCTGGACCAGAGCAGAGCTACCACAACAGATGACAGACGGTGGTCTCTGGAACCAGCCTCTCACATATGACATCAAAACTGGTCTGATCTGATCTGATCTATGTTACTGTCCTGATACTGTCCGCTGCCATGAAGAAGGAGCAGGTTAGTATGTGTTTGTGTCCTTCTGTGTGTTTAGTTAATTAATAAACTCACATAATAGCTATCTTGGCCAAAAGTATCATAAAAAACTGTCCTCATGTTGCTAATCCAAACAATTACAGTCCAGGGTCAATGCATGGCAAGGTGCAAGCATATAAGGAACAATTACCCCTTCATTAAAATCTGGACATAGGCTTATTATGCAAACTGTCACGAGAGTTCTTATAAACAGTCATTTGTTTTATTTGTTTTGTTCAAACACAAATGTTTCATTAATAGGACTAGTCAGAGGTAAATTTAGGTAGGTTATAATAATAATTCAAATCTATTACTAGTCTATCATATCATGCACCTGCATCAAACACTCTGTAATGGGATCAAATTATAATATAACTCAAAATACTGCGAAACACTGTCGAATATTGCCAAAAATAAACCTATATTTATTTTAACTAAAAGTATACTTGTTGTGACTCCAATCTGTCACCTGGAACCTCCAAATCTCAAGTAAGTCTGTTTATCTCTGCCATTTTGTCACATAGAAACAGGTGGTTTAGTGTTAACTTTAAGTTTAGGCCTAAGCTGTGCTGTTAGCAGAGGTTAGCACTGTTCTCTTAATTCAGCACACGTCAGCTAACTTGTGGCTAATTGTAGCCAAGTCTCTCGCTGGTGATGTCAATCTATCTTCTATAATCTAGTATAATAGCAGTAATTCCTGTCCTTTAGGACTCCTAAGGCCAATATTATTGCTGGAGCACAAGGCTTGACTCGCTTTTGTCTCTAATTAGCTCCGTTATGAATGTATTAAGAGAATAGTCTCCTAAAACTGGTGAAACAGGCAGTTTGTCAGTGAACGCGTTCTGCCTGTTAGGGAGTGTGCGATTTGCCTAGAAAACCTGTCCGTCAGCAGCTATACTTGTGATTGGAGGAGAGTTTTGGGGCGCGGCAAAGGTTCTGTGCCAGTAGGCTCGTTCGAGATGAACTGCGCCTCGCCTGTAAAGTGGACAAGAGCAGGCGGCAGCAGCGGGGACAAAAAGCTGCGGTAAAGTCGGACAGTTTCCATCCGATTCCAGCCGCCTTCAGACTGGACAGGAAGTGACAAAAACACTGGTGCGATTCCGATTTAATAAAATATAATCAGACCCACATATCAGTTGGTACACACTCTCTAGTTTTTTATGACATAGGCTGAATCAAGCTGTCAGCTAGCGGTTAGCCGAATTAGCTGTTAGCTAAACTAACGTCGTTAGCTTTCCTGTGGACGATAACAGCAGACCGCTACTGTGGAACAGATCGTGCAGTGCCGTAAATCCCTGGTAAATGTTCGTACATCATGATTATCATCTGCGCGTGCGCGAACATATTGCACATGCGCAGAACGGATCGTGCAGGTAAGACGGATCGTGTACCGACACCGACCATAGACTGTATATTATTGACGGTCTATGGTACCGACAGAGCCTAGTGACACCTAGTGTTAGCGGCAGGTAGAGAGGGCGGAGCACGTTCTCTTAATACATCCATGACGGAGCTATTGAGCTATTTGTGAACATTTGTGAGGATTCCTGTGGAGGTGTGGTCTCTAAGCCTATGTAAATTACCTGTAAACCACGCCCTCTTTGTCCTTCCCGTCAGGCCCATCCCTCCCTACGCCAAAAAAAGTGACAGAAAGTTTAAACTGAAACACAGTGACATTGTAAAAAACGTTAAAAAAACAAAAATAAATGTAGATTGACATTGGAAAACCTCATCAATCATAATGCAAAAAAAATGTCAAAGTGAAATAATATCATACAATTGTGAGATTTGTATTTTATAATTCAGTTCAACAAAATTTCAGTGCCAATATTTCTTGTTTCAATGCCACATTTTATTTTCAATACCACAGGTTACTGTCACTGTTCTAGCGCTATACATTAGTTCCCTCACACCAAAGAGGAGGATGAACCGTCGGAAACAACCTACCCTGTCTCCCAAGTGCGTGGTCCTTATCTGAATGACTCAGCAGTCGGACCAATCGCGTGCCCACTTCCCCGTTTTAGACACCCAATCATTTAGCTGGCATTCGTACACATAATTTACGGCGCAATCACGGTAGGTTGAGCCAACTGAGGTCCATAGACATTTGACAGCGGCACAGGTGATACAACCGTCCAGAAGCTGTTTCACTTTACATTTCAGTTTTTCCCCAAAGCACTATTCACTGTGAGCCTGGGGTTGCCACAGTCAAAAAACAACCATTCGAAGTCAAACCATTCCAGCAGCATGAGCAAAAAGAAAAAGGACTGGAAGACTGAAAAAGGTAAGGCTTGTTTTTGGGAGGAATGAGGCTATCATCATATCCATGACAGACAGCATGATTTTAACCATGCTAGAAGATTGACAGCCCCTCTTTCTTTCTTCTACATATCGCTGAGACACTACTTCTATTCGGTAACCACGCACGGCGAATGTGCAGATGTCAGAATGATGTTGCGCCTCTTTTTGGCTCCCGTCCGTAATGTTTGACATTCGCAATAACACTGTTCACATATTGCCTCTTGCCTCCTTATTAGCTTACATTTAAGGCTCTCGCAAATTTTTGCTAAACCCTTATTTACATGTTGTAATACTCACATATCCTGAATTCCACTTGTGTGATAGGCTACAACAACAGTAACGTTTGCTCAGAGTTGCAAACAACCTTCTCTGCTACTAAATATTGCTGTAGCAAACAGCAGGTCACGCCGTAGTAAAACAAAGGAACGGAGTGGCTGTTAGTTTAAAACGTCGTTGTTTATCATTTTTCAGAGGACTGTTCCTCTGTTTCAAACACAGTCAAAGTTGCGAATGTTGCTATGAAACTGGCCCATTTGACTCTAATTGCATTTTAGTTTCAGAGACACGAATCGACCTGTTGTGCTCAAAAAGGGCTAAGAAAGACATGCTAACCCTATCGATATTCATAAGTTATTTATTTATTTGACTCAGTGAAGCTTCTTCATGGTAGACATTGACACTTGTTACAGTAGGTACAGCACAGGTGTAACTAATCACATAAATTAATGCTGGTTTCATTCGTTTATGCCACCATGTCACTACGTCACTGGGAGAGCGTGCACAATACAAGAACCTTGCAACTAGGAACCACCGAAATTGAATGTAGCCACTGTATTCCTCATCATATTACATTGGCTGAATGTGGCGGTGTTACGGTTCAGACAAATTTCCAGCCCTGGCCTCTGTTCAGCATAAATGTGGTTGCAATTAGGTTAATAACTGAAACAAGAATTCGTTGTCATCATTGCTAATATTGTTGGTAAGTTATTAATAAAAAAAATATGGTGGCTTGTTTTTTATTGAAAAATACTGAAGTTCATTTAGTGTCTCGCCATCAAGCCAATTGACTCATTTTTTGGAGTGTATGTAAACATCTTTATAATGGTCATTTAAATTCTCTGAGCAAAGATAATAATTAATATCCACCAGCCGTTTCTAGTTCAAGCAGGTAGCAGCATGGAATGAACATCAAAGTAAATCAGATTTCATATTCTGAGCATACACCCCTCTAGCTAAAATTGTGTTAAAAGGAGATCAAGGCAAGTCAAAATATTAAAGAAATTCTGAAACTAAAAGAAGTTAAAGTGATTATTTAAAAAAAAAAAAAAAAAAATAGTGGTTTGACCCAGGGCTAGTCTGTAGGCCTGTTTGGGTAAGTACCAACAAAGTAATAACAACAAATAATTATTGTAAGTTGTGTTGGCAAAATCAACCATATTTTAAAATGGGGTAAAACATGCAGAGATTTGTCAGGATTGTTCTGAAGTTGGACATCTTTCATAAACAAAATGAACTAAATAAGGAAACATGAAACGGGAATATAAATAGTATTAAAAGACTACATAAAATGAGATGTTATGTGACAGGCAGTCACATCTCCTTTTGTTTTGTTATTAGAATTTGGTTCAGGGTTGTGTGAGTGACGAAGTGCTTTAGTGTAGTCCAGAGAGCTTTGCTGTGTTCAACCTCAGCACTGCCTTTTTATTCATCCATGTAGAATAAAAGCAGCCTTGGGAATGACAGAAATGGGCAAGAGGGAGAGGAAAATATGTAAGGAATAGAATGGATATCCCCCACTGCGGAAACCTTTTTAATATAAGCCTTACCTACTGCAGGATGTTGCCAAAAGACTACCTACGGATCCTTGTATTTCTTACCACTGGTCCACCTCTACTGCCTCCTATATTTTAGGCTTTCATTTGTGTAAGAGGCAAGTCTCATAACTTATGGTGCTTTTTAAAGAAATGGTACACAGTTCCTGTAGGGTTTTATTATATGCAAAGCATCAAAGCCCCAACCTCCAATTTCTGTGTGTAAACTTAATATAGTAAAGTAATATGCTTTTGTGTAGTGCCATATCACATTTAGTTTGCTTAAACTATTATTATAGTAGGGATGTTTTAACTGACCAAAGTCCACACTTTGTGCACTGTGGTGTGTATTTGGCAAAGATTTCACAGTGGAGCACGTACTTAGGATGAAGCTTGTTTTGCAGAACAGCCCAGTTCTGTCTGGAGAAACAGCAGCAAGTTGATGCTCTTTTGCAGTCAGTGGAGATGAACATTAGGAAACAAGCTGTGAGGATCCAAGAATGATATAGCAGTACAAAGGTTAAGCAGCAGCTGTGTGATGTACTAATGTTAGCCAATTATGTTGGCATTTGTTGCTAAACCCAACAAAGAAAAACAAAATACTGACACTTCTTGCACACAGCAGCTTAAGTAACTAGTAGCAGTTTGTAGCTTTTGGGAATTGGTGACATGTCTCGATACTGAGTTTAGTTTTTCAAAATTGCAACTCAACACAACAGTTTATCCAAAATGCACAAATGCAACCAAAACACTCCATACACATATCAGAATCAAATTGTGTACCAGAAATATGTATCACTATTCTATCATTTCATTTATGTATTTTAACATAAACCAATATTCCAGCACAACAAAAAGGGCACTTATTTATTGCATGGATTGTGCTATGTTACAGTTAATGTAACAGAAATATATCAGAAATGCTGCAACAAGCTTAATATGTATGTCCCATTAATGCAATATAAAACTATTTATATTCACTTTGTGTAGGACAGCTACAGACCTTACACCTTCTGTCCTACTAATACACCTGGGAAAGAATATTTACTACCAGGGTGTACCAGCAACATTTTTTTGTTGTTTTTTTAAATATATAAAGTTCAAATCAATTAAGTTCTTTGGCAAAGTATTGATAATAAAGTCACATAACTCGTCACTTAGTGTAGGGGGCAGAGCAGTACAGAGCTCGAGCGAGGTAGGACAAACAGTTCAGAGTGCAATGAAGCTTAGGCAGGGTTACATAGTGCAGTGGTTCTCATCTAAGAGCCATTGAGACACAACAGTATGTACATTTTTATTCCAGCCAATACACACAACGCCCGCAACCAAAGAAGAGGGACTAATGAGTGTAATCAACTGGTGGTGAGGTGTCTGATTGGAACGACAGCCTGCATTGTTTTGGGTCTTCATGGCACATGGCTGAGGACCCCTGATGTAGAAAGTGGGTTAGATTGCCATTCAACCAGAGTACTTGTGTTCAGATGTCTTGGATGGCAGCTACACTACTGAAGCAAGACTCAGAATCCCTACTAGCTCCAGGGGGTGCTCTTTTAATGCTGATCCTGCACTTTTTAATTCATGAAGCAGTGTCACATTATAAAATATCACTTTTATTGAAGACCACATTTTTCATAAAGCCAATTTAGAAAGCCAGGGTCGTGTGGCGCTGCAGCAGTGAGGAGTGGGACATGGTGCAGGACCAGCAACTGTCCTATAGGTGGTGGTCAGCTGAAATAAAGGAGGTACGCCGGGAGACAGTTTGCTGGGACATTATAAATTACACCTAGTCTTTTTTTTTTTTTAATGTCCTAAGTAAGTTTGTGGCTCTCCTAAGTGAGTTTATGGCTCTCACTGAAAGTGAGTTACATTTGTTATTAACTGTCTGTGCCAGTACCAAGTCTATTTCCCCCTATATCTATGGGACCAGCTTTATTTTCACTTACATAAATGTATGGTGTCTTTCTTCCACAGAGAGACTGCTTCGTCTAGATCGGGAGGAGAGACGCAAGGAGTATCGACGTCAAGACTTTATATCTCTGGACAAGATCCCATCCTGGAGAGAGGAAAATAGACGTAAGAGAGACATCTTATTGTTGCTGAATACCTGTTGAGTTTGGTGCGGCTAATACACTGATTATGACACACACATTATGGCACAGTTTACAAAGCCCAGCCAAAAAATATGTATTCAATAATTCTAATGGCTACTTCAGTTTATTTGTTTCATATTAAGTAGCTTTAATAGTTCTTGAGCATTTAGACACACTATTTGTGTGAATATGTCCAGTAAGCTTATGTTGCATACTTAGATTTTCTCGCATACACAAAATCCACATACTATGTAGTTTGAGCACAGTACATACTCAATTTTACGTTATATATGTATGTGTATCCTATCAAAGTAAACCTTTTTAAGAAATGTGATTTAGATGATGGGAAAAGGTGATTTGCTAAAGTTTGTAAAACATTACAAACATCATACTAATCTAGTCTAGTTGTTCACCAAGCATAGAGCTTTAGAACAGTCTAACACACCAATAAAGACTCAGGACTTGTAGGTTACAGTACGTTGGAAAAAGTTAATTTCAAAAGTACTTGTGATATTCTAAATCATAACTAATGATGCTACAAAATTACTGTTATGTATAAGTAATTTTTCAATACCCACCTTAAAAATATCAATATGACTTGTGCTATAAGGTTTGTATTTAAAGGTCCCATGACATGACAATTTCTCTTTTTATGAGGTTTTTTAGCATTAATATGCATTCCCCCAACCTGCCTATGGTCCCCCAGTGGTTAGAAATGGCGATAGGTGTAAACCAATCCCTGGGTAGCCTTCTCTGCCTTTTGAGAAAATAAAAGCTCAGATGGGCCGCGCTGGAATCTTGCCCCTTATTAGGTCATGAGGGGGCAAGGTTATCTCCCCTTTCTCTGTTTTGCCTGCCTAGAGAATTTGGCCCACCCATGAGAGAGAGACCTCATTGCTTTCAAACAAGCCAAGTAGCAGTTGGTCAAGGCCCCCACACCCCCAAGCTACAGACACAGAAATGGCACATACTAAGGAAAGCTCATTGTGGGACTGGCTCTAGTGGCTGTAATTCTGCACCAAGGCTGAATTTTGGGAAAGAGACTTCAGATACAGTATTAGGGGACCACTAAGGTCTATATAAAAGCATCCAAAGAGCACCATGTCATGGGACCTTTTAAACCATAATCAAATCTCGGTTAGATTCAGAATACTGTATTGCAAGTAGCAACATTTTTTTGGCATGATATTCTGCAGGATCTTTACACATCTCTGCCTTTTTTAAATAACATGTTTCAATAAAAAATAAAACAATTTCTGTACCATAAATAGAGATAACATTTAAGTTACTAATAAGTGAGAAATTATTGAAAGACTGTTATGTAAAGTTGTCCGTTTTAATTGGCTTTAGATGAAATATAAGTACTCTGATGGGTTCCTAATGCTGCAGGGAGGTCATGTATAGAAAAGAATAAGGGGTTATACAATGTATGCCAGCAAAAAGCTATTCAAAACATACAGTTTATGTTGGTGGCAATTCATCTGACACTGATATACAACCTCCATACACTACAAATGATGTTCAGTGAAGTAAGGTAGAATAGCAACTTGTTTACGAGTGCTTTGGGATATGCAAACATCTGCTGTGGTATTCTTCTCTACATTAAATTAAACAAGGCATAATAACTTTTTATGACGGTTTGGGAGACTCTTAGCTGATGTATTGTCCATAAGAACCAGGGTAACTGCTGATTCACAGCTCTTTGGTTATAAACATTGCTTGGCTCCACTCTAAAAAGAGATAGACTTTACAGATTAGTCGTGGCTAAACTTGCCTGGCTTGTTATCCACAGAATAGTTAATAGTTCATAGAAATTTCCACCAAATGCATCACACATTTAGATTCTTTTTTTACAATATGAAAGGATGATTACTTCAAATTCACTGTATCCATGTGAAAACACTATCTGGAATCTTGATGCCACAATACGTAAAGTATTGGCCATTTTTTATTGTATTTTAAATTAATTTATATGAAGTATTGCTATACAGGAAACTGGAGTAATGGATAAATTAAGTTGTATTTCTCAAACAGTCACATTTTAAGATTTTGTCTTTTCAAGTACGTTTGAGAACCATTTATTAACCTACTTTGTGTTTATTCAAAGGAACAGATTATGTGTGTATTTGAGTGATAATATATTGAGTAATATTTTAATATTAATAATACAATTTAAAATTAAAAATCTTTTTTGAATTAAATTTATTTTTATTTCAGCCAATGACAAAGAAGAAGGGAAGGAGCTGATGGGTGGAGGAGGGCTGAGTGATAAAGTATCTCTCTACAAAGGAGATATTACCGTCTTGGAGGTGGATGTCATAGTCAATGCTGGTAAGGATCTGCCCTTTTGACCTTTTGTTTGCTGCTTGAAGGCAGCTCGGCTATAAAATAGTTCTTGGCTGCCCTCTACTGTTAAGACTCTGAAAGTGCTGGTTCTTGAGGCATTACACAAGTGATGAGTGTGATTTGAGGCAAATGTTGAACTGGACATCTGCTCTTGTTGATCTGACTTCTCATAGGCTGAAATGCAGTGACCTTTTGTTACTCAAATTGCAGTTATTTCTCCTGCCAGTTAAACACAAGGTTACTGACTGAATTTATTTTTTTTTGATTGGCAGTTATATTAATCTCATTTGTGCATCTTTCATCATCAAAGATGTGGCATGTGTGTGCTGTTATGAGTGGTCACATATCTAATGCTGCTATTGGGTAGAGATTTGTAACAGTGAGTAAAGAAGGTTGCAGAATCAGAGAGGGTAAGCAGAAATGCCAATTCTCACAGATTTGTCCTACTGTTATGTAATTTTCTGCAGTATACTCTGCTCACAACCTACACACAAATAATCAGTGGTGCTAAAAGATTGCTTTACCTGTTGCTTCCACAGCTGATGCTCAGGACCAGCAGCTATAGACTTGAAATTCCCACACCATAGCTGTATAGTAGCAGTAGATTAAACATGGTCTACTTTAGCTTACTGCAGTTGTTTCATAACTCTTCCTTCCTGCTCCTTCCATGCTGCAGTATTTATACACACACATACACACACACACACACACACACACACACACACACACACACACACACACACACACACACACACACACACACACACACACACACACACACACTACAGTCTACTAAGCAGTGTGCATCTTGTGTGAGATGAATACTCTATAATTTATGCAAGATTAATAGATGTGAAAAACAGACTGCTCTGTTGGATAGGGCTAATGAATTGAATTTAATCTATTATGTAAATACCCTTCCTGTTGAGGATAAGGTGACATGACATTCTGAATCATTGTCAGCATCATGTAAAAATACAAAATGCAGTTTAGTACACAAACACCTGACACACACCTAAATGTCATGGCAATTGTCTTTCTTTATGATATTGTCCTTTACAAATGTAGCACTTGTAGCTGATATTATATTTCAGTTTGTTTGTACTTTGTGATAACTGTTACATGTGTGAATTATATTGATGTATTCTATTTAGTTGTATCTAAGCTCTATATGGGTAGATATGTCTGAATTTGTATTTAACTTTGTCATTTAATCATTAAGTACACATGGTGTTATATTCCTGTTATAGTATAGACTGACATTTGATTGAACGTATACCCCATTTTGTTGCCATTTTATGTTCTTTACAGTCAATATCTTAAACAAATCCAGGTTAACAAACTAGGTTACTAAGTGACTAGAAAAATATGGCATATGAGAATGGATATTAGGTTCAGGAGAGAGCATTGCAGGTATTTGTTTTAAACTGTTGAATATTGTTCTAGCAAAGGCAGACAGTTAACTGTAGCAGTTAATACTGCCAGACATCCAGGCTCTGTTTGAGCTACATGTTGGCCAGGAGGTAATTCATTCTGTTTAGCAGGCTGTCCGACAGTCTGAAAGGGTCAAGGAATTGCTGAAGCTTTTTATAATTTCCAGAAGGTCTTTATTCATACTGCAGGACCAGTTGTCTTTGGGCAGGTGGTTGGATTGATAAGAACATATAGCGGTGTACTTTGCTGCACAGTTTTGTTCACCATCTATGACACGTTCTGCTCAACAACAGTAGTATGTTGTGAAAGTAAATTTTAATGTGACTGTATTATTCTAGATGAGATTCTCTTTATCATTGGTAACAAAATACTTTGGTTTTACTGTATGACATTATATTTATTAGTAGAATAGGCTGGACATGCTCTGGCTGTAATGACCCTTGTCCAAATATAGTGAGTAACACAGTTCTGAGCAGTATGTAAACAAACATTGGGGATGTTAGCTAATGTAGTTTTGATAGGATCTTTGCATAGTTTTCTTAACTTTATGACTTTCATCTATTCACTGCTTCTAATCTCTAGCCTGCAATATTTTCATTGTCTCATGCTATTTTTTTATTTAGGTTTGGCACAAGTTGACTGCTGTCTATGAAGTGTGATACTTTTTTCACACAAAGTATTAGCCTCTGTCTTTTCCCACGAGTCAAACAATAAGTGAAGGTATACTACTGATGCAAATTGTAGGTAAATGTGAAGGTTTTTGTGTGAAATGAATGGAAACATACCTTTTCCACTCTTTGCATACAGTGGTGCTCGAAAGTTTGGGTGCCCAAGGTAAAAATTTATATTAATGTGCATAAAGAAGCCAAAAAAAGATGGAAAAATCTCTAAAAGGCATCAAATGACAGATTAGACATTTGTATAATATGTCACAAAAAGTTAGATTTTATTTCCATCATGTAAACTTTCAAAATAACAGAAAACAAAAAGATGGCGTCTGCAAAAGTTCGGGCACCCTGCAAAGTTTATAGCATGCAATGGAATATATAAATAGTTGACGCTCACAAAGCAGGAGAATGCTATAAGAAGATAACAAGGGTTTTCAGATGCCAATATTCTCTGTTCGGAATGTAATTAAGAAATGGCAGTCATCGGGAACAGTGGAAGTTAAAGCAAGATCTGGAAGACCAAGAAAAGTATCAGACAGAACAGCTCGCAACATTGTGAGAAAAGCAAGTCCAAACCCACATTTGACTGCACGATCCATCCAGAAAGACCTGGAGACACTGGAGTTGTGGTACACCATTCCACAATAAAGAGATACTTGAACAAATATGGTCTTCATGGAAGAGTCATTAGAAGAAAAACTTCTACGTCCTCTCCACAAAAATCAGCGTTTGAAGTTTGCAAATGAACACATAGACAAGCCTGATGCATTATGGGAACAAGTTCTGTGGACCGATGAGGTAAAAATAGAACTTTTTGGCCGCAGTGAGCAAAGGTACGTTTGGAGAATAAAAGGCACAGAATTTAATGAAAAGAACCTCTGTCCAGCTGTTAAGCATGGGGGGGGATCAATCATGCTTTGGGGTTGTGTTGCAGCCAGTGGCACAGGGAACATTTCACGAGTAGAAGGAAAAATGGATTCAATAAAATTTCAACAAATTTTGGACGCTAACTTGATGCCATCTGTGAAAAAGCTGAAGTTAAAGAGAGGATGGCTTCTACAAATGGATAATGATCCTAAATACACCTCAAAATCCATGGTGGATTACATCAAGAGGCGTTTAACTGAAGGTTTTGCCATGGCCTTCACAATTTCCTGACCTCAACATAATTGAAAATCTATGGCTAGACCTTAAAAGAGCAGTGCGTGACAGACAGCCCAGAAATCTCAAAGAACTGGAAGACTTTTGGAAGGAAGAATGGGTGAAGATACCTCAAACAAGAATTGAAAGACTCTTGGCTGGCTGCAAGAAGCGTTTCCAAGCTGTGATACCTGCCAAAGGGGGTAGTATAAGGTATTAACTCTGCAGGGTGCCCAGACTTTTGCAGATGCCATTTTTTTCCTGTTATTTTGAAAGTGTAAATGATGGAAATAAATTTAAACTTTTTGTGACATATTATACAAATGTCTAATCTGTCATTTGATGCCTTTTGGAGAGTTTTACATCTTTTCTTGGCTTCTTTATGCACATTAATCTTAACCTGGGGTGCCCTATCTTTCGAGCCCCACTGTAATTAGACTACTTATTATATATTTTTGTGTGTACGGTGGACATGAACTGAAGTACAACTACAGGAGCAGGTTGTTGGTCTGTTCCTGTGCTGGCCTACCTGGTTGCAGAGTTAGTTCCTGCAGTCAACTAGGCAATTCAACATATAGATAAGATATTGATGCTGTAATGTGAGATGAAATATTGAAATTTTTGTCATGTATTTTGACACACAATTATGTATTGCTTAACTGTTGATTTATTATCTTTAAACAACCACCTCATGACTTGTCTATTAGTACTTGGACCCTTTCCTTTCTGGAAAAGGTAAGGTTTCTTTTTTTTGGAGCTCTCAACGGCTCACATAAATGGAGCCCCGGGAAAGACTTTGGCCACTTAGCTGTGTGTGTGTGTGTGTGTGTGTGTGTGTGTGTGTGTGTGTGTGTGTGTGTGTGTGTGTGTGTGTGTGTGTGTGTGTGTGTGTGTGTGTGTGTGTGTGTGTGTGTGTGTGTGTGTGTGTGTGTGTGTGTCTGTGTGTGTCTGTGTGTGTCTGTGTGTGTCTGTGTGTCTGTGTGTCTGTGTGTCTGTGTGTCTGTGTGTCTGTGTGTCTGTGTGTCTGTGTGTCTGTGTCTGTCTGTCAATGTCTCTTGTTTGTCTTTGTTTGTGAGCTGCAGGTATTCCTGCTGTTGTGTTTTGTTGTCTCCCTCCTTCCTGGTGCCTGTTGCACAAAAGTAGAATAAAGATATCCAGGACAAGTGAAAAAGCGGAGCTTGACGTAGTGTGATCTGCTCATTGCGGCATAATCGGTTGCATGTTTGCCTAGCCAGGATGAACAGGTGAAGCTATGTCAAGCCAGGTTGAGATAGCTGGGATAAGTGCACGTTTACGGCTTTCTTAAATAGACCACGGTATCGATCACAGATTTACTGATGCAGAAATGGAGAAGACGCATGTGGCATATGTTTCACCCAATGAGCAGCAGTTTCTAATAGAAAGTAACGAGGAGGTGAAGCATATAATATGCAGAAAGGGAAATACAGCTGTTATCGAAACTGAGAAAAAAAGCCCAACAGACTATAGCGGACCGATTTTAAATGTGTAAGAATGTAAAAATATCTACTTAGTCTACTAGTCACTCCACTTTTTGTTGTTTTGAATAAATGTTCTAGTTTTACTTTAGATTAGATTCAACTTTATTGTCATTACACAGGTACAGGTACAAGGCAACGACATGCAGTTTAGGTCTAACCAGAAGTGCAATAGCAGTAAGTGCAGGATATACAATGGTTTCATAAAGTGTATTTCAATAGCCTACCATGTAAAGCACAATATAAATGTATTATTATTTAGCCTACTTTGCCTTAAAAGTAAGCAGAGGGAATTAATGTTCCTCAGGAAATTTCAAACCCTTATTCACAACGCGATTCATGCACAAATCTCTACAAAAAAAACTAAGTGACTTCAATACATGCGGTGAGCATATATGTAAAACAATATTCATGCTTTTATTCTTCTGACAAGTGACAGCACTAAAATAAAAAGATTAAGAAGCATTGTGGTGTTCCCGGTGTGATGAATGTAAACTACACTATATACGTACATAGGCCACTTTATTGGTCCTGTGATGTGAGACTTATTGAGAAGGCTATGAAACCAAAGTAAGCTATAATTAAAAACATTAGGCCTACATAAGGAGTAACACAAACTGTCCTTTAATTAGAGAAGGA
Source organism: Percina caprodes (assembly GCA_013375575.1). Taxonomy (NCBI): domain Eukaryota; kingdom Metazoa; phylum Chordata; class Actinopteri; order Perciformes; family Percidae; genus Percina; species Percina caprodes. The sequence goes on from JABXJD010000023.1 coordinate 2,900,693, forward strand.
CGAGCAAAATGAAATCATGAATGTATTGGTCTCTGACCAGTCTGCCATTATTATCATCTGGGAATATCGCTGCATTGTCCCACTTAATCTCCGGAGCGCGTCCTGTATAAACCTGAAGCTGCACAGACCATGGACGCTGCGCTGCTCATCTCATGTCTACTTTTACAGAGAGAGGGCACACTGACGCGACACACAGGTCTGCCAGCAGGTAGCGGCAGCACGCCAGGCAGCCTCGAAACACTACCGTCCCACCGGGAAAAGTCCTGACTCTCCCCACTCTGCATCTGGGTGCCAGTGCAACCATTTCTAACCATCTAAACAACTGCAATAGTAATTTAAATCAAACTCATGACAACCATAGTGACAAATAATGCATGTTGTTAAAAATAAATCAGAACACATGCAGAAGACAAGGGAATAACTTAAACACGTTTATTTCGGATCAGAGCGGCAGCTGATTTAAAACATGAGACTCCAGGATTAATCTTAGCCTGGCTGTTAGCCTGCTCTGGACCAGGCTAGCCGCAAAGAATAAATCTCCATGGTTACTTGGCTGGGTTTAATTCAACCCGGTTTTGTGCAACCAAGTCAAAGCTAAATTTATCCAGGATAACTTGAATATCCCGGCTTAATTTCTTATCCTGGTTTCGTGCAACAGGACCCTGTATTTCTTCCCTTTGTTTTGGTGTGGAAAGAGTTGATCGCAAGGAAGGATTGTGGAAAAGTTGCACTGTGCCTTCTTCAGTGTGTGTAGTGTACTTTTCTGCATGTTGTCATCTGGAACAATGTTTTGCACTTTTGTTTGGCTCTTTGAATAAAAACAATTGGACAACAAAAAAGACTGCATAAGCAATAGGACTGTGCAAAAAAATTTATTCACATTTGTATCGCGATTCAAGCTCTACAGATAAAAATTAGATTTATAGAATTCCAATCATTTTTTTTTAAATTCATTTTTTCGTTTTGTAATGGCATGTATACTATCACATGAAAAATAACTACATTTACATACTGTGAATCGTTTTTTAATTGAGAATAGTTTTTGAATCAAATTGATTTGAATCTTGAGTCTTAAAATCAATATCAAATCGTAAAATTTTCTGAATCGTGCACCCCTAATAAGCATTCTGTTTTTTGAATGTAGCGCATGTGAATTAACAATGACTCCAAAATGTCAGCTGTTCAGGAAGTAGGCTAAGTAAAGCTGCAGTGTTTCAAGCTTGTTTGCAGCTGACATCTTGTTTTTATATGATCACATAACCTTTTGAATATATTTTATAAGCCAAATAGATAATTTGTGCAACAAGATTTTATCATGACAACATCAATATGTTGGTTGCAAAGGAGAAGCGCCTATAATTTTAGGGGACACAGGCCAGCGTGGTACAGCTGTTATGGTGGCTGGGTAAAGCTTTTACAGGGTGTCAAGTTGCTTTATGGCCTCCATTAAAGTTTAATTATTAGGCTCATTGAGTTTTTAAATTCTTCCTTAATTCTGTTTGGCTGGAGGTTGGGCAGAAGGTGCTCAAACTGTCACCTGGGTGAGAGCCTGGAGAGTCCAGGACTGGAAGGGCTTTAGTAACAATTGGTGATCTGCAGGGGTGGAGGACAGGATGGCCATATATGACAAGGTGGCTTGGACTGCAGCATCATCCATCCCTGGCAAATGGTCCAAATCAGCCTATTCTAGAATGAGCCTGAAATGGTCTGCCTCCACTCTGCATAAAATGTTGTTAGAGCCTTACTCATGCTCCCTGTAACCCTCTTTCTACTGTTTTTAAAGGATGAAACGGTCTAGATTGCTTTTTAGGAGTGCAGACTGTTTTGCCCTTGGTATTGATCTCTTGAGTAAGGGACTTTCTGTCCTGCACAGGCTGCATTTTTCTCTTTTGTATAATAGTTAGGGATGGGTGATGTGGCCTGAAATCCATATTGTGATATACAATCTCTTGTTTCTTGTGATAACGAAATATCTCACGATATATAAATTATAATATAACCATTTCAGAGCGGGTTACATAGACCCTAAGGAAAGCCAAACTTAAAAATCTTTTTTTTAAAAGAGAAATAAACGTGTAGTTTTGAGAACATGTATTGTCCAAAACTGTAATTATACAACATAATGTTGCAGATGAATAAAATTCAAGTACACTAGTACACAAGACTTCAACAAAGAAAAAGATTAAAGTATTGTTTCTTTCCTTTAGTGTAAACCATTCTCAAAGGCACTACATTTAATTTAGGTCCATTCAAATGAAAACATAATAAAGTGCAAAATGAAAGCATAATACTTTTTTGGGCTTTTTTTTCAGGTTTCACTAAAAGTTAAAAGGACGATAAAACTAAGCTTGCCTTTTTCATGGCAAACACAAGATCATGTCTTTGATTTTTCTCCTTGTCTTTGTGCTTGGATTTCATGCAAGTGTCACCATCCCTCTCAGATCAGATTAAGGTCGTAAAGATAGCGGTGCAAAGTGGAGAGGACTTCTCTTATCATGATAACTGTGGTAATTATGCACAGGTGTTGACTCCTAATCCATTACCCGCTGTAAACCTTTCCCATCTTTTGGTATTAGATCATTTTTTACAGGAACCAATTTAGTGTGCACAGGGAATCTGGTTATGAACGCTATAAAGAACCTGACGGGGTTGAGATGAGTGCAAGAAAGGCAATTGGTATTCAGTTGTATGAAGCTGCTCCTCCTGCAGTCATCACAGGTTTGATAAGAGCAGGGACTCTCGGAGGGCAGAATACCATGATCCAGTGAAGATAGACTTTTATAAGAGTTTTGATATGCAGTCCATTTTAATATTGTTTGCCTGTGGGGCTGCTTGGCACAAAGGCAACATTGTTTACCTTTATGGACATCCATGCATAATGTACAGTACAGAAACCCACTGAATAGAATACAATGTTATTCTGTGGTCTTATTCATCGCAAGGTAACATGTAGAGGGTCAGGGACGTACCTGGTGGTTGTGGTTCACCCTTCCCAGCTTATTAGAAACCTCAGTAGTTGGCAGTTCAGAAACAGCAGGATAATGATGTGTAATGTCCAGGGAATATTACATTTTTCTCTGAGACACATGCCTTAATGGAGAGTACTGCCTTATTTATTAGGGAATGACTTTTTGAGTTCTCTGGTAATATTTTAGCCTGCAAAGCACAGCTTTCTAGAATGAAATGTAGATGTGGCATTTTTATTTACCTGCTGAGCTCTTTGTCTATAGATAGACTCTGAAAAGACTGACTTTTTCCTTTTCTCTTCTTACCAACTTTAGGGTGCTTTTAAAGGTCTAGTTGTTATATATGACAATATAGTTACCTTTTTTCTATTTTGTGAAAGCCAATAATCTCTTGAGAAATTGATTTGTTGTCCAAATCCTTATTTTACCGCCTCTTTCTAACAGCAAGAAGGTTCTGGGTTTGAATCCAGGTCGTTCCGGGCTTTTCTGTGTGGAGTTTGAATGTTCTCCCCGTGTTTGCGTGGGTTTCCTATGGATGCTCCGGTTTCCCTCACCATCAAAATACATGTACTAGGTTCTCCAGTCAGTGCCCTTTATCAAGGCACTGGCTCAGATCTGGAGTTAGTCCCCGTGCGCTGTACATGGCTGCCCACGGCTCCCTTGAGGGATGGGTTAAATGCAGAGAATGAATTTTCGCTACATGTCTGTGACAATTAAGTACCTTTTTAGATTACTGCTGGAGACATTTTTGAGCTGTTATGGCGTAGGTTTGCTTAACAATACACCCATACAGGCTAACACTAAACTGTGGCATGACATGCCAAAGAATGATGTCAAAATAGTTTTTACTTTTCCATTTCCCTTAGGGATTGATAAAGCCTATGGCTTTTCATTTTCCTTCCTACTGTTTGGGGATCTTGTCGGTGTAGACTCTTCATTAGATTTTCTGTCAGGCCATGGATGTGCTGCACAACACACTCAGCCCCTGGAGAGTCTGGCTCGACGGGTCTATCTGTCTCTCTGCAGATTCACACCATGTGCCATAACCTCCCTGAGTGATGTAACCATGCTCCCAGCAGTATGACTGCAATTCAGGGTCTCTCATTCTCTCTCAGTTCTCTTTCAATCTGGTGCCAGTTGCGTATACATGAAAGTGTACACACACACACACACACACACACACACACACACACACACACACACACACACACACACACACACTACATTTTAGGCCATGGCAGAGAACTGGTAACTTTGTGAGCAAACTTGTGATTGTTGCACTGTCACACCAAGAATGAAAATCAATGCCCCTGGCTGAGAGATTTTGCTGCTCTGTTGAACAGTGAAATGACTCCGTTAGTGGGTCGGTTGGGTCCTGCACTAACAGGTCCAGTTAATCGTATCAATTCTGAGAGAGATACAGCACAAGGCCCGGGTTTTCCATGTCATCAGGGTGTAAATGTGAACTGAGGTGACAAACCAGCTGGCAAGCTTCTTCTTTCCGACTTCAGCTAGATTTATTCCCTCCCAGTGTCCAGATCGTGTACAGCCCAACTCAGTGTTTGGTCAACGTCAACATTGTTTACTTTATCTCTTTGGCCTACGAGGTGCCAACATGGCCAGATATTTTTCATAAGATGTGGGTAATCATGGGAAGCTGTGGTGTCAGTGTATACCCTTTACTGCTAATGGTCTATGACCGTATTGAGTTTGGGAGAATGAGCTTCTCCGTCCTTCCCGATCACGCATTATGAGACCCAACCCACACCATCTTCTCTTTCCCTTACACAAACCCTCTCAACACAAACACCACAGGCTCCTAAACAAATGAAACTGACTTTGTGACAGTTGCCAGTGCTTATGAGGAGGGTCGTCATTCAGGTCCTCACTTGTCTCCCCTCTGGACAGAGAACTTAAGTCATCAATGTAAAGGTCAGAAAGTCGCTGTTTGCACCCCTGTTTTTTCATCTTAGCCCCTTCTTCTCGCCTCTGTTTAGCTACTTACTTAAGGTCATTTAAAGAACATGAAAAGGAAAATAAGTAGTAAAAAACAAATGTACGTATGTAGTATTTTTATTTTCGAAGGAAATTTTACCGCAAGTATTTTAGTGGTGTATGGATTGCCTTTGCAAAAACAGGACAACATGCAGTAATGCTTTCTCTGTGTAAGTGTAAGTGTAAGATTGTATCCTGTCTAAGGATACAATCCTCCCAAGCAGATGCAAACAATGTTTTGTAGCAGGATACAGCAGGTAACTCTTTCATTTAACAGATGACATGGCAGGCAGACCAACAGATGAATGGGTGCAGGGCTCCTAAAGCTTTTGTAACCTGTAGGGGGCACTCTGGCTCCACCTAAGTATCGTTGAAATCTCTGATAGCAGAGTAAGTTTGAGACTGAGATGGTGCTGCATTTCAGATGGATAAATACTCTTTCTGCTTCCCCTTCACAGATGTTTCTTTAGAACTGTTTGAGGTGGCAACTGGAAATTCCATCCTACAGATTTTCAGCATCTGTTTCTCCAATAGCCCAGTGAAATGTCCAATATTGTGCTGTTTTTGGAAATTGAAACAAATTTTTGAAACAAAATAAAACAGAGATGCTGATTTTGGAGCTCAGTCAAGGTTCCAGATGTTACACTATATTGGCACAGAAGAAGTGAGAGCGTGGCAGTGCACGTCTTTTTATTTATTTTCTTTTTTTAAGCTGTGTGTGTGTGTGTGTGTGTGTGTGTGTGTGTGTGTGTGTGTGTGTGTGTGTGTGTGTGTGTGTGTGTGTGTGTGTGTGTGTGTGTGTGTGTGTGTGTGTGTGTGTGTGTGTGTGTGTGTGTAAAAACTGCAGCATGGAAGGAGCAGGAAGGAAGAGTTATAATGTGTAGTTGTATGGACAAAAGAGGGAATAAGCTCTTTATCCTATCCTGTAAGGGAATGTGGGGAGATGCTGCATGAGACTAGCTCTTTACTGGCCGAGTGAAAAGGAGAGGGTTGGAGAAATCAACCCCTGACTGCTGACTGTTTCTCTGCACAATCCCCAGGCAGTGTGCCCTACTGCACAATCGTCAGCAGGCGATTTACTGGTCTTCACAATACCCCTCTATAAACACCCATTCATTCTCGCTTCTACTATTCTCCTCATGTTTTTCTCAGTTTTCTCATTTTAGTTTGAGTTACACAGTCTCCTTTCTTGCGAATATTGAAAACCTTTTGCGGAAACAAAACAATGCAAGCCATGTACACAGAGAGCCCAGAGAAGTGTGTACCTTTGCAGAAATACTGATGAGCTACTTGGTTACAGGCCTGCAGTGGCAAGATTTTCTATAATGGCTTCCTATGTATAGTGATTAGGTAATGGTGCAGGACATGAGCAACATAATGTCACAAGTAAGTAAAGGAATAAAGCACACATTTTGGTGAGGATATTTTCTTTGAGGGATGTTATTTTGTTTCACCAGACACTCCATTTGCTAATTGTATGCTTTAGCTAGGCCATCCTTGTTTCTTTAGAGGGGATGCAGTGGTTTAAAGAAATTCATAGTTTCCAGAATATGGAGTTGTCCTCTAGCAGAAATAAATAATGTAATGCAGCGTTACTGTGACTAAGTCCCAAAATTCCACCTAGAACATCAGCACTTAATGGTGATATGAAATTGTGTCCTCTCCACTACATCTCTGTTCTGCTCAGAAAACATCACTCCATATAAGAGGGCCTCTAAGCAACTCAAATGGAGGACTGTGATGTTTGCTGAGTAGTTTTAAATGAGAATACAATTCTTAACACCCAGGGCAATTTTATTCAATATTTGTGAGCATGTACATGTTTCTCTCAAAGCTGAGGAACCAGGGGCCGTGTTCATAATAGAAGCGCTCATGGTCATTTTGAATGCATTTCAAAGCCACTAATGTCTCTCTCCTAGTTTTAAAAGTTAAAATGTTAGATTTCTTGAATTTTATTATTCATAAGTCCATCTAAGGTGAAGGTTTGCTTCCAAAAAGCAATTAGGAAGTAAACACTAAGAAGATGCCATTTTACATTTCCGTAGTGTCCGTAACAACAATTATGATGCTCAGAAGCCTTTAGTTGATGTGGTGAACTAGAAAGAATCATGGCAATGTTTGTTTTTATTTTCTCAAATCCATGATTCATCTGTCTCATAAATCATAAATTTAGCAACATTGCTCTGCAAGTTTATTTTGTGTTTCAGGTAATGTATAGGTTATCAGCTGTCAACTGTAAGCTGGCTTGTGTCAGTTCCTACTTCTATGCTTTTCATAGGCAGATATTTTGCAAATGTTCACCCTAAACGGCTCCATCTAAACTAAATTTTTATTTACATAATCAGGAAAGGACAAATTGAACACTTTTATAACTACTAGAACTGCCACCACAGGAAAGCATTTATTTTTTCAAAAGTATGTGTGTATGGATATTTATTTGCAGTAGGCATTTCTGTCCCAATCTTACAGGGTGGTCCATTTCATATCCTTCATAATGTATATTAAAACTCATATACTGTATATCCAAATGCCTATTGAAATCAATTTTCTTGTAAGTTGGCTGTATATAAATAATAGATGAGCAAAATATTATATTTAAATGAACCTAAACAGTGGCTGCATTTTTAAACATTAGGCAATTATTCTTTTCTCTCTCTTTTCGAACCTCCTAAATATTACTGTGTAGCAATTTTAAACGGGACTTTAGAATAAATATTAAACTCAACATATTGTCGGTGTCTACTGCTTGACACAATATAATGTCAGACAGCCATCAGTGACCTGTTAAAATGTGAAACCCGTTGTCCCGGAGAAGTAGTTCTACCTAAATTTATATTTTATAGCAAAAGTAGCAGTGCCAAATAAAAAAAAATAAATACAAATTATTCTAGAAAATCACCTTAAGGTAAGAGCTTTTCCATTTCCTATAATGAACCTAGTTTATAAAAACACCAGCCTTTCCTAGATTAAAAAAATATGGTATAAATCCAAACTTACTTGTTAACTTACTTAACAAAAATACTATAAATGTGAGAAGATTTTGTTTTTTGGAAATAATCAGCTAGTTGACAATAACAAAAAGCTCTTAGCTGTAATGGCTCTGACCTTTTTTAAAGAACACTGCTGAATGCTCACTAATAGAATAGAGACTGTCCCAAGGAAAACATGCTAACAGTCAGTGGTTTTCATACGTACATGTATACAGGAACTAAACGATTCTCGATCATGTTCCACAATACTGGCAGAGATAAAGATGTGTTACAGAATGTATTGCCTTTACCACAATGCGCATAACACATGCATGTTATGGAGTTTGAGAACTGGTATGATGCAATATGTCATTGCGATGAACTGACCTGTGACGATGTTTTAATTGAACATGCTCTGTCTATTGTACAGAAATAATGACAATACACTCAGCAGCAGCTCTCAAGGGCTACGAGGCTGCACAGTTGTTGCCCTTGTGTATGGTAATGAAGCAGCGACTGGACGTCCTGATGAAATGGATTTCCCTTTTGTTGACACAAGTGATTGTGTGGTTACTGTAGGGCTTAGGGAATGTGGACTGGGCTCATTACTGACAAAGACCTTCGTTCAGCGGAATGGTTATAGAAATGAGGCTAGGTTCTGTTGGCTATGAACTGTAAGCTTTGTGTGAAATGTGTGGAAGATATGAATCTATTAGACCTTTCAAAATAATAACTCCGTCATGCCTAACAGCTTACAAGTCAGTGTTTGGTGTAACTACCCTGTAATCAATGATTTCTAATGAACTCCATCGGTTTTCCAAAAGCAAAACCATTTTGGGCGTGTGTTATCCCCCCATCTCTCTCCCCCTTTCATGTCTATTATCTTTCACTATAACAAAAGGGTAAAGCCCCAAAAAATAATATTCAAAAAAAGGAACACTGTTAATTGCAAACTGCATTCGGAATTGGTTATTTAAGATATTTGTTAGGGTAAAAAGGCCTGCATGCTGAGGACATTCAGTCATATGCTTGACATTTCATACTGTCCAACAAACTACCCAGAAGAACAAAGCAATTTTATGTTGACCCAAAAAGTTAGATTTGATCTGTTTTCATTGTGCATATAGTGCTGCATGGGAAGGAGTTTTTGATGAGAGGAGAACCAGAGAAGACAGAAAATGCCTTGAGTGCCAGTGAGTAAAGACGTGTTTAATGCAGCAGGGTTCAAAGGGTTGCTTATATAGAGTAGTTATAGACAAGCTGATGATTTGTTGTGATGTACTGGGGGAGAGCAGTGAGACCTGAATTGAAGGTAGTGTGACCTCAAACAAACTGCATTTGTTTAACCTCGCTCAGCTGTGGAGCTATAATGGGATGATAGCTTCTGCCATTAGTATGATGAAATGGACAAATAAGTGACTTTAGTGAAACCCACTCAAGTAAGGGGCTGCAATTTGGTTGGCCTTTGATGCTTCAGTTGGCTATGGAAACAATTTAATCTCTTTAATAGAATCTTGGTCATCTCCCTCCTCCCCCACCCCATGCACAAACGAAGCAGATTAAGGTTTCCAATAAGACGAAGACTTTGCAGTCTCTGTGATAGAACAGAATTCCCTATACAGTGTGTGGCATTAGTGTTTTTTGTCTGCGGTGTGTAGACACGGGTCCAGAAACTCCCTCAACACAGAACCAAAGCTCCAATTCTGTACTTATCTTGCTTTTATTAAATTTATTTAACCAGGGTTAAGATGTTGGATCCATTTTAGGCGACAACAATAGCCCAATAGTAGCACATGAAATTATGGAAAGAGCAGTAAATGTAAGTAGAATGAAGATAGATAAGGTGAAGGATTGAATGACATGAATAAAACATACAATACGTACACCGATAAAATAAGACATTTTCTGCAGAGCAGTGAAATCTCCCTGTACTAAAAGCTAAATCTAGGTTACCGCGTTATTGTGTTGTGCTTTAGTGTGATGGTGAAGCTAATTATATCTCAAGTGGCTGGAACTCAGGCTGTTGTAAATAGTCTGCTCCGAAGCAGCTTCCACACAGTACCTTCTTTGATGTGAGCACTAAGGAAGCAATCCTTCATCCTCCTGCCATTAGCAGGTGTTGATTGATTTGTAAGAATGCAATTTGCTGTGGATAAATGTAGAAGAGGAAAAGGTAGAGTAAATAAGACCAATCTAGTATTTGTGTTGTTAAAAAAAATAAATAAAAAAAAAATTGTCATGGGTTGTGCCTCTTAAACCAATGTGAAGACAAGGTGCAGAGACGCTCTATATTTATAGATATACTTTGAAAAGGTGAGGGGACAGAACAGGAAGGAAGAGAGATTGGAGGAAGTTATGAGAGGCATGAGACTTTGAGGAGGATGAGGAGGATGTTTGTACTCTCAACAGATTTAATGTCCCATGTTTCCTGGATAATCAGGCACCACATGGCTATCCTTCAGCCGCCACAGTCCCCCAGGGGCTGTGCTGCATTGTTGATGAAATGCATCACATTACAGCTGATATAGGTGTGTTTATCATGTCGTAGTGGGTGTCATGAGTGGTGGAAAAGACTGAACAAGGTAGCTCCACACTGTACGATCAAAGGCTTGGAAAGTTTTTGGCCAGTAGACCCAATTACCCCTTAAGTCACAGAATATCTGTTTTGGATGCTTTTCTAGTCATTTGAGTTATGAGTGATCAACTAGCATAAAAAACATTCAGTCATCGCTAAAAAGCTTTGTTATAAACCCTAAAAACAATTTTTAACCAATTTTAGCATTAAAGTTTGTTATATATTATAGGCAACTGCCTCTTCAGTAAACATTTTTGTTGGATTGCTGCCCTAATGAGCTTTAGGTCTATTATAGACAACTGTGGCTCAGTGGAGTTGCAGGGTGATGAATAGGTTCCTGGATGAGAGGATAGAATTCATTATGAAACATTGCATTCAGTGTCTTAACTGTTTGTAAAAAGTTTTGAACAGCTTAATTTTTTGAATTTAAAATGAGGGAGAATATTTCATAGACTTCAAAGCACAATTTCATGTATTTATGGCAAAAAGCAATTACTTAGACTAAATTGTCATCAAACTGTACTTGTAAATTACTCATGAATTGCAAATTTAAATATAACCGTTGAAATAATACAGGGCAAAACGTCCTTGTATATTATTATATTTGTATAACGTAGGTGAACAGATAAATCACTTGATAAATCAGATAAATCATTTTGATTTTGCTGCAGAATTGGTATGGTGATGTGGACATCGTCTACTAATCGTCTCTGTGTGTTTTTAAATTACATGGTACCACAAGTATGTTAACGGAGTAAAGTCCTAAAAACCGTTACACAGTGATTTCCATTTAGAATACAACTCAATTAACTGTGGGCCAATTAATGCTACCTGTACTGCTGAAATTAATGATGTCAGCACAGGCCAGCAGGATGAATGGGGAAGCAGAAGGTCAGGCCCTATTTTCAATGATGATTTTGTCCTCAGTGATGCTTCGTCCAGTTATCATTTGTAAGCAGGATGTGTTGAAAGGGGAATGTAAAATAAAGCAACATTTTACTTGAGAAAGACAGAGTGAGGTCAAAATGTTGGTAATAGTAAAAGGTAATTGTAGCTTAGTGTTTGATTAATCTCCTCTCTAAATAGGCCCACAACCAGCACCTCAATTTTGAGTGCATTCAGAACAGATGCGCTTCTATTTCTATGAAATATTAATTAATCCCCATCAACTCTTAAAGTCACACATGACACGTTGTAAGCAAAGAAGCAAATAATGCCCAACTTAAATAGAGCTGACTGACAACAGAAGAAATTATTGAAACCACTCATAAGCACTTTACCATTTTAAGAAACTAGTGCAGTGTCCGTTGAAAATGTGCCTGTTTAGAACAGACGCTTACTTGGCCTGTAGTATTGCTGCTTGTAGAATTCATCAAAATATGCAACTCCACTGTATAGCTTACTATTGACTTGTAGGTTGGCCTGCACGATTAATCATTATAAAATCACTATCTCAATTCACCCTGTTCATGATTTTAATTTTTAAATTTTTTTTAATGACTTTGATTCTTATTTAATTTTATGAGCCGACTGCATCACAAACGCTACTACTTTCTTCAGTGAGTTTTAAAAATAGACTGTATAAAATAGGTTTTAATGCTTTCCCTTCTCTTTATTGAACCTCCATGTTTACAAGCTTTTGGTGATGTGCATTGTGTATGGTGCCATGGTCAAAAAAATCGTAGCAGAGAATTGTGCAGGCCCACTTGTGGGCTAGTTCTACGTCAGATGAAGACATTGTACTACTGTATTTACTTGACACAGAATGCTGCAGATTCAGAATGTAATCACAAAATATCACAATGACAATGTGGAGTAATCAGACATTAGACAGAGAGAGTCTCGTGTTGGATTGTTAAAGAATGTAACATTTCAGCAGAGGTGTTCATTTCCATACAGGTTTAGTGGCTTGACAGTTAACGGTGAATTAGGGGATTTGATTTGTGGGGGTATTTTGGCGACTTAATTAACCCAACCCAGGGTGAGTCTGATGAAAACTGATGTACAGTGGGGAGAACAAGTATTTGATACACTGCCAATTTTGCAGGTTTTCCTACTTACAAAGCATGTAGAGTTCTGTAATTTTTATCATAGGTATACTTCAACTGAGAGATGGAATCTAAAACAGAAAATCACATTGTATAATTTTTAAATAATTAACATTTTATTGCATGACATACATAAGTATTTGATCTCCTACCAACCAGTAGGAATTCCGGGGCTCTCACAGACCTGTTAGTTTTTCTCTAAGAAGCCTCCCTGTTTTCCACTCATTACCTGTTCTCCACTGCACCCGTTACTTGTATAAAAGACAGCTGTCCACACACACAAACAGACTCCAACCTCTCTACAATGGCCAAGACCAGAGAGCTGAGTAAGGACATCACTGGGATGGGCTACAGGACAATAGGCAAGCAGCTTGGTGAGAAGCCAACAACTGTTGGCGCAATTATTAGAAAATGGAAGAAGTTCAAGATGACTGTCAATGTCCCTCGGTCTGGGGCTCCATTCAAGATTTTGCCTCATGGGGCATCAATGATCATGAAGAAGGTGAGGGATGAGCCCAGAACTACACGGCAGGACCTGGTCAATGACCTGAAGAGAGCTGGGACCACAGTCTCAAGGAAAACCAATAGTAACACTAAGCCGTTATGGATTAAAATCCTACAGCACACGCAAGGTCCCCCTGCTCAAGCCAGCACATGTCCAGGCCTGTCTAAAGTTTTCCAATGACCATCTGGATGATTCAGAGGAAGAATGGGAGAAGGTCATGTGGTCTGATGAGACAAAAATAGAGCGTTTTGGTCTTAACTCTATTTGCCGTGTTTGGAGGAAGAACAATGAGTACAACCCCAAGATCACCATCCCAACTGTGAAGCATGGAGGTGGAAACATCATTCTTTGGGGAGGCTTTTTTGCAAAGGGGACAGGACAACTGCACCGCATTGAGGGGAGGATGGATGGGGCCATGTATTGTGAGATACACAAGATAAGATGTTCCCTCAGGAAGAGCATTGAAGATGGGTCGTGGCTGCATCTTCCAGCATGACAACGACCCGAAACACACAGCCAAGGCAACTAAGGAGGGGCTCCGTAAGAAGCATATCAAGGTCCTGGAGTGGCCTAGCCAGTCTCCAGACCTGAACCCAATAGAAAATCTTTGGAGGGAGCTGAGAGTCCGTTTTGCCCAGCGACAGCCCTGAAACCTGAAGGATCTGGAGAAGGTCTGTATGGAGGAGTGGGCCAAACCTGCAGTGTGTGCAAACCTGGTCAAGAACTACAGGAAACATATGATCTCTGTAATTGCAAACAAAGGTTTCTGTACCAAATACTAAGTTCTGCTTTTCTGATGTATCAAATACTTATGTCATGTAATAAAATGCAAATTAATTATTTAGAAATCATACAATGTAATTTTCTGGAAAAGTGCTTCTAATATCCTTCACTGGTCTCCGTCCAGAACAACTGGATTTGTTGGTTAATTTCTTTAACTGTCTATGATTAGAACCTGGGCCGCTGCAGGAGTCAGCCAACGTGGGGCCAACGTTGATGAGAAACCTGAAAATGCTAGCTGAAGTATTCGGAAATTAAAAATGTGATACAGTTGCATACACTTTATCCCGGTTATCGAGTGGCAAGTGTTGTAATAATGAAAGAGACTGCGAATCTTCATACACTGCTCCCCTGTCCTACACTGTGGTAGTGACAGGCTGACATCAGTCAAAGTGGAGGACCGTGAAGTTTACGGGTGGCACACGTGCCTGGGTTCCACATTACATGCAACATACATACCGTGTATTCTGCCTGCACCTGTGTGTACTAGAACGTGACCTTATTACCATTACAGCTCTAATAAGCACATTTGAATTTAAGTTTTTATTGGAACAGTTCTTGACAACCTCAGAAAAAGCAAACTATAAACCAACTATGTCCAACAGGGAAAGGACAAAATTCAGTTTACCCTAATGAGACAATATGGCACCCCAAAGCGAATATCTTTGTTGTTGTTTTGTTAGACTCGTGCAAGTTAGCATCAAATCATCAATCATTTGTTTAGGGGAGTTCTCTCAAGCTGTGCAAATACACACAGTGTCACTTTGTAGTAGCGACCAGGGAGATCTTGTGTTTGTCCCAAAAATCCGTGTGTATGTTTCAGGTTTGCAAGTGTTAAGAAGCCAAGTAACGCAGCATGGAATGAGGAGTGCATTGCCTCCCTCTGAGAGCTTCATTATGGTAAACTAGGTTTAGGCTTTCACTCTAAACACCAGCTGGCATCTCAATCACAACCGTCTGCTGTGGTATGTCAACATATTTAGATGTTAACACTTCCCTTTTTTGCCGTTTCCTGTTTTGAGTCTATGGCAAGAAATTACTAGTATAGACTATGGAATTTAATCAACTTTGCGTAGTATTTTTAATTTCCATTTGGAGAGGTGATAGTTTCCAATAGTGCATTGTTGATTGATTATTTAACTTTCCAACTATCTGTTAAAAGTAATGTCAACACAATACAGACAAGGATGTGTAATTGTTAATTTTTCTACAACTTTTGCTAATGAGTTACTATTGAATTTCCTCAAAACTCCAGACAGCACCGTTGACAATATTGACAGTATTACTGATGTTGATAATGCCTTAATCTGCTCAATTACTTTTCGTTGTGTAGGCAATTATCTTGTATGTCATTGAAAGCATGGTGTAGCATAATCCAATTTCAGTTGATATTCCTCATTTATTCATGTTTTCTTCTGTCAGTTATGGTCAGACAGACCTGTTTGTGCTGCTGTGTCTGCAACAACACTAACATTCTTTTTCTTTTTTTTCTTTTTTTTTTTTAAATGGAAATGCAATGGTGAAATTAGTCATCTGCATGTTGTGTGTGTGTGTGTGTGTGTGTTTTTTTATCTCAAGAACCATTCATCCAATTCACTTCCTGGGTATCCAATGAATTTATGGTTTGAATTTGTGAGATATGTTTCATAGTCGGTTGTTAGGTTTGAGGAGGGCAAAGTTACATGTGCACACATTGGGCATCAGACTCATTCCCTGGTTTCAGCAACCAGATAATTAGAGAAGTCTTGAAAACCTGTGTGCTTGGAGATTAATCATGATAAAAGACAACAGGCTTGTGCTTTATTTTTTCCAAGTGTTGCATGGGAGAATGCTCCAGTCCTGCCCGCATTTTTTGCTGTGTTTTCTTCACTTTCTTTCTCCTGCTAAATCATTTGTAAAAATACATCTTTGTGGGTTGAAACTTACGCTAAAATTGAAACAAAGGAATATTTTGGTTTATCACACCAACAGTCAGAGGGGCCAAGAAACACATGCACACACAATGTTGTGTGCATAGGCAAACATTAGGGTCAGGTCTGGGCTTCATTAGGGAAATGCACTCAATTGCAATTAGTGGTAAACATATTCTTCTGTGCACTTACCCTTTGATTGCATTGTTATTGCACACGGCAAGATAGATGGCTGTATATTTGAAGCTGTGTACTTTTTCAATTAGCCACAGACCCATGGGCATGGTACGTATAACAGACAACCTGAATAGAGCAAAGTTTTATTTGAATTAATTAACAATTAGCCCAACTAAGAGCACATTGGATGTTACAAATAAAGATTGGATAGTACAAATGGAGGTTTTTGCGGTTTCTCACAGTTTTGTTAGATCATATTCACTAGCTCGCTATATAACCAGCCTTTAGGCTGTCATTTAATATACAGGCCATCCTTCAACAGACTGCAGCGTGGTGGTAAATCTGACAGTTTTTGAAAAAAGTGACATCATTATTTAATCTTCCAGAGCATGGGCAGCAAAAAGCATTCAGTATACAACAGTGGCAGTGCTAATAAAACCATTTGTTGGATTAGCAGTGAAGTGACAGGAGATTTTACCCATTCATTTGTACACGTATGACTATGAGGCAGTTTCCTTTCAGTCAGGGCCACAGCAAGAGGCCAGGAGGCGGAAGATGAATACCTGATAAAGCTTTACTCCCAGGACATTACTAAATGAGCAAACCAGCAGTTTACAGCAACCCCTCGATGTAACCTGCATGTTTTATAGATGAGAAGAATCTGTCAGAGAATGAAAGCGCCTCTCAGGATGGTACCATAATGGCCTCTCCGTAAAATGAGACAGGGCTTTATGAGTGTTTATCATTGCACATTTCACCAACCTTTTTTTTACAGCCCAAAAGGAGATGGCAACAAAGCTTAAGAGAACATTGAAGCTTTTATTTCATTAGCCAATATGTCAGATTGATCAGAGACCACAAGAAACGTTCTGGTGCTTTATTATTCAGACAGCAATTAAAGTGAGAGCACTACTGTAAAATGATCAAGTAAATACCTACTGGTGTCTACTGACTGCTCCATTCCCCACAGGACTTTTAATGTTATGCCTGTTTCATGTACTGTTTATGTGGTCATGAAGGGGAGACTTGGTGCCTTTCTATTCATATTGTTTATCAACCCTGTTAATCCTTTATTTAGCATTTACTAGTGATGATCAGCAGTATAGATGTACAAGCAGCATTGCTTTTTAAAAGTTATATGCTAATATACATGTGTTTTTAGATTAAATTCAAAGATGGCCAGAGGTTTGTGTCAGGAATTGGAATCTTCTATTTTGACTATTTGCATGCCAAATATGCAGATTTTGTTCTTATTTTTTTTTCTCAATTTTTTTTATTTAAAGAGCTAAACAAAAGTGCAAACCATTGGTCCAGATGACAACAAATAGAAACATACACTACACAAACACCGAAACACCGAAGGCACAGTGCACCTTTTCCTCGATCCTTGCTTGCGATCAAATGTTTCCACACCAAAACAAAGAGAGGAAATACAGGAAGGAGGGAGACACAGCAAAAACGCACCAGCAAGAACGATACCCGCAGCTCATAAACAAAACCCACAGAAACAGACAAACACACAATCAAATAAGAGGCATTGACAAGGAGACCGACATAAAACAAAAGGGACCAAACACTCTCTCTCTCACTCACTCTCACACACACACACACACACACACACACACACACACACACACACACACACACACACACACACACACACACACACACACACACACAGAAGTGAGAAGGCCGTAAGCAGAAATCTGCAGCACGGACTTCAAGGATCCAGCAATGCTGAGCCAAGTGTCCAAAGTTTTTCTCAGGGCTCCACCTATGCGAGCCGTGGAGAGCTCCATATACATAACATCCAGAAAGGAAAGGGTCCAAGTACAAACAGACAAGTCAGGATGAGTGGTTTCCAACGGGTTGCAGTCATTCTTTGCCTGCTGTAAGTCCGGCAAAAACGGCACGTTTTAGAGGGCTGACAGATCATTCAGGATCAAAACATTGACAGAAACAGGTACAGTATCATTAATCAGGGCAGATATTTTGGATGCAATATTGTTCCAGAACTGACTGAAGATATGTACCTTTAGCATTTTAGTGGGCAGCACGGGCATAAAGGACTGTTTACCTTAATGTGGTGCATTTTTACAGGGGTGAGATATGTCCTATGTATGAAATTGTAGTGACTCTGCTGATGGTCCAGATTGCGTGATACATCTGGAATGTAAGACCCTACATCATGCCAGTCAAGATCGATACTCAGGCCTGGGCAATCGCGTACCCAGATCCTCTCAGTAGAAAGGGCAAAGAGGCCAGATGTCACCAAGAACTTATAAAGCCTCAATACCACAGGTTTTTTGGCTGCACAGTAAATACCTTCCGCATAGGATGGATAGGCAGAGCCCTCTGCCAGGGGACACCATATGCCTTGAGTGCCGATCCTAATTGAAGGTAAAAGAAAGCAGATTTTGTTCTTGAGCTGTTTTTTTGTTGCGGTGGAAAAATGGAAACGGCATCAAACCTTGAGACAAAACTCTGTCAATCCAAACTAATTAAATTCTTTTATGATTAGCTGATTGTTAAAAAGTGTTTTATAAAGAATTGTGTTACACAATCATTACATATACACCAATGAATAAAATGTGAAAAAATCCTGAGGTTTTTATGGTGTTATGGAAGAGGATATGGAAAATAACTCTTAAGCATTTTTTCATAATTTACTATAGAGATTAAGCCTCACATACTCTATGGCCCTTTTTGTCTTAAAAACAATGCAGGAATTAGTCAGGTTACAGGAGATGGGCCACAAGTTTCTATCCAAATCAGAAGGTTTCACTACATTTTCTCCATACCACTGGGAGGTCATCAGGAACTTATATGCTTGAGAAGTGCTGAAATAGCTTTGAGTGGACAAATATGGAGACTTGCAAGGAATTAGATAGCAGGTAGAACAAAAGGCTTACTTGGAAGCAAACAGGGCTCATCAGTTTTCTCAATTAGTTGGCTGCTAGAGGCAGCGACTGAAATGACTTTGGCAAAGAATTTTATTACAGTGACTTGGAATGGATGACCAAGAAGGTGGAGTCTTTACAATTCCTGTATTA
Source organism: Percina caprodes (assembly GCA_013375575.1). Taxonomy (NCBI): domain Eukaryota; kingdom Metazoa; phylum Chordata; class Actinopteri; order Perciformes; family Percidae; genus Percina; species Percina caprodes. Next base: position 2,919,671 of record JABXJD010000023.1, read on the forward strand.
TAGGATTCTGGTGCAATAAAAAGCGCAAGTAATCGGTTTGATGGTATTACATCAAAGCAGCAAATATATAGAGGTACTGTATGTATGCATGCTTGACATTGTAGTCTTCTAATTGCTTTCATTAGCCTAAGGTTCCATTTCAGGGTTTTCTTTTTTTAGACATCACTGTTATGAATTGCAAAACTTTTAGGTGCTAGAACTCAGTGTGTGTGTGTGTGTGTGTGTGTGTGTGTGTGAGAGATTTGGTACGACAGGAGTCCTTAACCGTTGTCTCAGTCAGGTGTGAGAGGGCAGGTGTCACACGCCTCTGATACAGACCAGGCACCGCTGGGAGAAAGATGAGATCTGCTCATTATTGCCTTACAAATGCCTCAGGCCGTCAAGCAAACATGCACCCGGCCCTCCCCATCACAGTAACTCAATAGCACTCTCCACACTACCCATCAATGTCTCAACACCTTTCAAGGTTGAAAAATGCCTCACACCAGTTAGCTCCCCTGTATGGTGACCCGGCAGTGCAGGTCATCACTCTGAGACAAAGAGATTCTTATCAGCCCAGTCGGCCTCTTCTCACCCACCTCTATCCCCTGTTCCTCACATGGTGAGCAATGACTTTTCTGAAACTTAATATCAGTGATATCATCAAGGTGCTTCCCTATCCCTTCCCTTAGGATTGAGAGGGGTGTTGTGAAAAAATACTATCAGGCACTTGGCTGACAAAGGGTGCCTCCAGGGAGTGTTGGTCAGTTGACCAGTTTGGTGCCATTAAAGGATATGTAATACAAGACTGAGACAGAGACGGGCTGACGGAGAGGGAGAGAGGGAGAGAGAGAGGGGTAAAGAGACAGAGGCTGAGTGATAATTTTGAATGAAGAGGTTAATGTTCCATAACTCATTTTCCTCTTTTCTCCCCCACAGTAATTCAACAGCATGGAGAAATTACAAGCTGCCCTCCTGCTCAATCCATTATGCTTCTCATTGAAACAGTTTTGCATTTTTAGTATAATGCTTAGCTCTCCCACACTTTTCTTTTTAAAGCAGAAAAGTGATATATGAATGTTTCACATGGAGTTTCACAAAGAGAGTTTTGTATGTTACAAAAAACTGCATATGTGCTTCATTGGTAGCTATCTTTTTCTTGCTCACTGTATTTGAGATAGCTACTGTAATATAAATCTGTACAGTCTTTCTGTACAGCAAAGTTGTCTGAAGATTACCTTTTAAAATATTACCATGGAAATCAATGCGCTGATCAGAAAACCCAACTGTAATTGAATTAACTAATTGATGAATTGTTTATGTGCCTCGGTAAACTAGTTAATAACCCAGCTTTTATATTCAAGCGTTCATCAACTGGGATATAGTCTTAACTGTTATTATATTCAGGGCATGATGGTTGGCATACATGAGCATCCTAAATGTTATAGAAACTCTGAAGTCTTGATTGGATAGATTTGTATGCACTGCAATCAAAATGCATATTTACAAGATTCTTTTTCCCATGTGGTGCCACTCCGACGAAATTATTTCATTTGAATTATTGTTGTACACTAAGAATGTGTGGCAATCGAATGTTTTGTGATGATGGACTGATGAGCTTTTCTGGTAGAAAACATGCCTGCTAAGGTACATTTTAATTGAGGCAACTTTGTCCTGTAGTAATCTCACTATGTTGTGCATGGTAGCAAAGCAAAGTATAATTTATCATTTACTTTAAATATAATAAGATGTGTGGGTTACCTGCCATGGACAGGCACATTTTTAACTGCTAAACAACACATTTTCTTCTTACACTATTAAAATTTTAGTTATCTCCCTTAGTAATGCAGATGATATCATGTTAATAGTAACATATGCAAAAATTAGACAAATACATCAAACAATATTTCATCTCTGAGGCATCTGTTGGCCTCCACAGTGCGTTATCTCTACAGATAGAATATGCACATCTATATTCAGACCCTCAGAGTGTATTCATAAAGTTTTCATGAGGGGTGAATTAATTTGATCCCTGTATGCTTAGCTATTACAACTTGTTATTCTGGCTGTCAACATGTATTAAAAGCCCGGACAGAGGAGATGTCTAAGATCCAGGCAAACTGTGTGTGTGTGTGTGTGTGTGTGTGTGTGTGTGTGTGTGTGTGTGTGTGTGTGTGTGAGTGTGAGAGAAAAGTTTGGTTACACCTTCTCATTCAATGCGTTTCCTTTATTTTCATCACTATTTACATTGTAGATTCTCACTGAAGGCATTAAAACTATGAATGAACACATGTGAAATTATGTACGTAACAAAAGTGTGAAATAACTAAAAACATGTCTTATATTCTAGTTTCTTCAAATTAGCCACCCTTTACTCTGATTACTGCTTTGCACACTCTTGGCCTTCTCTTGATGAGCTTCAAGAGGTAGTCACCTGAAATGGTTTCCCAACAGTCTTGAGTTCCTAGAGATGCTCAGCACTTGTTGGCCTTTTTGCCTTCATTCTGCGGTCCAGCTCACCCCAAACCATCCCGATTGGGTTCAGGTCCATTGACTGTGGAGGCACAGCACTCATCACTCTCCTTCTTGGTCAAATAGCCCTTACACAGCTTGGAGGTATGTTTGGGGTCATTGTCCTGTTGAAAAATAAATGATGGTCCAACTAAATGCAAACTGGATGGGATGGCATGTCGCTGCAGGATGCTGTAATAGCCATAGCCATAAAGCACCCCCACACCTCCTCCATGCTTCACGGTGGGAACCAAGCATGTAGAACCATCCGGCCACCTTTTCTCTGTCGCACAAAAACACAGCGGTTGGAACCAAATATATCAAAGTTGATATATATATC